>CM031234.1:720206844-720806844 GCA_018340775.1 Taxus wallichiana var. yunnanensis | reverse complement strand
CGTTGACATGATAGTTGATTCGATTAGTGGCTATGAAATGTTGTCCTTAATTGATGGCTTTTCGAGGTTATAACCAAATATGAATTGCGAAGAAGATCAGCATAAAACAACATTCATCACCTCTTGGGGAACATTCTACTACAAATTCATGCCCTTTAGGATAAAGAACGTTGGGGCTACTTATCAATGAGCCATAATGGTTATTTTCCATGATATGATAAGTGACATCATGGAGGATTATGTTGATGACATTCTAGCAAAATCCAAAAGTAGAAAAGAACACCCTGGAGTATTGAGGCGTATCTTTCAACGTCTACGAGACTATAAGGTTTGCTTGAACCCTAAGAAATGTGTCTTCGGTGTTTTATCAAGAAATCTCCTAGGTTTCATTGTTTCACAAAGAGGGATTGAAGTGGACCTTGCAAAGGTTATGACTATTACGAAATGCCACCACCTACCACTCTACATCAACTAAGGAGTCTTCAAGGGAAAATTCAGAAATCCGTCACTTTATTTCTCATCTGGTAGATAAGTTCCATCCTTTTACACATCTACTCAAGAAAGATGTCACCTTCAATTGGGGACCTGATTGTGAGAAAGCCTTACCATTACTCAAGAAGTGCTTGGCTAGCCCACTGTACTCATGCCACCTACCCTAGGTGAACCTCTCCTCTTATACATTTCCTCTACCCATTTCCCATTGGTGTATTACTTACCGAATATGACTCAACCCATAAAAGGAGAGCATTTTACTATCTTAGCGACATGTTGATCACGTATGAGTTGAATTACCCCAAATATAAAAATCCCGCTTAGCCGTTGTCTTCAAATCTCAAAAGCTTCATCACTATCTCTGAATAATAAAACCAAACTCATATTTAAATTTTACCCTCGTCAAGTACCTTTTATCCAAACCTACCCTTATAGGCCGAATAGCTAATTGGATCATTCTCCGAGTGAATTTGATATCAAGTTTATGAATCATAAGTCTTTAAAAAGGCAGTCTTGTGCAAATCGGTTGTGAAGCTCCTCTCCCGAATGTAACCTTTGTGCCTAGATTTATCGGATGCATCTATGATGTATATTGAGGAATCCATAGAATGAAAGGTCCATTTCAATGGATCTTTTACCTTCCGTGGAATTGGAGCGGGAGTAGTCCTTATCACTCCCACAAGTGATGTCGTACCAAAGCATTCCGGATAGGATTTCCATGTGCAAATAGCATTACAGTATGAGGCACTCATTGTTGGTCTCAAGCTAGGTATTAGATGGAACATTAGACAATCAAGCAGGTCATTAGGGACTCTCAACTTATCATAAAGCGGGTTAATTATGGGTAAAAGGTTAAAGATGAGAAGCTTGTTCCATATTAAAAGATGGTTGAACCTTGAAAGAGTATTTCACACGGGTTGTATTTCATCAAAACCAAGGTCACATAATAGATCCGCAGATGCTATGGCTACTATCGGGTCCATCCTACGCATAAAGCTTTGAAGAAAGTAAGATGCCCTTTTTCGTAGAGCATTTACAAGTGCGTACATATGATATCTTTGGATTCATGTTTGGCATGTTAGGTTGTTGGTCCTCTATCCCCTTGGTATAACCCTATCTTTTAATACCTACAAAATGGTACCCTTCCCCAGGACATCACCCATTCTGAAAATAAATCCCTTATTCGCTACATAGCCCGTTATATCCTCTTAGGGGGAACCCTTTATCGTCGAGGCTATGACGGGAATGCTTCACTTTTTGGATGTTACTAATTCTATCCACACCATTAAGGAAGTAAATGGTGGTATTTGTGGAGCGCATACTAGTGGCATGGTCTTATCTAAAAAGATATTAAGGGCAGGCTATTATTGGCCTACCATGGAATCGGATTGTTGTAACTTTGTAAAGAAGTGTGAACTATTCCAAAAATATGGAAATTCAATACATGCACTAGCACAAGCCTTACAGCCTATTGCAACACCTTGGCCATTCTCTAAATCAGGCCTAGATCTCATATGGAAGCTCCATCCTTCTTCATCAGGCAGTCATACTCACATCATCACTTCTACCAGATACTTTACCAAATGGGTAGAGGTTATCCCTCTTACATATGTCACCAGTGCACGATTTCAAATTTTATCATGTACCATCTCATATGCCATTATGGGATCCCTTCACCATTGTCACTAATAATGGAAAATCCTTTTAAAAAAACAATTAAAACATTATGTCAATGCTTCCATATCCAACTCAAGTGGTCTACCCCCTATTACCCTCAAGGTAATGGACAGGCAGAAGCCAATAATAAAACCCTTGTATGGATTATGGAGATAATGGTCAATAAAACCGACCATTATTAGCATCTACAGATGCATCCCGCCCTCTGGGCCTATCGTACTGCATCCACACTCCTACTAGTGTGACCTCATATTCACTTGTCTATGGCAATGAATCCATCATAACTTTTGAAGTGGAGCTTCCCTCCTTGAGAATATCTCTCGAGACTATCTTGAAAAAGATGAAGACTACGGGGTTGCTCTCCTAGAAGAGTTAGAACTATTAGATGAAAGGTGTATTAGAGTGCTCAATTATCTAAAATTCTATCATAACAGAGTGTCTGTGAGGATATAACAAACACATCATTCATTAGGAATTTGATGTAGGAGATCTATTTCTCAAAGAAAATCGAAGAACACCATCAAAGACAGAGAAAGACAAGAAATTTTGAGGCTAACTGGTTAGGTCCTTATGTTGTAATTACAAAATATGGATTAGGAGCCTACAAAATGGCATATTCGAGATGGTGAAGAGCTTTGAACCTATGAACACCATGCACCTCAAGTGGTTTTATGCCTAGACATGGCGAGAATATCAAATAAGAACTAAAAATTGATAAAATAAAGAAAAAACAAGCAAAAAATGGAAAATGAGAAAATAGTAATGAAAAAGTAGGCCGCCAACATGTGAAAATCACTCAATTGTGGTGCGGTGGGTAGGTATTTGAGTGAAAACCAATTTTGGTGCTCAAGGAAGATTCGTCGGACACAAGTTACTCTTACGGAAGGACGGAAAATCATTACCAATTTTTAGATATAACTTCTTCCTGCTGCTAGGTCGAGGAACCCTATTAGGGCCACCTTTGCCTTGCCATGATCCGGTTTGTTTGATCTTATATCTACATGGAGGACATTACCTTTGTATACTCTTGTCTAACGCCGAACATGAAAGTACCAATGCAACCTTCTCACACATCCACGCTTCTTTGTTCTTATTCATTGTTTTCAAAACATGACCTTGGAAAATACAAAAACATTTTGAAAAAGATACACAAAAATCTAAACATTTGGAAAATTTCCCTTTTCAGGGATAAAGCTACATTAATTTCACAATGTTATCCTAGGAACACCTAGAAAACAATGAAAAAAATGTAGCTGTGAAAACTTATCTTTTTAGATAAACCCAAAAACATTAGAAAATATGTCAATGTTTTCCCGCAAAAATAAATTACTACTTTAATTGCTTTTAGTTGTTGGTTTGTATAGTTTTGATGTACTTAGTCTGTTGAATTGTTTGTTCTTTAAATGGATCATTTGCTTATCTAATTTTGAATCTTGTTTGATTTAAATTATGTATTGCATTGCATACATTTAGGAACTCTCGTGCTTGTGAAAAGTTGTTGTGGGATTCTTTATTTGTTATGTGCATCTATTAAAGTTCATTTTTACTTGCTTAGATTAGATCCCATTTTAATCTCTTGTTAAATTTTACATGTGTTTGTTTAGTTGTAGTTTGTTGTGTTGTTTGTATGTGTATATTTGTTTAGTTGTGTTAAAAAAATTCATGTGTGTTTTTCATATTTTTTTGTCATCACATCTATCATTTATCATTTCATCACATTTCTAACATCATTCACTACATCATATATATACAAAAATGCTAAGTATTACATCATGCATGTATGCTAAGCTAATCATCATATATCGTATCATCAATGGGGGCAAGAGGGGTTGCGCATAATAAAAAATCTATCCTCCCCACACCAATATCATCTAGTATCATCCAAAGTGCTAGAATAAAAACTTAGAAACAAATCATGAATCCAAAACATGTGGTGCTATCTACAGATACATCATCAATATGAAAGCATGAAATATACACATTTCTAAATCTAAGGTATGTCACATACATAAAGGAAAGAGCAATCATACATCATAAATACATCAAACTGTCCATGTATACATATATAATCGTCGAGTCGGTATTCAAAATAATACATGATCACTACAATATGCCATCAAAAAGGGGCATGCATCAAAAGAATCAAGCCTTCATCATGAGGCGTCATCAAAATAATGGTATACACAGCTATACATCAAAATCAACCTTCATAAGAGGCATGTATACAAGATATATGTACAAAAAGAAATAATATAGAGCTCAACCACAGCTCTCGTCCTCGCCGGGGCTCCCGGGTCCATGACCTAGTTATCAGAAGAGTGGCAGCTATGACAGACCTACACTCGGGGTACCACCCTACTTTCTATCTGGCTGTTGTCCAATCGGCTGCCCTGGTATGGGCTGCCTAACTGATCTCACTGAATGGTCGATCTCTCGTGACCAGGAAACCTATCACACTCGCATCTGACTTCTGGAATGATAACACTCGCTAATCTTCTGGAATTTCCCAGAAGTAGGCATTCCTATAATACAAGGCATCTCCACCTCATCTCATCACATCTCGTATCAAATCCACATCTCAAGAAGTGAGAGTTTCTGTATGGCAGCATCTCGCTACCCTGTCACCCTACCAATATCAACTTGGGCCTGTCTGAGGCCATGACCTCTCAATCTTTGTCTACGGTAATAACCCACACCCGAGACCATGCCTAATCCCTCTCGTGCCAAGTAGGCTTGAGCTTGTTTCTAGATCTAATCCCTCCGGGCCACAACCATCTGTACATGTATCTAAGATTTGTGTAAGAGGCTCAAACTCGAGTTCCCTATGTGGTCCTATCCTGAGATCGGCTTTATCATAAAACATTATCACTTTCTTGGGTGGTCCGTGCCCTCACCGATCCCTCTCCGCCGCCGAACCCACACCTAGGCTTGTGCCCGATCTCTCTCTCGTCATAAGGGCCTATACCTATGCCCTAGCCTCATCTTTCTCTCCAAAGTGACCTATAACTATACAACAATAGAAATTCGTTTAGGCTTTAGATTGTAGTTTATCTTCTTACATTGACCTAAAAACCATTTGATTTTGTTTTCCATAACACTAACATGGAGTAAAAGGGAAGATCCATTGGCCTTGAAGCCATTAATGGGGAGATATCTTTCTCTTAAACACATAATTGAATGCTTACATCCTCTTAGGTTCATTATTTCAAGCTTTCAAGAATAGAGGTTAGCTTCATTTGCTTAGTTTGCATGTTTATTTCAAATTAATGTATACAAAGAAGAAAACCTTTGCTCATTTCTTATCACATGGTCCACTAATCAGATTGTTAAAATCCTTTGGGGTTTTTTTAGAGATTATTACCCCAAATCCATGGCTTTTACAAATTTTCATTGAACACACCTTTTACATGTTTCCCTTAGGAATGGTTAGTGTAAGGTTTACAACATAACATATAACAACATCACTAACACCGGGGTGGTTCAAAAACATTAACCATAGCTTCTATTCATGGTATATATACAGTTAAATCAAAATCATTACATTCATGGGTTATAATACATCACATTACTATGTACTCCACCCAAAGTGCAAACACTATACAATAGGGATCATACCTTCACCATATGCCCCTAAATCATGACATGAACCATAACATATTACAAATATTATAAGTATGAGGAACAAAATCTCGACATTACAACTTATATTCACACACATGATTCATCACAACATGGTGAAAACATCATGATACAATCCAATTCACTTTACACCATTCGTCATTCAACACATAATCACAACTACATATCACGAGTAAAAAGAAACTCCAACACTCTACAACTCACAATAACATTATTTTCACACACAAAATTGTAGCACATCATGTGTGAAATCCTCATTGAATCCATGAAAATGAGACAAAATACTCTCATCACAAGCACATCAACATGATAACAAATACACACTAAGTGACATGGACAACATATGCATTCATAATATCACAATTACAATGTTGGTCGCATAATAACATATATCACATTACTCTTCCAATCTCCACCACCACCATGCAAAACCATCATAACTCCAATTTGGCCTAGACATTTGAGAGCATCAACCTCCACTCTATTACCAAATGTAATGCACACATATTACACACACAAATACAACAGCTTAAACAAATACCGAGAATAAATTGTTTTACTTGCCTTTGTAGTATACATGACACTACAAGAAGTCACTCGGGACGACGCACAACACAAGATAATGTCTACACAAACAATAAACCACATAAGTTACATGAACCACGTGATGCATAACAAGATCACCCATTTTTAATGACAAGGCACAACATAACATTTTTCTACAGGACACACATATAGATAGGGTCTTCTCATGACACGATATTTTAGGATTACGCATTTATTACAATCATGTTTTAATCTTAATATTAGGTCTTAGAAAGGTTCATAATATATGAATCAAACATTCCCTTTTCCTTTTTGCTAGACTTCCTCTATAGTGTTTAACATTTAACCTTCGAAGTATATCATTGAATAAGAATCATCTACATTATTGCAATTATTATTTTTTAATTCACTCATTTGTTATTATGGTATCTATTTACACACCAAGCTACTAGGTATTATCCTCAAGTATTCACTCCTAAGGGAATGTATCTTGATATTGTATCTTACCTCAATTACACAATGGAACAAGTGTGAGTCCAAAGGAGGAAAGATTCACATCTTTTTCTCGGGGATTTAGGGTCAAGTTCTTTCATTCATTAAGAAATTTATAATTGAATTAGTATACAATATAAGTATTATAGGCTATAGGTTATTTATCCATAGTGAGAGGGTTTAATCACATCCCAAGGAAGATCATGTTTCACTTTCCTATGGAATAACATCCCAGAATTATAGTTCCCAAGGTTAAGTGTTAATTATAATTTTACTATAGTTATGCTCTAACAATTAATTAAGGATTCAAACTAACTTAAAATGGCAACAAACTTCCTCCTTTTTGTTTTTTTATATTAGGTTTCCTAAGTATCATTTTACGTCTAACTTAAGTTGTTTCTCCCTAATTAGGTTCATATGTCTTTTGTAATGAATTTTGTAACCTATTTTCTAATGGGGAAATTGTATCCTTATGAGACTACTAGTCCCTATCTTATGAGATTTATCTATAAGGAAAAGAACACATAGTTTCACATCATACATATATTACCTAATAGGACTAGTGGGGAAGCAAGATGGAGTAGTTCATCATTTAAAGGTTAGGGTTCACATTATATTTTACACAACGTGGATCCCTTTCCTCACCACAAAATGGTTTGAACACCTTATATGAGCGATCTAAATTTTTCCTTTTTCCAAGCACAACATGTTTTGGTTACATATTCACCAACTAATCATAACTTAATATGTTACTAATTTTAACAATTAACCCTTAGTATTTCACTATTAAACCCAATGACAATTGAGATTGTGTATTGAGTTCATTTATGATCTCAACTCTTAAAGGTGACTTCCAAGGTTAGTTGGAGATCTTCACCACTCAACATGTATGTTAGTCCAAGAGGATTTTATACTATGTTTAATGTTGGTTCCATAGGGATTTCTACTTTGTGAGAACACATTCTCCTTACTACACGCATGATTACTAAACCTAGAAGGGAATTACATACTCGAGATAATGTTTGACCATTTCGTTCCTCATCTTCGGGTTGATGCTACCAATGTCGCTACACATACAAGCTATGACAATAGACTTGGGCTTGGGACCTTATTTTCTTAAGATAAAATGTGTCATCAAGTGTAAAAATTTATTTCAATATGAGGTTTTAATTTCTTTTGTCCTAAGAAAGAACATGCGAGAGGGGTGGATATGGAAAAGTACTAAACTATGGTTGAATATTATATTTAGGGTTATTTTCTATATTTTCTAGTTAAATAACACAACAATCTAGAGATTTTATCATAAATTTCACAATGATTAAGCACTATAATATGTCAAATTAAATTTCATTTAACATAGTTATCCAACTTTTACAATACAAAACATGGGATCAAAATAACACCTATGTTGGGACGAACATTTTCCCTAAACACTAGCATCTTAAAAATCTTACAAAAATCACTAATAAACACTTCAATAGTTTGTAAAATTTTGAACTATCCTCTACAATATCACTTAACGTATATATCCAACCCCTTTTTCTTTAACCATATGTAAATCTGAATCAAAATATACCTATAGTTGAATGCACACTTCCCATAACACCCCTAAAACTAGCATATCATACATATTACCAAATTTCAATGATAAACTTTATTGTAACATAGAAATACATTTATTTTTCATTAACATATATAAATTACAATGATACATAGTGAATTACAACCACGCCATTTTGCCATCTTACTTACATCCTACAAAACCATGTGGGCATGAAATCAACGATAAATCGTTGGCATGGCATCCACCTAGATCTAGTATAATTAACATTTTTATTTATCCATTTCCATACTAATAATAATTTGTATTCGAAAGGAGAGGGTTAGAGACATATACTCATTTAACTTCATTTTTTAACTAAAGAGAGTGAAAGAGGAAGGGGAGAGAGAGAAACACTATTTTGTCAAAAGTCCAATTACACACAACTAGTCACAAGATAGATTTTGAAACAGTTATCTACAAGTATTAATAAGTTTCCATGATGGTCTACTAACTTGAATGGGGTCCTACAACTTTCTTTTTAATATTTCTCCTGCTAGTTGCAAAAATGCCCAATTTAGGCTTAGAGGCTAAGAAATTACGTTCAAAATCTACCCTCTCTTAGATGAAGCATCATGGGTAAATTCCTACATGTCCTCCTATATAGAAGGGATTCAAAGAAATTGTCCAAATTTTAAATGGGTGAATGGTTTTCAATTGGTGGATAGGTTTCCAAAGCCACTCGACATAATCGGTCTAATTTAACTTAGTAAACAATGACCCAAATTACCCAGGAATGTGTTTTCCCAAGATGAAGGCTATAGGAAATTTTATAGTAAAAATATTAGAGGGTTTCGAAGGTGGAAAATAATTTTGTTTCTCGGGGTCTAGATGGTGAGCCAAAACAAAACCCAACTTCTCGGTTTAACAAAGACCCTTAAAGTGCAAAATGGAGTAATATGGCTACTAGAGGAGCGGCCAAGAGAGTTTAAATGGTCAAACGAGGTTAGGTTAATGATTAATGTGACTCTATAAATAAAAAGGAACACATATAATGTTTGACATCTCTTTTACAGGCTCGATTGTTGGTTTGCAAGTCTATGAAAATTGTGTTTTTTCTACCTTTGAAGGTAGACAATAATGGTCATTTTGGTTAACTCATCTCACTCCTACAAATACCAATGGACACGAGCACCAAAATTCAACATCTTAGGTTTACCAAAGCATAGGGTTATGGTCGTGACACACCAAGGTCAAATTAAAGTCGTAGTAAAATAAAAAGGTGTTATAATATCGATTGCACTAGCCATTTGGTTAAAATATTTAATTGTTTGAGCAACTACTAGTTTAATATTTTTATTTTATTAAAAATTAAGAACCAATCATAGGAAAATTATAAAAGATTAAGGTAAGGAGACCGTGTTTGACAATATTAACTTCCCTAGAGCAAGAGGTCCTCAAGCCAAGGGTTCATTTGCATTCCACAAAGCTTCATCCCTCTTCCGGGCATTCTCAAAATAGTTCACGTGTCAAGAGAAAGATTCTACATTTACATGTCTGTCCACCCAACCAAATTAGTTATAAACACCGATAGAGGACCATCCGAGCTCATATCATCTATGTGATATTCTATTGTATGCCAATAATTTGTGCATCATTGATATGGGAGAGGCCAAAACAGAGACTAATAATATATCATGCATTTGTTCTTATAGTTATAACCACTTGTGATTAGTTACAGTGTAGTGAAGAAGGATACTAAAAATGAACCCCAAAGATAATGATCCCATACCAAAACCATTAGTAATACAATAAGAGGTTAGTTTAGAATGATGATACTTTCTTAAAATCAATCATAGAGTCCACTGTGACACGAGGATGATTAAACATTTGGGCATAGAACAATACAGGATGGGTGTTGGCCAAAAAAAAGAACTTGAAGATATGAAGCCAAAGCGAGCCAACACTCCACATAGTCATTACAGGTTTAATTGAATTATTAATGATAGAGATTAGATTATCCAAAATCTATGCCATACATCCCACACAACCCATGCCCACATAGACTATGCACAACAAGATAATAAATATAAAAACAAGAATCTTAATGGTCAAAGGAGCTTCTTGAAGCCACATTTCTTTGAGAGGTTTTGATATTTCCTCTCAAAAGCTTATGATTGATATGTTTTGAAACTAGCCCCTACTATTCCATGGAAACATTGTTCTTGGTTAGCACATATAGGGAAAGTGCTAGAAACATATCTAGGATCCACTTCATACTCGTCCATTGCATTTTCTTAAAGTTTTTCAGCCTTTTCAACAAACCCATTTGTGCATATCCTCTAGTCAATGTTGTCCACCCAAAACCATGTTTTATTTTATTTAAGACATTGTTTCAAATAGATCATATGTCTATTTATACTTCCACATTGGGCATACATGTATACCAAAGAATTTACAACTGCAACATCGAGACAAGATTCCTCTTCCTTTTATGCGTTCATGGATGTCCATACCCTACTCCACATTTCATATTTGGACCATAGTGTGATTTATCTTGTTGAGATATTATGTTGCACTAATAGGAAATCAGTGATTAAACATTTGGGTATAGAACAATATAGATGGGTGTTGGCCAAACAAAACCACTTGAATATATAAAGCCAAAGCAAGCCAACACTCCACATAGTCATTGTAGGTTTAATCATCTTATTAATGATAGAGATTAGATTATCCAAAATCTATGCCATACATCCCACATAGTCCACGCCCACATAGACTATTCACAACAAGATAATAAATTAAAAACAAAAATCTTAATGGTCAAAGGAGCTTCTGAAGCCACATTTCATTGAGACGTTTTGATATCGACTCTTAAAAGCTTCTAATGGAGATGTTTTGAAACTAGCCCCTACTACTCCATAGAAACACCTTTTTGGTTAGCACATACAGGGAAAGTGCTAGAAACATATTTGGGATCCACTTCATACTCATCCATTGCATTTTCTTAAAGTTTTGTAGCCTTTTCAACAAACCCATTTTGTGCATATCCTCTAGTCAATGTTGTCCACCCAAAACCATGTTTTATTTTATTTAAGACATTGTTTCAAATAGATCCTACACCTATCTATGCTTCCACATTAGGCATACATGTCTACCAGAGCATTTACAATCTGCAACATCCGACAAGATTCCTCTACCTTTATGCATTCATGGATGTCCATATCCTACTCCGAGTTCATATTTGGCCCAAAGTGTGATTTATCTCGTTGAGATATTATGTTGCACTAATAGGAAATCGAGAGAGGGCTGGATATAGATATTTTAAATATAATAAAATATTATAATGCACATAAAATTATTTTCTTCTATATATTTCATCTATGATACATTGGCTATTATATAGCCATTCTAATAGCAAACCGACTTCCTATTTAATAGGAAACTACACTAACAAATAACCCGTATAAAAACTAACCAAACCTATAATCTATTTGTGATATATTTTTGTTTCAACAATATATATGACTAACCACCCAAACAACTATTAACCATTTACCATATGGTAAATACCCAATACAATTTGGAAATTAATATTCCTAACATTCCCCCCTTAATGTTTACATGGTAGTAAATAACTATCACACTTATTTTGCAGCTTACTTGCCCCTCCTCGCTCATGATATTGGTACAACGCTGAAACTGAAGATAGAAGAAGGAACTCATCAACTTTTTATCAACCATGCAATTTCAGGAACACATATGACCAACGAGCATGGGAACATGTTTAGGAATCATCTACTTATCAACCATTCACTCTAGGGAAAACATCTGACCTACCAATGTGGGAACTCAAGTAGGAACACTTTTGAAAAACCTTCAATGGTTTTCCATAGGCTAACCACAAACCTCGGTATGAACAAGAACACATCTAACTGTTCAACCTCTTCAAGTATCATGATGTTGCATTTCATTGTGTTATCTATTCTTCATTATGTTATTACATCAAGGAATTATGTAGGAATAGCCACATACACACATGAACATGAATGAACCTTAGTTCTTATTTTTCAATCCACATTGACAATATGAAAAAAAAAAATCCACACCACACAATTGAAACTGGAACACTGCACAACTGGACATCAAATACTCACACCAAATAAATGCCACCATACCAGAAGTGCGGCCTCGTCGTTAGCAACTAAAGAGACGTCGATGGTTGTCCTCCAACCTTCAATGCCTCCATCCTCCATCTTCATGTTCCTAGCTCAGCCTGATTTGGATATGGATCTCAACAGTTTCCACATTTGCTTTATTTTTATAACTTTCCTCCCGCATTTTGAAACTAGTTGGACAACCGTTACCACCAAAAAAACATCCATTTACAAAATGAATCATCACACTTTATTGAAGTAAAAATAACTAATGACTCAACAGATACTATTTGACTTTTAAACGACATACATGACTCTTTAATTGACTCTCTAAATACCATTGTTTGTACTATGAACATTTTGACGACCTATAATTGATGCACAAATTAACAACAATTAATCACTCTAGCTGGACTAGAATACATAAATAGATGCACCAACATTATCAATAATAATATGAGTTATTGGCAAGTTATTTGATCCACTAATTCTGATGAGAGTACCTATTTTGGAAAGGACCAAATCTGTATCACCGCCACTGAGAGAGAAACCTTCAGATTATGGTGTGTATGAGGATGACGTTGATGAACCATCAAATGCAGATTTGGCAGACTAATTTCATAGATAGTGTCAATGATTTAGCAAAGGAGGATGGGCAACAAGAAACTATAAATTAGAGACAATTTGTGGGTGTGCTTCAAACGATGTGGGATTCCAATGAAAATGCAATTGATGGAATTTGAACAATGCTTATCTTTTTCCAATGCTACGCAACCTCTACGTGTGATTTATTCACTTTCCAGATCAAGTGTTCACACGTGCAGATCAATGAAAACGTGGGCGTCTTGGATTGCCAGTGTACACGAGATATGGGAATCTCACGTTTTTACAGACTACGAAATCCATCACGAATGTCTCCTTTTAGCCTCTACAAAGGAGCAGACCAAATCGATACAAGGGAACACGTCAGATTTCACTTACAGCATTACACAAGACGTCAATGCAAGAGTGTTACGTAGACGGTCTGAACAGTAATTGTTTTAATGCGGAATTTATTTGAATTATAGATATCGTGGTTGCTTAGATCATACACTACCGACGTGGAGGGTATACACGGGCCGCAAAGAAGGCTCAATTCTCAACTAATAGAAATAAACGATAAATGTCAATATTCTTTCAAATCTGAGCATGCACCAGTGTTGGAAAACAAAATCCTTGAGTTTATTTTAATGCATCTGAATCCAGGAAAGTCTAGATATTTTTCCCATTCCCTGAGGTTGATACAATACACCAAGGAACACAATATCTATTTTTGTAACACGCCAGAGTCCATACACCTATCACGATGATTTTAACGTTAAACAATTGCATAAAAGATCAAAACACACAAACGAAACAGGTTTGCACGATAAGTTTCTCACAAACCCATAGTGGCTCTATTAAAAACTGGATCAGAGTTTATTTACGCCACTGATAGGAAATTAGAGAGTGGAACACACAGATTTCACATATTATAAAATATTATAATGTATACAATATTATTTTCTTCTATCTATTTCATCCGTGATATATGATATATTGGCTATTATATATTCATTCTAATAGAAAACTAACTTCCTATTTAATAGGAAACTACACTAACAAATAACCTGTATAACAAACTAACCAAACCTATAATTTATTTGTGATATATTGTTGTTTCAATAATATATACAGCTAACCACCCAAACAACAATTAACCATTTATCATATGGTAACTACCCAATACAATGTAAAGATTAACATTCCTAACATGCAAAATGTATGTTATGGAAGATTGTAGATATTTCTGAAGTGTTTCAATGAGCTATTTTCTTCAATGGCGGTGATGGTTAATTCTAGAAGGGGACAAGACTTTGCACTTGAGACATTGAATTCTTTTTTAAGACACTTAATCATATTAATGGTTCTTCCATGCATTTTACCATACTTTATTAGAAAACCCTTTGTTGACTTTATATAATGAAACTTACTATGACAATCCTTATAATTATAGTTTTTGTCCTTTAATGAAATCGAACCATTGATCATACTTCTTCATGACTATATCGATGACCATATTGCTTCTTCCTACAATTTATGCTTATTTTCTCTAATTAAAACCCCTATTTTTTATTTTTATAAATCTTGAAATATTTTTCTAACATAATTTTACATCGGTGGATTATAACCTAGATCCTCTTTCTAGTTCTCGAATCTCAAGTCATATATTTCAGACAAAACAGAAGACCATCCTCGGGTGAATCTTCTAATTCATAATATTACCCTATGATGACTTGTTAGAAACCCATGAACCTACCAATTTGATTTCCTTCATATACCTTGCATACTGGTGGAGTTAACCTCTTTGGATTAGTTATCCCATATACTCATTGGAAGGGTGATTGAGATGGATATTATACTTACTTTTTTATCACGGTGATGGTTTTATTAAGGCAAATATGGTATTTCAATAGATGATTTGGTCAAATTTCTTGAACTTTATCCTTGATTCAGGTGGTGGATTACATCAAAGGATTCTTATACTTTCGTATCTTGTAGGCAAGCAAAATACCTATAGTCATGGTGTTGTGTATGGTGGTGTCATGTATTTGTTATTTATAAACCTCTATGTTGTTATTTATGGCTAAAATTTTGTGATATATGTACACCCTCCTCAATATGTGGGTGCCAAACTGTAGTTTTTATGTCAAATTTGGTAAAGGGGTGTGTTTTGCAATTGGCTTGTGGTTGTGTTGAATTTATGTGGTGTTAACACCTATTTTTATTGAACATGGGAAACTTGTGAGAAACATTCAACTAAATTGCTTGACAATCAAATATTTAGGAAAAATATTGTACATGGGAAAATTGTGAGAAACATGGAACTAAATTGCTTGACTATCAAAACTTTAGGAGAAATAAAGTATGCAATTTGTTAATGAGAAATTTGTTAACTTTTAGATCCCATGTAACAAAAATGTTTTCGGGCATATTAGCCAACTAAAACCGAGATCTTTAAGAAAGAGTAAAATACCAATCTTCACATAACAAAAATAATTGGAGAAATATTTGAAAATTTTCTTGTTCTATTATGGTTATGTTTTATCAACAAAGTCTATTCGCTAAGTATCTTTAATTGATCTTGGTTTCCTATAAGATGAGATAATGTTCGAATTTACCCAATGTGAGTAACATGGAGGATGATGCTTTTATAAGGGGAGGCTAATGTAGTGTCCCACTCTATTACAATGTGGTATGTGAAGACGGAGGACCCTTCTCATGGAATGATGTAGATTTCAAAACTTCACAAAATCGTTCATTTTGTTTAGTTACGGGTAAAATTGAATTAACTAATTTGAATCTCTTCATGTGCAAGAGAGAGGCGAAGCATGTCAAAATCACCTTTCCAAACATCTTGGGATGATGTTTGAGCATTAGATCACATTATGAGTTTTTCATCACATGTTATACAAGTTTGAGCAACTTGTTTGGCACCAATTACTTTTTGGGTGTCATCGTGCGCTTTAAACATCGTATTGTATTTTCTTTAAAACCATGGTCATCTTTAATCTGGGAATGCAAAACATTAATAATAATAATAAATAAGATATTTTACGATCCTTGACTTAGAACCAAGGGTACGTTAGGTGATGCCTTGCATCATGATTTACAGAGTGGTGGCATGCATATTAGTTAATGAAAAAAATAACGTTACAATTAAATAATTAAAATAATAAAATGAAATAAAATTACCTAAAGCATTAAAATGGATGAAATAATGTGTGCACTCAGGCATAAATGTGTTGTCTACCATGAATCCTAGAGGCCATGTGATGCTTCATGGAACCTTGTGCAAGGCAAATGGCCTTAAGGAACGTGTTTTGGAATATCTTGTGGTGACCGCAGTTTTCGAGTTGTAAAAAGAAAATTATAATAATAGCGTATCAAAGAAATGATGAGCATGTCAGGAATAAGTTTCAAGCCAATATCCTCAACCTTTGCACGCATCCTTCCATCGTGCGCCAAAGTAAGAGTTTTGGACAGGTTTAGAAATCCACGGAGGTGCCTGTTAAGCGTTTAATTTTGGTTCTCAAAACAACAAGGAATAAGATTTTTGGGAACACTTTGGTTCTGCATTTCCCACAAAAGCAGTGGTCTTTTAGAACGTGGGATTATTGGAAAAAATAGTAGAAGGGGGTTGTAGAAAATGCTTTGAAGACCATGTTTAAGGAACGCATGAGCAAAGTTGCACAGACATTTTACACATCTAAGGATAGCTTTGAAGTGGGCAATAATCCTAGATGTTTTATGAGCGTTGGAGGTTTTGGGATGTGATGGTAGTCTTGTTTGTGGAGAGAGAAGAATTGCAGGCGTACATTACCGAGAAATTCCTTTCTGAGGGGAAGAAAATCCATACTCATCCTGCACCAAGAAGAAAAAATATTGAAGCCTTTCAAGCTAATGAAATTGGCACGTGTAAAGACAGACTCCCCAACATGCACCATTAAGAAAGCTGTGTCTCAGATATGATCACCATGTTTCAATGAATTTTTCTTCATGCTTGTCAGCTTTCTACCTTTCGTTCCTTCTCTCACACTCTCTCTGCCTGTAGAATATATGTTTTAGAAAAAGTTTAATTTTTCTCCAAGAAAAGTAAAAAGTAGTTTTTTTTTTACATGTTTTTACTTTTGAGTTTAATTTTAGATTCCTAGATTTTGGAAAATTTTATAAAGAAAATAAATCAAAAGCTTTGTATTGCACAAAAGCATGTGCTTTTAGTTCTATTTCTAGGAGTGTTGAGTGTTTTATTATTAGATGAAGCCATCTATTTATTAGAGGCAATTGTAATTGTTTTCATATCAAACACATTCACATAGTTTGTATTGAGAAAAAGCTCTGAGAAGGAAGGAGAAATATATGCACAAAAGTGCTGATATGAGTTTGCAATAATCTATTTTATTTGAAATTCTTTATTTTATTTATGTAAGTTGTTATTTTATGAGCCTAATTTCTACAAATTGGTATCAGAGCATGGATTTTTTCAGCAGGTTTCTAATTGAAAAGAGGTTATGGATTCTATATCTGGTCTGCAGACACCGCAATTTACAGGAAAGAATTACGAGTATTGGTCATTAACCAGGAAGTCACTATTTAGATCCCAAGATGTGTGGGAAATCATAGATAATGGGTACACAAAGCCTGCAGATGTAGATACATATAACACACTCTCACAGTTAGAGAAAGACACTTTGAAGGAATTAAGAAAGAAAGATAGAAAATATCTTTTCTTCATTAATCAAGCCATGCATGAAAGCATTCTACCAAGAGTGGTGGGAGCCATAAAACACAAATTGTGTGGGATACTCTTCAAGTTGAGTATCAGGTAAAGAGAAAGTAAAACCGCCAAGCTACAGCTACTTCCTAGAGATTTTTAAAATATGTCAATAAAAGATTCAAATTTCGTAGAATCATTCTTTACTTTTGTAGTTCGTTTGATTAATCAAATTAAATCTCATGGTGAAAATATTGAGGACAAAATAATTATCGAAAAGTTGCTTAGAAGTTTTCCTGCAAAATTTGATCATTTGGTAGTTATTAAAGAAACTAAGGATCTAAGTCATTTTTCAATTGATTAGTTGCATGCATCACTAATAAATCATGAACAAAGGTCAAATATATCACTTGCGATTGTTGTTGATCAATATTTTTCATCACAGTATCAAGAAATCATTGAAGAGGAGGAGGAAATTTCAGCCCTAGAGGAAGAGGAAGAAGTTAATCTAGAGGACGTAGCAGAGGTCCGTCAAACTCAAGTGGAAGAGGACATAGTCAAGAGCACAATCATAATCATTTTTCAGGTCGGATGCAGGATAAATCATATGTTCGGTGTCACTATTGAAAGAGATATGGGCGGTATGATTTTGAATGTAAGAAAAAGTAGTCCGATCGTAAAAAAATCAAAATCAGGTTGGAAGCTCTACTCTAAGATCCATGTTTATTACACACACAAATATTTCTGAAGCATCTCCTATTGAGTGTAATCTATCACAAGAGAGTCCTAGTGATGTGTGGTATTTGGATTCTGGTTGCAATAGTCACATCTCAAGTAACTTAGATTTATTTTCTACTTTGGGTGAGTCAAGTAATATCATAAGTTACCCTTGGGAATAATAATACAATGATTTGTAAAAGGCAAAGGAACAATCAACATTCTAACTAAAAAGGGGGAGCAAAAGATTATGCATAATGTTTATTATGTTGCAGGTTTGAAGCATAATCTTATGAGCATTGGTCAAATGGTACAAAAGGGATAGAAAGTTTACATTAAAGATAATGAATGTGTGATCATGGATAAAGATCCAAGTACATAGGTGATTTCTAAAGTGAATATGACATGCTACAGAATGTTTCCTTTGAATATTATACTAGCCACATCTGGAGTTCATATTACAGATCAGTCCATGATTAAAGATATTGAATCATCTTTTCACTCAGTTGACAAAATGAATCATTGTTATGGCATCTCAGGTTTGGTAAATTAAACTTTTTTAGGTTTGAATTTATTACACAAAAAATTATGGTCAAAGTTTTTCCTTTGATTCGAAACCAAATAAATTTTGTGAAGGTTGTATTTTAGGGAAGAAATGTTGGTGCTCAAAATAGTCTCACCCCATTTTGCCTTTGAAAATCCATTGATTTATGGCCTCTGTCACATTTTATCCCCTCGTGTTGTGCCTGGAAGTCTCTACTTTCCTTTGTTGCCATAATTAATCTTTACTTGGGCCGAAGATCATGTATGGATCAATATTTGTATCGAAGAGGTCTAAAATTTTGGTCTCTCGTCCTCTATTTATTCAAAAACTTGGGCTTTCCCATTATTTCCATTTTTTACAGTAAGGATTTGATGCCCTTATAATTTTGCCCCAAATACTTGATGAAAAATAAATGGATGTAGCTATAAAGAGCGTTTTTGAGCCTTGCAACATTTCTAAATCCTCTGTCCTTGGAAAAATTTCATCCCCAGGCTCAAATGGTCATTTTTTTGCATTTTACGGTTTGACGGGAATTTTCCTTGGCCAAATTTGCATCCTTGTATCGATAGGGAACATGGCCTCTATTGGATGGACATGGCTCAATAGAGTGCTTTACAAATTTTATAAATTGCCTTAACTTAAAGATTTTTCCACATGGAGGAACGACACTCATTTGAAGATCTACTTTTGTATTTGACCTTGGAGTAGCACTAGGAGGACACGTGGAGGTTTCCACTACTTTTCCCAGGACTTAGAAAAAAAAATATGCAGCTAAAATAGTTTGGTAGGAAACACGGACACAAGGCGAGCCTACGCTCATTCGAATATTTTAAGGAAGCGCTAAGAGGACACTTGGAGGTCTCCGCTCACTTTGCATTTTGCTTCAACTTTTCAAAGTGGCCAAAAGAGATTTCATCGGATCCTAACACATGGTGTCTTGCAGACGAGCTTTAAGCCTTCAAACAAACTTTGTCGAGGCTAGGACACGTGATGAGCACACACTCTTCCAAGGTCTAAAATTTTGGGGACCATCTCAAGGTGTGCCAAAGTAACGCATGGTAGTTTGAAAATTCAAAAGGAACGGGAAGTGGACCATCAAGGGAAACTTAGAATTTTTACCTTTTATGCTCAAAAGGGTCAAAATACCAAAATGGCCCATAAGCCCCATAGAGGAACAGTCAAAGCTTGCTCCAGTCAATTGTGGAGGTGTAGACTCTTGGGGAAATTTGGAAAAATTTCCTTTTGGGAGAAAATATTTAAAAGTTAAAAAGGAAGTGTGGTTCCACTGGGACCCACATTGGGACATGTGTCAGGCCCATTTTTCAAGGCGGAGTCTGCAGGGAAAGCTTGGAAAATTTTCTCTTTTCCAAAAATGAGGTGAAATAGCAGAATTTGGTAGTGGTTCAATTGGGACCAACCTTAGGACATGTGTTTGGCTCATTTCTCAAAGGCAGAGGCATGGAGCATAGTGCGAAAATTTAATACTTTTCCAAAAATTGTAACAAGTCAAAGAAAAAGCCGAGTCCCGTCTTAAATTGAATCTTCCACATGGACGGCCCAAATTCAAAGTAAAGATCAACGAAAACTGTGAGTTTGAATCTAATTTTTCCCCATTTTTACTAAAACACTCCTGGAAGTGTGAGTCTTCATGATTTCTTGGTATTTCCTACACACCAAACAAAGAGGAGAGTTAATTTTGATATCTAAGTTTGGTGGAGGAGATCTGGAGACGTCTTTCGCCATTAAAATTGTCTGAATCTCTGCTCGATATGATTTTCTGTTTTTCTTCTCCCGAGCACGCAAGGAACTAGATTTGATAGATTAGGGGCGAAAGTGGTTGGCAAGTTGAAGAAAGAGTGATCTACCAGAAGGAGGAGTTAAATGCGGGAGATATTCGAAGAGATTTACCCCCTGAGCACCTAACAATTTTTTACAGATCTGATTATGGAAATCATGATCGTGATCATGGCGAGGATTGGTAGCACTCAATGTCAATATTTTTGGGGGAAAGGGGGCTCCTTTGTAAATCTTATAAATGGCAGAATTTATTCATGCAAATGGTTGGAGGTTGGAGTGTTAGAGGACAAAGAAAATTCCCAAGAGGAAAACTTGACAAAGCCTATCTTTTAAGAAGCCGTCTAAGAAGCCCGTATATCTCTTTTGTATTAAGTTTGATCGTGTCAAGGTGGTTGCAAGTGTACAGCCATTTACAAGCTCTGAGATTTTTCTAGAAACTTTCACCTACTGATAGATTTAATCATACTCGAGTTATTATGTGTTGATCTAGAGCAAAATGTGTTTGTTTCATTTCTGAATGTCTACAAATAGTTTTTCTTGTTCCTATTGCAATCTTGTATCAAAATTTTCTTAATCACACAGGTCTCAATCCTTGTGATAGTTTAGTTGCATCTGCAATCTCATTTCCCAGAAGATCTTTCATCTGGGAGTGAAATAAATGATTTAAAATCACTTTTCTTTCATTTGTTGATAGAGATTGTTTGTAAGCCTATGGGTGTACCTCAAGCGTGATTGATCCTAGATTTTGATGTTTTATTGGGTTTTCTAACTCGATCTTTTGTGTTAAAATTTCATAGATTGTCTGAAAAAGTGTTAATTTGGGCCTCCATTGAAGTACATATTCTATTTAAAGGAACATTTTATCTATTCTGAAGCATTCTATTGTCTAGACTTTCCATTTTGTAAGAGTTCTCAAGGATTTGGAAAATCAAGTTTATTCTACCTCACCTCCCACCAAAATTTATTTAAAATCAACTAATCCTAGCCATACTACCCTTGTTTTCCCTATATGAACACAAATGCATAATTTCCATTACCAAAACATGCAGAAACAATTAGGATTCCTAATGTATTTAGTAGCCTTGAGCTTTCTCTAGAAAATATCTCCACTATCTAGAGTGATGACTCGTAAGAGTTAGATTTTGTTGTATTTATCATATTTTCTCAAAGGTATTATTTATAACCTCATAGAATAGGATATCTTCATCTCCTCCATAAACCACAAGCTACGTAAGGGTCGTCTCACCTTGGTTAAAAAGGCACAACCATAAAGTAGTGAGGATTGATCAAATCCTCTTGAGGGTGCTATCCATTTCTCCACATCCGAGTGAAAAAGCCCGCTTAGATCCCATCCCCGGCTATAAAATGAATCATTGCGATCTATTTGTCCCTATGCTTCCTACCAAAACTTGTGATGCTGGTCGACCTTGAGGGAGAATCAATTTTTGTGCCAACACCCAAGTGGCACCGTTGTCAGGGACTTATTTGAGTTCTTTGAGACTATTTTCTGATTCACCGCAAGTTTTTATCTATTTATCCCATCAACAACACCGAGTGGCACCTTTGTCGGGGACATGATTATAGTTCATACTCAAATCCCGGTGTTATAGGAAAATTTTCCGGTCTCTACAAGCTTTTGGACTAGTATTCACTGATAAATTTTGGTAAAGGGAAGTAAGATCTTTCATTTCTAGTTTCTAGTGCTGACAAACATTTGACAGATCATATTTTAGTGCATTTACACAACTAACATGGAAATACTTAGTGGTGACTCCCTGTTGATCTGATTCTTGATGAGCACCAATGTCTTAACCTCTGTGAAGTGAGATTTTTTACAAATCTTTGCAAAGCTAGAAGGAAGAAGATCTTTCTTTGCTAGGTATCCTCCTAGGACATTATTTCCAGAGCTAAGAAAATCAAAATCAGAAGGAAGAAAATCCTGAGAGTTGTGAGAGATCAATACACAAGAAGAGGGATCTCTAGTTATTTAAGTGATTAGCCTATTATTGAAGACTACAATTCGAGTGCTTATGAATCAGGTAGCCTCTTTGTAGAATTGAATTCTCCAACTGAAGAGGGGCCTTCATTTGATTTTGAAAAGTTTTCTTCTCATTCTACACCTATCTTTTCAGAATTTGATAGGGATTTCCAAGAAACAAGGCCTTTAGGGGTATCCATTTTGAAATTTATACTCCTGTGTTCCAAGGACCCTCTGCCCCTTATTAATTTGTTTCTCCTCAAACGTCACCTCCTCGAAATAATATGGCCCAACTCCCACCCGAACTCCATTTGTTATAAACACTTTTGGTCCTATAAATTTTGTGGGAATGGTTGGTTATCCAAATGCAGTTCCTCAAGATGTAAGGAACATACTACCAAAGTTCCAAGGAAACAACGCTATAACGGTGATCAACACGTACATGCTTTTTATCAATATGATGGAAGATTTTGAGATTGAACATGAAGATGTATATATCAAGTTTTTTATCCATGCTTTGGAAGAGGATGCAAGGGACTGGTATAAAGCTTTTCCGATAATTCCTTTGATTCTGGATAGAGATGAGCAATGCATTTAGATTGCAGTATGATGATAGAACTAACCCTAGGTTTCTCTTGACGAATTTGAAAACATCAAAACAAATCCTAAAGAGTCAAGACATGATTTCAACACAAGGTTTAATAAGACCTTGAGTAAATTTCTGTTAGGATAAGGCCATGTGATGAATCATGTTTGATCAAATATTTAGATGCATTTGGATAAAATGATGCTTACTACTTGAGGGAAAAATCCCTACTAATTTGAAGCAGGCCTTCACTATGGATTTGGAAATTGAAAACTGCTGATTTGGAGGAAGTTGTGAAGACTTTGGCAGGGATGTCAAAGAAATTTCCTACAAACTAGCCCAGGCTGAGAAAGGAATTGGCAAAGCTCACAAGGTCAACACAAGCAACAAAGCCAAGATAGGTTCACAAACCACCAAAGACCTGATGACAGAGGAAAGGGACCTATTGGATTTGGAAATAGGAAGCCCCAAGGAAGGGAAAATAGAATGGTGCCTGATCCTTTGGCTGCCAAAGTTGTTGTTGTAGAGGAGACAAATGTCATTGATTGGTGTGACAGATGTTTCATGCCCCATGCTCCTTTTGAAGAAGATCAGAAAGAAGAAGAAGCTGATGATGATAATGATAATGATTGTCTGCATGATGGGTTGTTCCATGAGATCACAACGAGGGGCAACTTCAACTGAGGTGATAAGTTCCCGGACTACTGGAACTTTTTGGGAATACATTCATAGGGTACCTATTCTTCCTCCCTCTCATACTTTAGAAGTAGATACTATGCAAGCTTTTGAATAGCCCAATAATGACTTTAAATATTTAAGGGCTCTAATGATAAAGAAGTATGATGGAGAAATCCCATTTGAAGAAGATAGACAGTTACTGATGAATGTTGTTGTTGCTCAAGAAAAGGAATATAACACAAGAAGTAAGGTTGCTAAAGTGACTTGGCCTCAAGCCAAGCCAAAATCTCCCTTACTTTCAAACATTCCTAAAGAGGCTCCTAAGAAAGTTGCATCTACCAAATGCGTTGCAGCTCCAAACAAAAATCATACCTCTCCTCATGCCCAAGTTGTTAAAAATATTTTACCACCTAGTGAGTGTGTTATCTTTCCTTCTAATACTGCCTTGCTAAAGAATGTCCCATATGATATTTCCCAAGCTTTAAGTCAAATCAAATTCTCTGTTCCAATTTTTGAGTTGCTTAGGATTCCTGAGCACAAGAAAAGAGCATTTGAATACTTGGGATTGAAAGAAGGGAAGATTGCCCCAGGAAAAACATAAACATTGTGGAGACTCCACCAGTCATAGAGGAATTAGAGGCACCACCAACATCAGAAGAGCTAGATGAACCACCTGAGGTTTATTTGGGAACATCCTTGGTAGATTCTCAGCTGAATGTGGACCCATTCTTCACTACCCTGATCATTAAGGATAGATTGTTGCATAATTGTATGTTTGATTCAGGGGCATCATGCAATGTTATGCCTCTGGAAGTTATGAATGAATTAAATATCAAAGTAATAGCTGCATATGGGAAGTGCACTGCTATGGATTCCAGAGAGGTGCCAGTGGTGGGGTGTGTGAAGGGTCTGGTGGTGCAACTTGCAGCCTATCCAGTAGGAATTTGAAACTTGATGTAGTTATTGTTGACTACCCAGCCAAGTGGGGTATGTTGTTATCTAGAAGGTGGGCTACAAGTGTTGGTGGGAGTGTTCAAATGGATATGTCCTATGCCACCATCCCAGTTGAGGGCAGCCTTGTCAAGTTGTATGGGGAAAAGAAGATGTTGCATCTTATTGAAGATCCCAACAATGCATCCTATGAAGTATTGTACACAAATGTTGATGTTGATAACTTTGTAGGATTTACTAATGGAAAGGAGCACAAGATTGAGGAATGCAAGTGTCTTGAACAAGTGGGATCTCCTTGGACTCTATTGTTTGATGGAGCTTGCTCCAAGTTTGGGAATGGTGCTGGTGTTGTTCTGCTTTCCCCAGGTTAGGAAAAATTTGTTTTTTCCTTCAAACTCAACTTTGAGTGCACTAACAACACTGCTGAGTATGAGGCATTGTTGTTGGGTTTAAGAATTGCTTGGAAATATGGTGTCAAATACATCATTGTCAAAGGGGACTCATAACTAATTGTAAAACAAATTAGAAAACTGTATGCCACAAAAAATCAACAAATGAAACAATACAAGCATGCAGTTTGGGATCTCATTGAGATGTTTGATTCATTCAACATTGTGCATCATGATAGGAGGTTCAATGACTTGGCAGACAAGCTTGTAGTGTTGGGGTCTCATTTTGACAATTGTGCAATATCCCCATATTGTGAATATGATGTTGAGGTGTTAACAAGGCCATCTGTACCTGATAATGTTAAGCATTGGCAGGTTTTTGATAATGATGCTCAGATCAGAAGATTTCTACAGAACAAGGGAGAGTTTTTTGATCAAAGTATTGATTGGGAGCCAATGGTATGTGTGACAGAGGGGAAGGAAACCTTTTTGGCAAGGGCATCATCCAACTTAAAGACTAATACCATTCCTAGAGGGTTGGTTGCTCTTGAATCAAATTTTGATAATGTTGATTGCATTATTAATAGACATATGGTAGCCTCGAGGGATGTTGAGGAGCATGATCTTGGTACAAAGGAGAAGCCAAGAAAAATTTGGTTAGGCAACAATCTCAGCAAAGAGGAGAAGTAGTCATACATCCAATTGTTGAAGAAATACCAAGATTGCATGGCTTGGACCTATTCTGAATTAAAAGCATACAGAGAGGACCTATTTCAACATGAGATTCCCTTGAGTCTAATGAAAATCCATTCAAGCAGAAACAGAGGCCAATCAATCCACTTCTATCTCTCAAAATGCAAGAAGAACTGAAGAAGCTAAGAGATGGAGGGATTATTCAGCCCACAAGGTATTCTTCTTGGGTTACAAACCTAGTACCAGTGAGAAAGAAGAATGGTGAAATCAGGCTATGTGTAGATTTCAAAATCTAAATAGAGCATCAATGAAGGATAATTATCCTTTATCAATATGGAAAACATGTTGCAATTAGTGAATGGTTCTGAATTGCTCTCCACCCTAGATTGTTTCTCTGGTTATAACTAAGTTGTGTATCTTGAAGGAATCATAAAGGATCAAGATAACCTTTACTACTCCTTGGGGAACCTATGTATATGTCGGATGCCATTTGGTTTAATGAAAGATGGAGCTACCTTTCAAAGAGAAATGGATGTTGCTTTTGCTAGTTACATCAATGAGTTTATTGATGTTTATCAAGACAATGTGACTGTAATTTTCAGGAAGAGAAGTGATCACCTGCTGCACTTAGAGAAGATGATGATAAGATGTAGAGAATATGGCATCTTACTCAATCTAAAGAAGTTCTATTTTGGAGTGCGGAGGGTAAAATTTCTTGGCCACATTGTGTCACACGAGGGGGTGATGATTGATCCGAGAGAGGTAGAGTTCACCAGCAAGGTCCCTATTCCAAGGACCAAGATAGGAATTTCACCTTTCTTTTGGCAAATAAACTTCATCAGGAGATTCATATCAAACTTTAGGAGTTGACCATTCCAATCACATCCATCTTAAAGAAGGACCAGGTCATCAGTGGGAGGAGGTTTTCATCCAATATTTCAATGGGATTAAAGAGGCACTAAAGCATGCACCTATTCTGGCAGCTTCAGACTATAAGAAACCTTTCCAACTATTTTCCTTTACCGCAGAGAACATTGTTGCTTCCGCATGCTGCAGAAGGATGATGAGGGGGCCGAGAGGCCAATTGTCTTTTTAGTAAGGCCTTGCAAAGGGGCTGAGCTGAAGTACACTATAATGGAGAAAAAATAATTTTCCTTGGTAAAAGCAAAAAGGTTTTCAGACTTACATTTTTAGTTCTAAGATTGTTGCTTATGTTCCCCACACCATGGTGAAAGACATTTTATCAGAGATGGAAGTCTCAAGCAAAAGGTGTAGGTGGGTGAACAAGTTGTAAGAATATGATATGGATATCCAAACCACGAAGTTGGTGAGAGGTTTTGGCTTTGCTAAGCTTATGGCTGAAAGAAACTTGCAAACTATTGAGGTAAATGAGGTAGAAGAAGAAAGGGCGGGTGTTTTTGAAAAATTGATGAGTTCTTAGTGGTACAAAGATGTAATTTTTTATCTTAGACATCTGAACTACACTGAGTATTTAAGTAAGAACTAGAAAAGTTCCCTTAAGTTGGCTTCCAAAAAAATTTCATTACTGATTATGGGTTAGCTTGGAGAAACCCAGAAGGAGTCCTCTTAAGGTGCATTATTGAAGAACAATCCCTTAAGATAATTTTTGATCTGCATGAAGGAGTTTCTACGGGGAATTTTACTACAAGAGTCATAGCACACAAGATCCTGAGGGATAGTTATCAGTGGCCAAATTTGTTCAAGGATACAACCTTTTTTGGTTAGAAGATGTGAGAGTTGTCAATGCTTCTCTAGAAGACTGAAAGCTTCAGGCTCCCTTCCTTTACAGCCTATATCAATTGAAGCTCCATTCAAGAAATGGGGAATGGATTTCATTGGTGAGATTTTAGACCCTTCACATGCTAGCCATAAGTGGATTCTTGTAGACACTGATTACTTTACTAAATGGGTGGAGACAATCCCCACCAAGAAGGCAACACACCGAATTGGCATGGAATTTTTGTTGAGCCATATCATCTGCATGTTTGGGGTGCAAGTCAAAATTGTTGCTGACAATTCCATGAGTTTTAGAGCTAAACCTCTAGTGGCAATGTGCAAAGAGTATGGGATCAACTTGACATATACCTCTAATTACAACCACCAAGGAAATGGACAAGCTGAGTGTAGTAATAAAAATTTGCTGAATATTATCAAGAACCTTGAGTTGAACGAAAGGAAATGGGGTGAATAGTTGAAGTTTTTTGTTTGGGTTGATACAATCACTGTCAAGAGAGTTACTAGAAAAAGTCCATTTGAGTTAGTATATGGAACTCATGCCCTGCTGCCCATCCATATGCAATTATCCTCATATCAGTTCATTCAACAATTGGAGAATCAAGAAGTAAGTCCTTATGATGCTCGCATTAACCAGATTGTTTAACTTGATGAAGAAAGGAGGGCATCCCACCAAAGGCATGTAAAGTTCAGAGAAAAGCTAAAGAAGTTATTTGACAAGAAGGTCACTCCCAGAGCTTTCAATATTGGAGATCTTGTGCTGATATGTGATAGTATACATGAAGATAAGGGCAATAATGGAAAATTTGACTCATTATAGATGGGCCCTTACTCCATTGATATAAGAATTGGTGAACACACCTTCTTCTTGAAGGATTTGGATGGTGATTTTCTTTAATTGCCTGTTAATGGCAGGCATTTGAAGCATTTCTTGGATTGATTCCCTAGAATCAAGGTAAACATATTTTGTACAGTGTATAGCTGCTTGTTTATTTCCTTTTTTTTTTTTTTTCTCGTTCTAGTCCTTGGTGACTTGTTTTTGTTTCATTTTTGGGAGATGGGTTTGTTTCTCTGCTCTGTGAGATGACTCCATTACGTAATGGATATTTTGCCACTTGGTTTATAGTTGTTATTGTGGCACTCATAGGTAACTCCCATCCCCGATTCGAAGCTAATGTTGGTGCTCAAAATAGTCTCACCCCATTTTTCCTTTGAAAATCTATTGATTTACGGCCTCTGTCACATTTTATCCCCTATGTTGTGCCTAGGAAGTCTCTACTTTCCTTTGTTTCCATAATTAATCTTTCCTTGGGCCAAAGATCATGTATGGATCTATATTTGTGTCCTTGTTTCTCTGTTTCTCCGAAGAGGTCTGAAATTTGGGTCTCCCATCCTCTATTCATTCAAAAACTTGGGCTTTCTCGTTCTTTCCATTTTTACAATTGAAATTGTATGCCCTTGTCATTTTGCCCCAAATACTTGATGAAAAATGAATGGATGTAGCTATGAAGAGCGTATTTGAGCCTTGCAACATTTCTAAATCCTTTGTCCTTGGAAAAACTTCATCCCCGGGCTCAAATGGTCATTTTTCTACATTTTATGGTTTGACGGGCATTTCCCTGTCAAATTTGCATCCTTGCATTAACAGGAACGTGGCCTCTTTTTGTTGGATGTGGCTCAATAGGGTGCTTTAGAAATTTTATAAATTGGCTCAACTTAAATATTTGTCCATGTGGAGGAACGATGCTTATTTGAAGATCTACTTTTTGGTTTGGCCTTAGAGTAGTGCCAGGAGGACACGTGGAGGTTTCTGCTACTTTTCCTAGACTTAGACAATTTTTATGCAACTAAAATAGTTTGGCAGGAAACAGGACATGTGGTGAGCCCGAGCTTATTTAGTGTCTTTTAAGAAAGTACCAAGAGGACATTTGGAGGCCTCCGCTCACTTTACATTTTTCTCGGACTTTTCATTGCCAAAAGAGACTTCCTCGATCCTAACACATGGCACCTTCTGCTAAGCTTTAAGCCTTCTAATAAACTTTGTTGGGCCAGGACACATGGTGAGCCCGGGCTCTTCCAAGGTCTAGAATTATGGGGACCATAATGAAGGTGCACCATTGTGACGCATGGCAGTTTGAAAATTTAGAAGGGGCGGGGAAGCAAACCATTGGGGGAAACTTATAATTGTTTCCTCTTATGCTCAAAAGGGTTTAAATGTCAAAAATGGCCCACAAGTCCGATAAAGGAAAGGTCAAAGCTTTCTCCGAGTCAATGGTAAAGGTGCGGACTCTCGGCGAAATTTGGAAAATGTTACTTTTGGGAGAAAATAGTTAAAATTGAAAAAGGATGCACGGTTCTGCTTCGACCCACATTGGGACACGTGTCAGGCCCATTTCTCAAGGGCGGAGGCACGAGCAAAGTGCGAAAAAATTATATTTTTCCAAAAGTTGTAAAAAGTCAAAGAAAAACCCGGGCCCATCTTAAATTGAATCTTCCATGTGAATGGCCCAAATTCAAAGTAAAGATCAACGAAACTATGAATCAATCTTATTTTTCCCCCATTTTTTCCGAAACACTCCTGAAAGTTTGAGTCTTCATGATTTCTTGGTATTTCCTACATGCCAAATAGAGAGGAGAGTTAATTTTGATATCTAAGTTTGGTGGAGGAGATCTGAGACGTCTTTCGCCATTAAAATGGTCTGACTCTCGGGCTCGACATGATTTTCCATTTATCTTCTCCTGAGCACACAAGGAACCAGATTTGATAGATTAGGGGTGGAAGTGGTTGGTGAGTTGAAGAAAGAGTTATCTACTAGGAGGATTTGAATACGGGAGATATTTGAAGAGATTTGCTCCTTAAGCACTTGGCAAATATTTGCATATCTGATTCTAGAAATTGCGATCATGATCATGACGAGCACTGGTAGCACTCAATGTCATGATTTTTGGGGCTAAAATGGGCTCTATTATAAATGTTATAAATGGCACAATTTTTTCATGTAAATGGTTCGAGATTGGAGTGTTAGAGGTCAAAGAAAATTCCTAACAAGAAAACTTGACAAAGCCTATCTTCTGAGAAGCTTGTATATATCTTTTGTATTAATTTTGATCATGTCAAGGTGGTTGCAAGTGTATAACCATTGAAAATCTCTGAGATTGTTCTAGAAACTTTTCTCTATTGATAAATTTAATCAAACTCGAGTTATTCTATGTTGATCTTCAGAAAAATGTGTTTGTTTCATTTCTAAAGGTCTACAAAGAGTTTTTCTTGTTCATATTACAATCTTGTATCAAAATGTTTCTTAATCACACAGGTCTCATCCTTGTGATAGTTTAGTGGCATCTACAATCTCATTTCTTAGAAGAGCTTTCACCGGGAGTGAAATAAACAATTTAAAAGCACTTTTCTTTCATTTGATGACAAAAATTATTTTTAACCCTCTGGGTGTACCTCGAGCATGATTAATCTTAGATTTTGATGTTTTATTGAGTTTTCTAACTCAATATTTCATGTTAAAATCTCATAGATTGTGTGAAAAAGTGTTAATATGGACCTCCATTAAAGTACATATTCTAGATAAAGGAACATTTTAGCTATTCGGAAGCATTTTGTTGTCTAGAATTTCTATTTTGTAAGAGTTATCAAGGATTTGGAAAATCAAGTTTATTCTACCTCACCTCCCACCAAAATTTATTTAAAGTCAACTAATCCTACCCATACTACCCTTGTTTTCCTTGTATGAACACAAATGGATAATTTCCATTACCAAAACATGCGAAACAATCGGGATTCCTAATGTCTTTAGTACCACTGAACTTTGTCTAAAAAATATCTCCACTATCTAGAGTGACAACTCGTGAGAGTTAGATTTTGTTGCATTGATCATATTTTCTCCAACGTATTATTCATAACCTCATAGAGCAATATATCTCCATCTCCTCCATAAAACACAAAGCTACTGAAGGGTACTCTCACCTTGGTTGAAAAGGCACAACCATAAAATATTGAAGATAGATCAAATCCTCTTGAGGGTGCTATCCATTTCTTCACATCCGAGTGAAAAGGCGCCAATTAGATCCCATCCCCACTACAAAATGATTCATTTCGATCTATTTGTCTCTAAGCTTCCTGCCAAAACTTGTGATGCTACTCAGACCTTGAGGAGAATAAATTTGGGTACCAAAAAGTAACACACAGAATCTTTCCCGCTTTTCAAAATAAGAAGAACAAGTGCACCACTTGAAATTGTTCACTCAAATTTATGTGGACTGATGCAAACAAATTCTATTGGAGGTTGTTCATATTTTATGACATTCATTGATGACTATACAAGGAAGACATGGGTGTAGTTTTTGATACATAAATAAGATGCTTTTGATGTTTTTCAAGATTTCAAGGCTTTAGTGGAAAAGAAAAGTGGGCAAGACATCAAAGTTTTGAGGAAAGATAGAAGACGTGAGTATGTTTCAATGCTTTTATAATTTTTACAAATACCATGGTATACAAAAATAGTTTACTTCAGGTATATACCACACCAAAATGGTGTGGCGGAGAGAAAAGGATATAACCATTATGGAGATGGCGAGAAGTATGATGAAGGCAAAACATCTTTCAAATGAGTATTGGGCAAAAGCCATAACAACTACTATTTACATCATAAACAGTGTCTAATGAAAATTATTCAAAACATAGTTCCTCAAAAATCTTAGACTAATAGGAAACACAGTGTTTCTCATTTTAGAATCTTTGGTTGTGTGGCATATGCACATGTGTTTGATGAGCTAAGAAATAAGTTAGAAAACAAAGGAGAAAAGTGCATATTTGTTGGATATTCAGAGAATACAAAAGCTTACAAGTTGTTTAATCCAGTTACTAGAAAGGTCATAGTCAACAGAGATTTACAGTTTGTTGAAAATTAGGCACGGGATGAAATTATTGAAAAAACAATCAATGTAGAAGTAGTTATTCCTCATGATGATATGACAGATGAAAGCATTGAGCAACAAGGTATTATATCTTCTTCAAATCTTGGACATGCATCACAAGTTGTAGCACAAGCTACACCTCCATCTACATCTAGGAGATCTCCAAAATTTCAGACATCATCAACCATCTAGCAAACACCACAAGAAACACTGAAAACTACTCTTTCAGTACAAAATAGTCCATCATCAGATAGCCCTTTGCAGAGAAAACAAGGAGTCTTAGTGACATTTATAATGTTGATACAAGTAACACTTTTTCAGTTTTTACATTTTTTTCTCAAGCTATAGATCCAGTATACTTTGAAGAGGCTATAAACAATGAAGTTTAGGTTCAAGCCATGGATGATGAGATAGATGCCATAGAGAAGAATCAGACATGGGAATTGGTAGATCTTCCAGAAGGAAAGGACGTGATAGGAGTGAAGTGGGTCTACAAGACCAAATATATTGCTGATGGTAAAGTACAAAAACATAAAGCAAGGCTGGTTGCAAGAGGTTTTTCACAACAATATGGAGTAGATTACAATGAGAAATTTGCACTGTAGCACATTTGGACACGGTAAGAATGGTTTTAGCAATTACAACTAAAAAAATGGCCTATTTATCAGATGGATGTAAAATCAACATTCTTGAATGGTTTTCTTGAAGAAGAAGTTTATGTGAATCAGCCAGAAGGTTATGAGATTGAAGGTCATGAAGGAAAGGTATATAGGTTTAAAAAGTTCTCTATGGTCTCAAGCAAGCACCTAGATCTTAGTACAACAAGATTGATTCTTATTGATATTGAATGCTTTCGGTAGGAGCAACAGTGAGCCTACTTTATAAATCAAGATCAATGAGCAAGTTAAAATTTTGATTGTTTTTTTATATGTGGATGATTTAATCATCACTAGAAATATATCTACGATTCATTCAAATCAACTATGAAGAAAGAATTTGAGATAACAGATCTAGGTCTCACGCACTATTTTCCGGGCATAGAAGTTGAACAATAAGACGCTGGAGTTTTTATTTCACAAGAAAAGTATGTTAATGATCTTTTGACAAGATTTAACATGTTCAATTGCAAACCAATGCCAACACTAGTTGCGGTAGATTTGAAGTAAAGAAAAGATGACTGTGGATCATTTATATATGCAACATTCTTCAAAAGACTAGTTGGAAGTCTCATGTATTTAACGGTCACAAGACCAGATATTATGTATGGAGTGAGCCTCATCTCAAGGTTCATAAAATCTTCAAAAGACTCACATTGACAAGCTAGAAAAACAATTTTGAGGTATGTATGTGGAACTAAGAATCATGAAATCTTGTATTTAACATCGAGAGAGTTCAAACTCATAGGTTACACAAGAAATGACAAAGGCTGTAAGTATTGATGACAGAAAGAGCACATTTGTCTATGCTTTTCACTTTGGAACAAACATCATTTCATGGGCATCAAAGAAGCATCCCATAGTCACATTATCTTCAAAGCAGGCTATGAGTATGTAGCAGCAATAGTAGTAGCATGTCAGGGCTGTTTGTTTGATGAGAAGAGTGTTGAAATATTTGAGGTAGAATCAAGAGGATGCTACACATATTTTTTGTGACAACAATTCAGCAATAGCATTGTCCAAAAATCATGTTTTTCACAAGAGGAGCAAACACATAGACACGAGGTATCACTTCATCAGGGATTTTGTTAACAACAAGGAAATCTATCTTGAATTTTGCAGATTCGAAGATCAGTTTGCAGATATCTTTACAAAATATTTGGGAAATAAAGTTTTTGAGTATTTGAGAACTTTTTTGGGAGTTTGTTATTTGGAATATTTCAGATCTAGAAGTGCACACTCAGCAATAGAAAAATAAAATCTTGAAGGTCAAAATTAATGGGTAGTGTTAGAAAAAGTTTAATTTTTCTCCAAGAAAAGCAAAAAGCAGTTTGCTTTTTATATGTTTTTACTTTTGAGTTTAGTTTTATATTCATAGCTTTAGGAAAAACTTATAAAGCAATAAATCAAAAGCTTTGTAGTACAAAAAATAATGTGATTTTTAGTTCTATTTCTAGGAGTGTTGAGTGTTTTATTGTTAGATGAAGCCATCTATTTATTAGAGGCAGTTGTAAGTGTTTTCATATCAAACACATTCAGAGAGTTTGTATTGACCTAAAGCTCTAAGAAGGAAGGAGAAATATATTTACATAAGTCCCGACCTGAGTTTACAATAATCTATTTTATTTGCAATTCTTTATTTTATTTCTGTTAGTTGTTATTTTATGTTGCCTAATTTCTACATTATGGAAGTACACAAATTGGTTTCATTGTTATAAAAATCCTCAATCAAATTGGTCATGGAATGCCTCAGTTTTAGGAATTGCACCCATTGAGTTTTTAAAACGCATTACAAGTTCTAGTTTTTGCATTTGAAATCTGTACTATAGACTATTTTTTTTCACTCTTGGATCTATAGTTATGAGTTTTAGTATAGCATTAAATGAGTGGAGCTTGTAAACCTTTTATTTTATCGATATCTCAACATGCTAAGATTTTCTTAACATGTTTTTACCGAGTTGACCTGACTGTAATAACACGTGGTTTTTGGTGGTGTTTTAAGAAACTAAAGTATAATCACATTAAAACGGAATCATGCATTTAATTTTTGAGTTGGGCATCAATGCGGGAAGGAGAATGGTGGAAAATAAACCTGTACAACTTGGTAAAAAAGCCTTTGCATGCGCTAAATGTCATCTCAAATTGATGCAAAGAATGCGTCTCTAAACCTCTCACCGACCCATAAACTACTTGACATTGTGATGCCTCTTTGGAATCCCACTTTTAAAATGTTTATGGATACGAAATCTCAAATTTACCACCGCAAACCTTGTCCTTGTTGTATATTGATTTGTACAACCTACTTAGGTTTTTTCTTCATCAGTGGAAATCACCTCTTTCACGTCCATTTCAGATCCACGGGCTTAAAACAACTCAAGTATAAACTACAAATTTTTCCAACAAGACCCAAAAAGTTATCTTTACAATGAGCTCTAGTTATCAATTTTGAAGCTCCTCTTGCCCAAGCATTCTCTATATGGTATATAATAAGGTAGAAGTGTTATACATTTTAAATGTGATAGCCACTTTGCACAGTAGAACAAATAAGCCATGTGAGCCTATTTCTACTTTTGAAACACTCACAGTCGGTAACACCATATTGTTGTTTGGAAACATGTGTTATAACTGTAATTGGCCTAGTTAAACACTTTTTTTGTAATTAAGGATAAATGTATTTTGACTTGGGACCCTACCCTGGAACAAAAATACCTGAAATTCTAGATAAAACATTAACACACCAAAAAACAAAAAGAAGAACTTGCCTCTGCAGCGAAAAATAAATTTCTTGAATTTTTTTTTCTTATTGTGTATTGTTTTCCACCCATCCGTAACCCCCTAAATTGTAAGAAAGAATTCGATACCTTCTATCGGCCGATATGTTCTTTTTTAATAAGGAATTGAGAAGGGATATTTTCCTTGCTGCTTTACAAGGTATTGAAACAACAATTTGGTTTGGTTGTATAACATCTTCTATATTCTCCTTGTTTCCTATAGCTAGCATTTTTGAAAGAGGAGTTTCAAGAAACGATTAGGCCACCCCTTGCATGTCCTCATCTCGAATTTAAGTCCTCCTTCTATTCAAAGACTAAATTCTTAAGGCGGGCATTTTTCCACTAAATGTTTCTCTCATTGTTACACTTTTCCATCCCACATCAACAACATTATGTCCCGAGTAGAAACATCTTACGCATCTCGAAGGGTAAACCTTCATAGTATAAAAGTTGAGTCCTTGTTTTATTTTGCACTTTGACCTCAATAATTATATGAATATTTTTAAAGTATCGAGCTCCACAAGAATTCTGAAATATGTTGTATGGGTGATATTTTTGGTTTGAGAGCGAATGTAAAGAATATTACCCAAGACATTGTCAATGGAGATCGAGAAAGTTTTGGTCCCAAAATTGTAGGGGTAAATGAGGCAGCCTAATCCAAACTAGTTTGCAAGAGATTTTTTTCACGATTGGATTAAAAGAAGCCAACAATGGTTTATAACAAAGTAGCAATATTGAAAAACCCATAATTTACCTATTATGGTTTCTTAAATAGTAATAGAAGAAAAAACACAATGAAATTTCCTTTTTCAAAGGGATAGAGGTCTAACCTTCCAGCAAGGAATGGGATCCCGTACTTAAAGATCCATTCATAAAGAATAGGTAAGCTTGGCCAGAATTCATTGAATCTACAGATCAAGGCGTGATCCTAGTAGTAGTGTTCATATTCAATAACTTCATCCCCAAATGTGATGCATGGAGTAATGGCTGTAGGGGCCATGGGCTTGGGGACCATCTTCCTTGTAGCACATCACTAAAAGTGTGGCTAGCCATATCTTGAACAGACATGCCAACATTTCGAGTAGGGGAAGTGTGAGTAGCGAAGAAATCACCGTTACTTGAGTTTAAGCCACCGCTCAATTTAAGATTGAGCACAAAAAAGACATCAATGCCATTTGAGTTGTCCATGAGCCGTTGTTATAGGGTCATAGGTAGTATTTTGTTCGCTTGGCAATTACAATTTCATTGAGATGTGAAACAATAATGGAAGGCCATAGCCACTATTTTGATCGCTTCCTACACACATAGTCCCTTCAACACCCGCATTGTATGAGGTAGGAGTTGATTTCGTGACTTGTAGGGTTGAGCACAATAGGAGAAGATGGGAAAACACCTCCTCTAACTCGAAAAATGCTTCCCCACCACCTCCTTCAACAACCGAGGCATCTCCTCTTCTTGTGCCAATAGATCCATCCTTAACGAAAAGAACGCCTCCGTTGAAAGTGCTAGAAAACTAAAACATTGTTCTTCTTCCATCGGATACCATTCCACTTCCGATAGTTACTATTCCTCTTCTACTGAGACCTTTCGGGTTTTCACATGTCTTGTCACATCCTCCTCTTGTATGTGGATTGTATATATTCTCGTGTAGTTTTCTCATTTGATCATTGAATATAATCTAAGATTTTTCTCTAACTCATTAGCAAATATTAGTATGAGAGCTTATCTGTTCCTTGACTTGCATGGTAGTATTCCATACCTCCTGACATAGCGAGTGAAGGATAACCTATGATGTGGTTGTGTAGAGTCCAAAATTGGTTCCTGTAACTTAAGGAGACGTGGTTGTGCTTGCATGTATGGAGATTAAAAGTGACCAATATTGTTGCGTGGAAAGTAAATTTGGTTGAAGCGTTGTTTTGGTGAGAAATCAGACCTACGTGGAATCTCTAGAGACTAGTGTGGCACTAACTATAGTTTTCTTGGTGTTTCAAATTTATGACATGTGTGTTTGAAATCATGTTCACCTTGGCAAGGACATGTGGAATATGGCATTTTCTCGTGTTTTTCATGGGATAAGATCTGCAACAATCTATTCTTATTTTGATTTGATGGAGCGGCCTCTTTAGTGCACAAGTATTCATTTGCAAAAAAAAAAAATTCCTGCAATTTTGCGTATTTCATTTTGCTCAACTTCTACATAGGACTCATATATGCACCAAGATTTTCTTTCCTAGAGTAGTGTAGACCAGATTGTATATTTATATCTTCCTTTTTCTCATGCGAGAGAAGTTATCTATTATTATTTGGTGTGAAGGACATCTGGTGGCCCTTGCATGCTATATAAATCATGTCTCCTCCGAAGATATTGATTTTCGATTCCCAGATGTTGAAAGGGTTGAATTATGTTGCTTGGAAGACAAATTTTATGATCATTCTCCTCTTTGAATATCTATAGGATATCATAACTTGTGCACTTTTCCATCCCACCAACACAAATGAACTAAAGAAGTATGACAGGGGTGATGAAAAATCCTTGATGTTGATCACTCTGAGCATATTTGATGAAGTGCATCCACACATTCAGAATGTGATTACATCAAAGAAATCCTGGGATACTCTTTCCATGATCTACAAAGAAAAGAATTTAAAGAAAATTCTACATCTCTAGTCAAATCTTCATACCATGAGTATACAAGAAGGAAATAAAGTGGAATAATTGTTGTATTGTGTAGTGGAACTGTGAGCAGATATTTCCATGCCTAGAGAAGAGTTCGAAGATAAGTTTCTTTTCCCACTCACACTCTAAGATCTTCCATTCTAGTTCAGGAAATTCATCACCACATTGACCATCACACAAAAGGAGGTGAGCTTTGTTAAACTGGTGAATTTTCTACAACATGAAGAAGCCATTGAGACTGTGTAAGAAGATTTTTAGGAAAAAGTGTTGATATTGAGGAAGAAGAATCTAGTCAGAAGCCTTGCAAGGTACAACAAGAAAAACAAACACAAAAGCAACCAGAGAAGCCATAATAAAAGCATAAGTCTCAAAAGGTGAATCAATGGTGTCACATCTACACCATGAATTTACATGATACTACAAATTGTTGTTATTCTGATAGTTGCACACAAATAAATTTTTGAGAAGAGAGCACATATTGCAAAGGTAATTTGAAAAAATCCAAGTGGCATCCTCATGGAATGAAGTAGAAAGGACATGTGACAGCCCAACCAGATGATGACTCAGATGAATATGTCCCAGAATCAACACATTGTGGTACACAGGGGAGATGATTTGTTTCTAGTCTCACAAATATTGTAGCCATCAAATAATGTTTGGTTTATTGATTCAGGCACAAACAAGCATATGATGGGTGATAGAAAGAAGTTTGATTTAGTGAATGATTGACCCATTGAGATTGGGTCCGAATTACAAACAACTAGTATGTAGCAGAAGGAATAGGCAATGTGACTATTCCTCTCGAGATGAGAAGATGTACTCTCACGAAGGTGCTTTATGTCCCTTGCTTGACCACAAATATCTTTTCTCTGTATAAGTTGTTGAATCACAAGCTCAAGGTGGAGTTCTAGTTCAGAATGGCATCAAATCATGTCTTATTTTTAAATAAGGTATGATTCTTACTATATATTTTTGAAGGATCATTTATTTGCATTAGATGGATTTTCATCCTCTGTAGTTCTCGTTATCTTCCTCAACAAGTGGAATCCACTGCATTCTAAAATTATCGATATGGACATATTTCTCGTTATGTCTCCCTATTAGCTCAGTTCGAAGGAGATGGTATGAGGACTTCCTCCTCTCTCTCACTCATTACCTCTTTGTCTTGTATTTCCTGAGGGAAAACAACATGACGATCAGTTTGAGTTGAGTACATTCCATGCCAAGAACCATCTCGAGGTCATACATACCGATCTTTGCGGACCCTTTCCTACCTCATTTAAGGGATTTCAATACCTCCATTTGTTCACTGATGATTATTCTGCAATGCTAGGGTGTTCTTTCTCTATGTAGACACCTATAATTACGCCCAAGCAATTTAAATACTTAAATTACGCTAATTATCCCCATTCTCACAAATAGACAACATATCGTCAAAAACACTCATTTTCCTTCATATCATCATTAATTAATTACACTAAGCTAATTAATTAAGTTTCCTATCTAAAAATACCTAATTAATGACCTTCTCGTTAATAAATCACCCTTCTACCTAGACTAATTAATTAATATTAATTAATTAGCTTTCCCTTCCATTTAACCAATAAATCAATATTTAATTGATTTAATCCCCTTATAATAGCCCAAATTGTACTAATATTCCTCTAATTATCTACCTTATGAGCTTACATCTACCTATTAGTTAATCACCTTTGATTAATTAAAATACCCCCAACTCCCATGACTTACTAAACACGTATTAAACCCTTCTCAAGTAAGGTTGTGTTATCACCGAATCACAACACCCTTATGTTTATACAAGTGCATAGACTTGAACTCACGGTGTGATTGGATAACATGGGTACTATCTCCAAGTTGTGAGACTTGCTACTTGAGATAGACCTCCAGAGAAAGCTGGTTCTTGCTCCTAAACTACCTGCCACAATCTATTCTAATGCAAGATAAGCTAACTGTTCTAATCTAAATTTCCAAGGGACCAGGGAGAGAGAATGCATAAAATGAAAGCCTACACTAAAGCGGTGATACACTAGAAAAGGAGGGTGTGAGAGTAGTCTCCAAATGTGTGAAATACAGAGGCAAAGTACACACTAGAAGAGGTGATAACAGTTCACCATAATCTAACAAAATGCATTCACAACAATATTCCAAGCATACACAATGATAATGAATCCCTGAAAGAACATAATAGATAGACACAATATTCTTATAGAAAGATCAAAGGGCCAAGAAGAATGCAAGAAAACACAGCAGGGGAAGATACATCCACAAACTGGTATTTTATTGCTTCATGATATGCACAGTTAAATCTATTACAAGATAAGGGCCTGGATCACCATGCAAGGAGTCCACTACAAGGGCCTGCAACACACTAGCTTCACAAAGCAATTTTGGCAGAGCTTTGCTACCCAAAAACTCTCTCTTTTACAATGAGCCCAACACTCCAATTTATAGAAAAATGAGAAGGGAAAGAGAAGGGAAAATGGAAATCCTGAAATCTATCCTTCAACCACCTGTAAGAGGCATTAAATGGAGTAATATGATTATACATTACTTGCAAAAGGCTCCCCATACTGTCCCATGTGCTACAGCAGAGAAAGAATGATGACCATGCCTCTTAATTGCACTCCCAGCTACCAAATAAAACACTGTTCTGAACTCGGCCACGTTTTCTTAAAAATCTCAATCAATTTCCAATAAAATATAGAATTTTTTGATTGTTGTACATTGGTCTCGAACCGCGATTCCAATGGTAGCAATTTTGTGTGATTTCATTGAGAAATACAAAAGTTATGGCCTTCTGAGTGCGGGCAACTATTTTGGGCCTGGCAGGCGTTTTCTGTCATTTGACGGGAATGAGCATTAATCTGACTGGAGCCAAATATGTTTCTTTTATTTAAATATATCTACCCTCATTAAAAATAAGAAATCTAATTTTTGTGGCGTAGAGGATGTCGTGCTCGTTCCAGAAAGTCCAATTTTGTGAAAATCGGAGCTCGGAGTCAAAAGTTATGGCCGTTTGAAGTTTCCGGACCGAACGTTGACTTTTCTTCTTCTCCTTCGGCCGCTTCAGCTTTTCGCGTCCCACACATCCCTTTGGCTCGGATGTCCCAACGACAAAGTCCCCTATTTTGGCTGAACCGGCTGGTTTGTGTCTTCCATGCACTTTTGTCCCGCTTGTCCCGATTTTTGGGATAAATTTTCCCGACTTCGCCCGTTCAGCCCGGTTTAAAGCGTCGCTTGTCCCGCTTGTCCCAGGCATCGTTAGTTCTCATTTCGGCTGATCCGGCCGGTTCACATACTTCACGTACCTTCGCCCAATCTGTTTCGGGTCTTTTCGGTTGACTTGCGTCCTCCGCGTACTAATTGCCGGATGTCCTGCATCACTGTTTCAACATTTAGTCAATTTTTTCACTTTTCAGCCAGTTCGGATTTCCGCGTCCCGCGCGTCCCTTTGGCCCGGATGTCCCAAATGCTGCGCAGACCGCCTGGTGGCCTTTCAGCCGGTTCGCGCCCCAATGTCCCAACTGTCCCTACTGCCTGGACTTGGGACTTAGCCGATTTTCACGATTTTTTCTGGCCTCCAAGATTTGATACGATGAACCTTAGCTCAACCCGAACTGGTACGACCCGAGCCCTTTAGACCCGAAATCCCTCAAAACAGTCCTGCAACCGCATTTTTTTCATTTCTTCCATTTTATCAACCTGTTGGGATTCCTTCTGATGCATGTTATCAAAATTTACCCCTGGGGTGAATTTTGGATAACAGTTGTCTTTAATAAAGCAACCTTATCCATTCCTAATCATGTTTTACCTTTATCCCACATTCATGAGAATGTGTTGAATCATTATGCTTTGAGCTATATAAAGAGCCCTCCACCTACCTTTTTACTTACACCTAAACTCTTTAGAGAGAAAATGCAAAGCATATAGCAAAGAGACTAAGAGCTTACACCTTGTTTTCTTAAGAGTTCATCATCTTGAAGAATTAAGCCTTTCTTAAAGTGCTTGGGTCATATGAGAGGTGTCAAAAGGGTCTTGTAGCCCAAAATTTGATTAGCCCCCATTCCTAGGTTCTTGGAACATTAAGGACAACTGTTTTTGATAGCCATGGAACCTACCTAGGTTCCTTCATTTATATGTTATTAGAGAATAGAGGATATTTAGATGCTTAACATAGTTAATTTCATAGTTTTGTATTGATAAATGTTAGCATTTAATCCTTGATTAATTCTTGTCATGATGGTGTTTATAATGTTGTTTAATTCTTGCTAATTAAAACTATTTAGGTGTTAGTCTTTGTTTACATTAGCATTAGTTTAAAAACAAAACTTGCACACATTTGGCACACCTGGTGGGACTTACTCCATTGTCCTTTGCACTTAATTTCAAGTTTTTGTAGTTAAGTTTCATTTTTGGTTACTAACCCTCTTTTACACGTATTGATCTAACTTGTTTTTCTTAACTTTTTTTGTTGAGTTTGCATGTGTTGAGTCTTCCTTATAGGTATAAAGGAGGCGAAGTGCTATCAAAATTTGAATTGATGGGAAAATTTCAAGATTTCTCCATGTTTTCATTTTTAGAGCTTACTTTTTCAACATTCTACATGCTAGTTTTGTCAATTTCTTGAAAATTTTAAATTATTGAGCATGCGAGTTAGTGTTTAATAGTGCTGAGTCTTCTATGTACATATTAATGTGGTGGGTTGCTGTCAAAATTTAATCTTGGTGAGAAAATTTCAAGATTTCATCATGTTTTCATTTTTAGAGCTTACTTTTTCATCATTCTACATGCTAGTTTTGTCAATTTCTTGAAAATTTTAAATTCTTGAGCATGTATGTTAATGTTTGATAGCGTTGAGTCTTTTATTCATATATTGATGTGATGGGTTTTTGTCAAAATTGAATCTTGGTTGGAAAATTTTGCCCATTTTACAGATTAAGAGACGTTTTTGACATTTTTTGAGTGCATGTCAAGTGCATACCCATGAGCATAAGAGCATATGTGTAACCCATCTTCCGAAGGCCATAACTTTTTCTCCCAAACTCAAAATTACTCCATTTTTATGTGTTGGAAAGGTATTAAAGTTAACTATGCAATGAAAACATAAATGTGGGATTTATACTTACAGAAATTTCAGGTTTTTCTGTTAGTTTAAAACTGGTCATTTTCTAACATGTCTAATGTTTTGATGAATGTTGTATTTCCATGCTTCCTCAATTTAGACCAAAGCGTGTGTATGCTCTTCTCTTGCACCTTTTGGTGATCTTGAGAATCAAAAATAACTTTGATCTATATATTTTTAACATTGGGATTAAACTTAGAAATTTGATTATTCATTTTGCTTAAGGGAATGAACCTTTTACAAAGTATTTTTCAATGGTCCTTTGATTTGAAGTTTTCCATTTCTATATAGTTGGGATAAAGTTTGTGTATGCTCTTCTCTTGCACCTTAGGGTGATCTTGAGAATCAAAAGCAACTTTAGTCTTCATTTTATAACATTTGGTAAATTAGAAACTTCATCTTTCACTTTTTGCTTAAGGGAATGAACCTTTTACAAAGCATTTTTCAATGGTCCTTTTATTTGAATTTTTTTATTTCTATATAGTTGGGATAAAGTTTATGTATGTTCTTCTCTTGCACCTTAGGGTGATCTTAAGAATCAAAAACAACTTTAGTCTTCATTTTATAACATTTGGTAAATTGGAAACTTCATATTTCACTTTAGGTTTAGGGAATGAATATTTATCAAGAATTTTGTATGGTTAACTCGATTGAAAAGATTTTCTTTACTTTTTAGTTAGATTATTTGTTGTGTATGCTCTTCTCTTGCATCCTTGGATGATTTTGAGAATCAAAAGCAACTCTTAATCCTCTTTTAAATAATGTGATTTTCTTGGAGAACTACTAATACTTGAGTGCAGGACCTAAAAACACTTGTCAAATAAAGGAGGAATCAAAACGAAATAAAAACTACTAATACAGTTGTTATATAGGGTTGCCAAAAGGTGTTCAAGCAAACCACACCTAATTAAACAAGATAAAAAGAACAACATATTCAAAACACTATATTGCAGGTTTCAGAAAAGGGTACTTCCCTCTCCACTCAACTGGAACATAACCCTTTGGCATAATTCCTTAAGCTATAACAATGGGGGTGGTTCCAGGAACCCCAAAGTAGTCCATGCAAGAGGAAACCTTGTGGATGAAACAGGAAGTGCTCAAAGCACTACCTACTTGACTAGTGATTCCTTTGTGAGATAGCGTTACAGGTTGTCCGTTGTGGGAACCCTAGTGATAGTACATGTAGATGCACTAGTTTCCTACTGTTCTTGAAGGGGGTAAGGTAAAGCTGAGATACTCCCAAACTAGTCAGTGTGACTTTTTGGGTAAATCACACTCGCTCGTGGTAACTTTGTAACACCTAGGGCAAGAAAACCACCTAGGAGAATATACTTTGGCCAGGAGCCCACTTTCACCATTTTAAAACAGTGTTGAGTTGTGAACCTTCTTTTTGAGAAATGTGTGATGTATTACTTTCACCTAGTTTTTACTTGCCTTAGGGCGAGTAAGCTAAACGCGCCAAAGTGAGGCTAGCATTTTTCGTCATTTTTCTTGATTTATTTCCTTCATATTCTTTTGACACTTTTTTGATCAAAAGAGGTGTGATTACCTTTGTGTTGCCATTCGAATGTTTCTCTCACTTTTATGTGCATTTACGGCCATCCATGTTTGTGGGTCAAGGTTAGTTAAACGTCTAAAGCAAGCGGGGGCATTTTCACGTCATTTGGTAGCCATTGTGATCTTGATACCCACGTTAAGATTGTCATTGTAGTTAGGTGTGGTTCATCACCACATACTTCCATAGAGGAGTTATCTTTTTTATCTCGTATCATTACAATTTCGATATTTATGTCTTGTTTCTTGTAAAATCGGCATAAATACCTATATTGTATGGTTACATTGCAAACATTTTTAAGTATTCCTAGCTATATTTTGAGATTTTTAGTTTAGTTCTATTATTACCTTGATTTCAAAGAGTGCTAGGTGTTACCATTTGTGTGTGTTATATCAATAACACCTTGATATCAATACTTCACTTTCTAGCAAAGTGGGTTAACATATCTTGGTGATATTGTTGTGTCATTCATGAATTGTAATTGGCACTTTTTGAGATATAGGTCTTAATCAAGTTTGAGCTCACTCATCGTATATCTTGATTGGGAGATCACATTGACTTCTTGTATTTACTTACATTTTGTTCATTTCCTTGAACTTGGCATAAGTGAAAACATCTTGTTGATCATCTTGCGACACAAACTACTTTTTGAAACGTAGTCTAGGAAGTACTTCCTTTGATCAAGTTTTAATACCAAACGCTTGTATCACGGGTGATTTATCACTCTATCATATTGGTATTCTCACATTGTTGACATATTCATACTCTTAGCAATTTCATTTTGCATTTCACTTAGGGGTAGTCACTAAGCTTTGCACATATCTACAACTCACCCTAGTGAAACTATCACAAAAACATGGCTCCCAAAACATGTCTAGGGTTGAAGAAACAAACATATGAGGAACAACAAGCACACACTTGGGAGACCTCTAACAGACAAGGGTCAAACCCCTTCATTGGACATGACTTAGGGCCATTGTTTTCTGCAGAAAAGGAAACTGAAGAGATGGTCGATCATAGTGGAAATGAATTAGAATCACCACACGTAGACTTTGATTTTGACCCCACTCTACTAGATGAGTTTCTCCTTAGAAACAAAGATAGATTTTTAGCACGGGTCGTGGAATTAGGGGCCAAATTGCCCACCAAGAATGAACCAATATTACCTACAAATGACACTACTAAGGAAGAATGCCCCCTTATCAATATGGAAGATATTTTAATAGGTGGACATGCTTCCACTTCTTACGCAGAAAATGATAAAGTGGTAGGGCATAGAATACCCCTCATCAAATTTCCATGAAGAAACAAGATAGAACATGAGATAGGGGAAGAACCTTTAGAAGAAGAAGACACAAACCAAGTCACAATCCAACAACAACTCAGTAACCTAAGCCGACAACTAGCTTTGCTTACTTTCCAGTGCGAAAAGACATAAACAAGAATGTTCAAAAGTCAAGGCCTAAGTTTAGGATCCATGAAATCCATCAAGAAAACCAAGGAGAAGAAGACACGAGGTATCATTGTGTACACATCCCCACTTCTCCCACTAGAGAATAATTTCTCGCACAAGAAGTGCAATCTATGAAAGCAATGTTTGTAAGCATATAAGAAAGAAATATAGGGAGTATTAGGAAATACCAATATGAAGAACTATGCCGCTATCCTTTTGACAAGAAAATGACCCTTCAACCCTTTTCAAAGAAATTTGATATGCCAAAGTTCGAAAAATACAAAGGAAAGGGAGACCCAAGGGATCATGTTAAAGATTTCTACATGGCATGTCAAGAGGTGTCTATAGTGATAATTACCTCATCAAACTTTTTCCTAAGGGTCTCAAAGTTCAAGCATTGGAATGGTTTATGCACTTACCACAAGGATCAATTTTCACCGGCGAGTTGGAAAAAAAGATTCATGCGTCATTTCTCGTATAACATAGAGAGTGACGTCACCATGGCAGAACTTGTGCGGTGCAAAACAACACCCAAATGATACCTTCACTAGCTTCCTCCAACGATGGAGAGGGATAGCTAGTATCTTCCCATTTCCCTAAGAAGCGGTGAGGTCAGATATTTTTGTCCCTAATCTCAACACAGATATAGTTTTCCACCTCTAAATGCATTGTGTCTGCACCTTTGAGGAGGTTATAGAGAAAGGGATTCAACTAGAAAAGGATCTCATTACCAAAGGCACCCTCAAAACCCAATCTAAAGATAACCAAAGTGTCAAACCCGCTAAAAATCCAAAGATCTTTAACAAAAACAAAAACGTGGTGGGAGATGGAATCATTGATTCCAAACATGTTCAAATGGTCCAAACTAGTCAACCTTTTAAATTGACCAAGGGCCCAATTCAACCACCACCAAAGTGAAAAACATTCACCTCCCTCAATCAACCATTTTCCATCATACTAAAATAGTTGGATGTGGCCCACATGATGACCTATCCTACAACGCAACCATTTGATGAAAACGCTCCTAAACCTTCATGGTATAAGGAGCATGAACATTGTGAAATGCATTACGTTAAAGGTCATAAGATAGAGAAATTTATGCGGCTTTTCCACTATATTTAGGACCTCATTGATAATGGGGAGATAGAGGTGGATAACCCTGGAAAAATGTAAACACCTAACGAGAAAATGGGGATTTATAAGGAACCATTGCCTAAGCATGACAAGTCGGAAAAGACAAAGTCAAATCAGGAGACTCATCTCAAACATATAAAGCCACGAATTACGTGTATATCAAAAGAGATAACAATCATTACGATTCACTTATCAGATGTATTCAATCCCCTACTGACCGTGTCAATACCATCCAGATCAAAGGAAAGGACTACCGCGAATGAGGCTTGCCCACCTCGTGATTCTGGAACCCTCTCTATTGACCCCACAAACTGGTAAATATAACCTTTTAGAAGAACTTGAGAGGACAACTTCTAAGATCTCGATCTTAGATCTTCTCAAGCTATCCAATGTGCATAAGTACATTTTGTATCAAACTCTTCAAAGGTCGAGTGCCTTTAGATGATTCTACGTACCTTCAAGCCACGGTGGCAAATATTGCACCAAGTGAGCATCTCACTTTTAACCATAGGGAGGTCCCTACCGAGAATCCTAAACATAATCTTCCCTTATACATTGAGGTAGTTGTCACCCATAGGAAAATCAAACGGGTGCTTGTGGATAACGGATCTGGATTAACATTTGCATGCTTAAATTAGTCAAACAATTGGGACATACGGAGGTAGATCTTGAGTCCCATATCATCACTATCACTACATATGACAACGCGGAAAGAGAGTCAGTAGGCACCATTACGCTTCCCATGGAGGTGGGCCCCACTTGCCATCAAACGAAGTTTCATGTCCTAGACTTGGAACTTCCATATAATATGCTTCTAGGATGACCATGGATCCATGTCATGCAAGCCATGCCATCAACATTTCATCAATGCATCAAGCTGAAGCATGAGGGACATATGGTAACAATACCAGGAGACTCAGAGCCCTTTGCTCATTGTAGAGATCTCAATAGCTTTGCACGAAATGGTACATACGCATGTCCCTCCATAGATATGGCCATTCCTTTTCAGTCTGAGGCTATGGAATCCTAGCTGGATTCATATTCTCTTAGGTCTTGCACTCATGGGGCGTCCACTTCCACATCTCCATTTGATTCATGGGAGATGAAAATTCTAGAATATGGTTGTGCTGGTATAATTTACAACAAGCACTCTTGGTTTCTGACCTCTCCTTGTCACCCAAGACTAGAGGTCGACCCAGCTACCACTTCAAGAGACCTAGAGAGGAACACACTATTGGGTCATTCCTACCTGGAGGCTTGTAAGCTGAGGAAAAATTACTTGATCCACCTACTACTTGTGTCCCAGAGGACACTTAGCCATCTTGTTATCAAACCCCAGAATATGAAAAATCTAGCATAATGATGTACTCCATGGGCTATAAAGGCCTAGGATGTGGGAGGAATGAACAAGGACAAAGAGAACCAATCCCTCTTCCACATTTCAAAACAGAAATATATGGCATTGGGATTCACCCTTATGGAGCACATGCCAACGATCAAGATGCAACTTGTTTTGAGTATGAGGATAGCTCCGAGTACCTAGACAAAGGTGATCTGATTCCCATTGTAGCCTATATGAGGATCGGCCTCCACGAACCTTTTCATGAGCAATGTTATCCCGACCATAACCCTCACCGAACTGACCCTTGATGTTGTGTACCCTTCCCTTTTTTAATGGGACCAACAACGTCACGTGCCACTAGATTTATTTGAGAATGATGAGGCTATTGTAGAGTTCATGGGCATAAGTGATACAATTCCCATTGGAGATCACAAGAAGAGTTTCCTTATCAACTTAGACAGCTACGCCTACTTCGGCAAGGAGGCTGAACTTCGTGGTCTGCAAAATTTAAAGAAAATCGAGGCAAGAGTTCTAAAGAAATTCCTCGGAAAAATCAAAGTCCAAGTCACACAGTGAAAACCTCTTTCGTGGACTTTGGTGAAAAAATAAGAAAATCAAAGGACAAGCAAAGTAACCACGCCAAGGATGAAAATCTCATAGAGACATCCTTGGATGAAGATCTCAACCTACCTCCCGATCGTGCACGCGCATAGAGGATTTATCAAAATTGTTAGTCGAAGAAACCATTGATGTCAATATTGGTACTGAAGAAGATCCCAAGATAGTAAAATTGGGGCATCACTCTCACCAGAGAACAAAATACATTCACTATGTTGTTACGAGTTCATTGATGTGTTTGCATGGTCTTACCAAGACATGCTCGGCCTAGATCTAACTTTGGTTGTGCACAACCTGGTCGTGCACGTACGCCAAGCCTATCAAACAAAAACTCTAAAAGATGCATCCAAGAGTGGCCTTGTTGGTCAAGGAAGAGTTGGAAAGGTTGTTTGCAGTAGGATTCATCCGACCAATTGACTATTCTGAATGGATATCGAACATTGTTCTTGTCCAGAAGAAACTTGTCGGTATCTAAATCTATATGAATTTTAGAGACATCAATAAGGCTTTCCCTAAAGATGACTTTTCGTTACCCAACATTGATATGATTGTTGACTCAACAGAGGATATGAAATGCTATCGCTCATGGATGGCTTTTCGGGTTATAATCAGATTAAAATTGCTAAGGAGGACCAACACAAAACAACATTCACAACTCCTTGGGGCACCTTCTACTATTAGGTGATGCCATTTGGCCTTAAGAATGCGGGAGCAATTTATCAGTAGGCCATGACAATAATATTTCACGATATGATTCATGACATCATGGAAGACTACGTAGATGACATCTTGGGAAATTCCAAAACAAGAGAGGATCATCCTATCATTTTGTGGTGTATCTTTGAATGTTTGTGTGAATACAAAGTCAAGCTGAATCCAAAGAATTGTGTCTTCGGTGTGCTATCTAGGAAACTATTAGGCTTCATCATGTCAAGAAGAGGTATTGAGGTAGACCATGCTCAAGTGTCTACCATCACAGAAATGCCTCCACTTGAGAATATCAAGAAATTGCATAGCTTGCAAGGGAAAATTCAAACCATTCGCTACTCTATCTCCCAGCTTGCAGATAAATGTCACTCATTCACTCATTTTCTTAAGAAGGACGTCACTTTCATTTGGGGACCCAAGCAATAACAAGCCTTTGCTTTGCTTAAATAGTACCTAGCTAATCCACCTGTCCTCATGCCTCCCACTCAGGAGAACCACTTTTGCTCTATATTTCCGCTACACAATATGTTATTGGTGCACTGCTCACCCAATACGAGCTTAGCCATAAAGAGAAAGCAGTGTACTATCTAATTCGCACCCTCATCACCTATGAACTTAATTATCATCAGATTGAAAAGGCTTGCTTGGCCGTTGTTTTTACCTTTCAGAAACTTTGCCATTACCTGCTAAATACTAAGACCAAGCTCATATCCAAGGTCGACCCACTCAAGTATTTATTGTCCAAACCATCCCTCACAGGTAGAATGGCTAATTGGATCATTCTACTCAGTGAGTTTGATATAGAATTTGTCCATCAAAAATCAGTTAAAGGACAAGTTCTTGCCGACCAGCTAGTAGAAGCACCTTTGCAAAGCATAGAACCTTTGAGTCTGGATCTGCCAGATGCATTTTTGCTCTACATTGAAGAATCTATCATATGGCGGATACATTTTGATGGATCTTTTACGTTTCATGGTTCAAAGGTGCAGAGTGGTCCTTATTACTCCTTCGATGATTCTATCTGCTGCAAGCTTTACATCTGGCTTTCCCTTGCACAAACACTATTGCAGAATATGAAGCACTCATTACAGGGATGAAGCTAGCCATCAAGTGGAATATTCAACATGTTAAGGTTGTAGGTGATTCGCAGCTAATCATCAAATAGGTTAATGATGAGTATAAAGTTAAGGATGACAAGCTCATACCTTACAAGAAGTTGGTGGAAACTCTAAAGGAGTATTTTGTGTGCATTACCTTTGAGCAGATCCCGAGAGAAAAAAATAGATCGGTAGATGCCATGGCAATGTGGGACCTATGCTTCATATTCTGCCAGGGAACAATGATATGCAATATTTTGTAGAAAATCTACACCATCCCGCATATGACGTGCTAGAATATTACCTGGCTTGTGAGGTTGTTGGTCCCTATTCCCGTGGTACGAACCCATTTTCACCTATCTTAAGGATAGTACTTTCCCTCTCAATATCTTCCGTTCTGAAAAGCAAAGCTTGATTCACTAGATAGCCCATTACACCCTTTTAGGAGGTACACTTTATCGTCATGGCTACGACGGGAATTTGTTACGTTGTCTGGATGTGACGGAGTCAATCTAGGCAATTAAAGAAGTACACGAAGGAGTATGCAGAGCACATATAAATAGAATGGTGTTATTTAAGAAATTGTTAAGAGTAGGTTACTATTGGCCCACCATGGAAACTGATTGTTGTAATTATGTTAGAAAATGTGTGCTTTTCCAAAAGTATGGAAATTTCATCCATGCTCCATCACAACCATTGCAACCAATCACTACCCCGTGGCCATTCTCCAAGTGGGGACTTGATCTAATAGGGAAACTTACTCCTACCTCATCTGATGGTCATACACATATCATCACAACTACAAAATACTTTACAAAATGGGTGGAGGCTGTCCCTTTAACCTATGTCACAGGAGCACAGATTTCTAAATTCATCATGAATCACATTATTTGCTGATATGGTATCCCTGTAGCCATTGTCACAGATAATGGGAATTCATTTAAGAACAAAACTATGAAAGGTCTTTGCCAATAGTTCCAAATCAGATTGAAATGGTCCACGCCATATTACCCTTAGGGTAATGGACAAGCTGAGGCAACAAACAAGACTTTGGTAAGGATAATGGAGAAGATGGTTAGCAAAACTAATCGAAACCGGGACCTACAAATCCACCCATCCTCTGGGCCTCTCGAACATTAATTAGCACTCCTACAAAAAGTGCGATGCCATATTCCCTTGTTTTCGGATGAATCTATCATCCCTTTAGAGATCGAACTCCCATCCTGTGAATTTCTCTTTGGGACTATTTGGATAAGGATGAAGATTATCAAGTGGCAAGATTGGGCCGAGTTAGAGCTCTTGGATGAGAGGCACATTCATGCTCTTAATCACCTGTAGGTATATCACACAGAATCACTGCCGCAACTAAAACAAGAGAATCATCCCTCACCGGTTTGAGGTGGGTGATTTAGTTATGAAGGAGAACTAGTTCAACTCCAGAGCGAGCAAGAAAAGAAAGTTAAGTTTGAACCACACTGGTTAGGACCCTATGTCATAGTTGCCAAGTACGGCACCGGGGCATACAAACTGGCTCACCCCAATGGTGATGAGCTCTGAGAGCCAATAAATTCCATGCATCTTAAGAATTTCTATGCTTGAACATGGCAAAAAAATAAAAAAATACAAAAATAAAAAAATCAGAAAAAGAAAAAGAGAAAATAGGTCGTCCACTAGTGAAAACCACGCAATTGTGGCACTTTGGACAAGTCCTTGGGTGAAAACTAGTTTTCAGCGCCTCGGGAGGATTCGTTGTTCACAAGCATTCTATATTAGAAGGGTAGTTGTCTTTGGCCTAGACCTGGTTCTACCTTCGAGTTTCCTTGTGCACACCATCTTGTCTAGCCTTGATCCGGCTTTGCCTTCTTCTATTCGTCTGTAAGGGACATGGTCTTTCATTATTTCCCATCTTACGCTGGGGGCAAACTCAACGACTTCACCTTCTTGTCCATAAGCATGTGGCTTCTGCCCTTGTATATTCCCCACCTAACGCTAGGGGCATCCATGCTTTCTTGGTTACCTGCACATAGCTTTGGAAAACTGTTAAAACCACAAAAACAATAGAACATTGTTTCGAAAAACACAATAATAATAGAAGAAAGTTTCGATAAAACACAAAAACAATAGAAAATTGTTTCAAAAAAACCTAAACAAGAGAAAATTGGTGGATGAAAACATATCTTACAAAAACATTTACTTGCATTGCCTTGGTTCCTTGCTTTAATTGTTGCTTGTATAGTGTTTTGGGCTTACTTTTGAGTTGTTTGTTTCTTGGGTGTAATTTGTCATAGTTTATATTTTCTTGCTTAGAATATATTCATGCTTTCTTGTGCATATTGTAGTGGGTTTCGACATGCTAGTGTGTTAATTCTTTATTTCTTTCTTAATGCATTTGATTGTGTTTTGTTACTTGTTAATAAGGCATGGTGATTCATGGTGTATTGCATTAATTCCTGGTGTTCTTTGTAGCATTTGGTTGTGTTTCTTGCATGTGCTATGTTTTGTTATCATTCACATCACATAACCATCATCTTGTCATCACATCTAGCATCATTTATGCATCATATATAAACAAAAATACTAAGTTTTACATCATGCATGTATGCTAAGCTAATCATCACATATCATATCATCAATGGGGGCAAGAGGGGTTGCGTATAATAAAAAATCTATCCCCCCCGCACCAATATAATCATATCATCCCATCCATATACATCAAAATAACACTTGAAAACAACATTTTATATTGTCTATAGATCTATCATCTATAATCTACAGCATGCCTCAAACGATCATGTGCGATCACCATCTCTCCTGAGTGTCAGAGCCTCACAGTAAGTTTTCTAAACTGTGCGGTTAAAATGAACTGATTACGATGTTTTTACCCCCATGGGGGGTATATTAACCTATTTTTCACCGATCGAGATAGCCGAGACACATTTAACTCACCGTTTTCTCCTCTTTTTCTTTGTGGAATAATTATTTTCTCTTATTTTTCACTTGTATTGGGGCATTTTTGTCCAATACCCCTTTCTTCTCCCTAGACAATTTTATTGCTCCCTAGCGATTTTTATTCTTCTTCACACTGCTGTAAATAATTATTTTTCAAATAATTATTTTTCTTAATTTTTCCACTAAACAAGGACATTATTTGTCATTTGTTTCTCTTTTCTTCCACCTAGGGCACTTTCTGTTGCCCTTAGGCCCTTCTTTTTATTCTTATCCTTTTTTTTAATTGTTTATCATAGTTTAGAAAGCCAAAACAATACAAACATTTACTATATCAAAAATTCAAAAACAAGGCAAAAATTTCAAAAATTCCTAAAATGTAAAACACCCTACAAAATGGTAGCTTGCTTCTTACGGCTAAAACTTGTGTCTTGCGCATGGTATTTTCTCCATATCTTGTTGGTTTGTCTCACATATTCCTCGATTAATATGACTCACAGATCACCAGATTCATAACCATTCACAAAAGCTAGCCGCTTCCTTTGTATGCTGTACTCTTGGGCATTTTGGTTGCTGGTGTTGTTTTTGTTACGCACAAACGCTTTTCATGGACCCGTGTCAATTTTCATTTCCCGTTGCATGTATCCTTACTTAGGGAATCATTTTTTAACCCTTTTCGTCAATAATGAACTTGTGGATCTCTCCAGCACTGATAACAAAACATTTATACAACTATCTTGACCGTTGTTGGGTTCGATATGTGCATTCGTACTTGTTTTCCCTATTAGATGAGATTTTTTCCTTCTCGTATTGCATTGCATTTTTGTATGTTGCATGGATTTGGTATTTTCAGAAATGGACAATTTTTCGTATTATGGCTTTTCATGTCATTCTACCTTTTTCGTATGCTTATATTTTTCATAAGGACCGATGACATAGTTCCTATGGCAATATGATGACATACAAATTATTTCAAACAAATGCATGGCTATAGGATAAGCTCTTATCCCCCTCATCTATATTTCTTCTACACCACTTCCCTTACACCCCTAATTCTCCCTCTATTCGAGGCATCCTACTTCGTCCCCCTTCTTCTACCTATATCTCACCTTTTTTGATCGTCGATCGGCTTCTTCCATCACCCCATCGACACTCGAGGGGGCATCTCTCCCTCCTACTAATTTTTCTTCTATCCCTTCAAAATCTCTTCTATCTACTATCTTTGAAGTGGCATCACTTACACTACCCCAAAGAGGGGCAAACGTGACACCTATAATTACGCCCAAGTAATTTAAATACTTAAATTGTGCTAATTATCCCCTTTCTCACAAATCAATGACATATCGTCAAAAGCACTCATTTTCTCTCATATCATCATTAATTAATTACACTAAGCTAATTAATTAAGTTGCCTATCCAACAAAACCCTAATTAATGACCTTCTATTAATAAATCACCCTTCTACCTAGACTAATTAATTATTATTAATTAATTAGCTTTCCTTCCATTTAACCAATAAATCAATATTTAATTGATTTAATCCCTTTCGAATAGCCTAAATCGTACTAATATTCCTCTAATTGGCTTCTATAATCTTACACTACCTATTAATTAATCACCTTTGATTAATTAAAATACCCCCAACTCCCATGACTTGTTAAACATGTATTAAACCCTTCTAAAGTAAGGTTACCTTTAATAAAACAACCTTATCCATTCCTAATCATGTTTTACCTTTATCCCACATACAAAGGGATGAAGTGTTTCCTTTATCCATTGGTCTATATAAAGATCCCTCCACCTACCTTTTTACTTACACCTAAACTCCTTAGAGAGCAAATGCAAAGCATATAGCAAAGAGACTAAGAGCTTGCACCTTGTTTTCTTGAGAGTTCATCATCTTGAATAGTTAAGCCTCTTTCTTAAAGTGTTTGGTCATATGGGATGTGTCAAAAGGGTCTTGTAGCCCAACTTTGATTAGCCCCCATTCCTAGGTTCTTGGAACATTAAGGACAATTGTTTTTTATAGCCATGGTACCTACCTAGGTTCCTTCATTTATATGTTGTTAGAGAATAGAGGATATTTAGGTGCTTAACATAGTTCATTTCATAGTTTTGTATTGATAATTGTTAACATCTAACCCTTGATTAATTCTTATCATGATGGCCTTTATAATGGTTTTAATTCTTGTTAATTAAGACTATTTAGGTGTTAGTCTTTGTTTACATTAGCATTAGTTTAAAAACAACACTTGTACACACTCTAAAATAAGAGTGAAGTATTTTAACATTTCCATATCTTATGTAAGAGATTTGTTCAGCAGACCGGGAAACTCCTTCTTGTCCTCCACTTAGATCAAGGGGGGTAATTCACATCGAATAAATTCTTGGTGCTCTTGAAGGATCACGACATCACACAACACTTGATCCCCCTATAATCACCAAAGCATAATCTAATTGTAGATCATTACGCAACCAAACCATCACGGAGATGGATCATTTCATGTTTTGCACTACAAAATTGGAGAACATATTCTAGAAGGAAGCAAGAAAAACTACTATATATATTTTCAACCAATCATCTACAAATATATTGAAGGACAAGACACCATAAGAGGTATTGAGTAATCTTAAACCTTCTATTTTTCATTTGATAGCATTTAGATGTAGTGGATATATGCATGTTTTAGATAATAAGAGGAAGAAACTTGATCCAAAAACATGTCAGTGCCAATTTTTGAGGTACAATACAACCCCAAAAGCATATCATCTCATGGATCCTAAGACAAAGAAGATATATGAGAGTATAGATGTTGTTTGTGATGAGTCATCATTTGACTCATTTCCACAAAAGGAAGATTCAGCACCGACCTCCTCTCATAGATTGCTCACACATCTAGATGATGAGCATGAGGATTCTTTAGAGAAGAAGGATGAGGTGCAAGGAGAGTTATTTGTTGATCTTGGGAATTTAGAAAATAATTCCTCACATTAGCGATGAACGTCGTTGTTCAATGTGGGTCTAAAGTACCATGAGGTACTCCCACCTAAACTCTCTTCTAGAAACTTCATCAAGGGTTCGTACGAGAAGAAATTCATGAAATGCACTCATGAGTTTAGTGGTTGATAGCACCAAAATTGATTCAATTCATGAGGCACTCAATTAACTAGAGTGGAGGAATGCCAAGGATGTAGAATATGACTTCTTGATATAGAATCAACTATGGGAACTTGTCATTATGACTTCATGTAAGAATTCCATTAGTTGTAAGTGGATTTTTCAAAAAAATACAACATAGATGGATCTATCGACAAGTAAAAGCACGACTAATTGTAAAGGGTTATGCTCAACGGAGGGAATTGACTATGATGAGACCTTTGAACCCACTGTGAACATCAAAACCATCAAATTCATGTATGCGGTGGTAGCACAAAACAGATGGAAACTTCAGACATGGACATAAAAAGTTCTTTCTTAAATGGTGATATCAAATAATAGGTATACATGACCCAAACAAAAGTATTTGTCAATGAGAAGCATCCGCGGGAGGAATTCCATCTAATTAAATCTCTTTATGGACTCAAACATGAACCTATTTCATGGTACATAAAAATAGATGATTACCTATTGTAGCATGGATTCACTCGTAGCCCCTCTTATTCAAATCTATATATAAAAAGATAGGCAGAGAGATTATCATCTTGGTTTTGTATGTAGATTATCTTTTGATCATGTGGAGTTTTGAAATTTTCATCAAATATGTGATGAATGATTTGAATAAATCCTTCGACATGATAGATTTTGGGCTACTTCACTATTATCTTGGCTTTGAGATATGACAGATGAAGAACCATAATTTTATCTCCCAAATGAAATACACCAAGACACTCCTAAAAAAGTATAGAATGTCATATTTTAAACTGTTTCCACTCTAGCGAAAAAATCTTACAACTTTCTAGGTTCCATGATTTACCTCAAGTAGATGATACTCTCTACAGATATCTTGATGGAAATCTCATTTACTTGATTTATACTAGACCAGACTTATGTTTTTTTATAATATATCTTTCTAGATTTATGCGAGAACCGAAGAAATGTCACTTGGTAGTAGTGAAGCATGTGTTGAGATAATTTTGAGTTACATTTGAGTATGGTATGGAGTATAAAAAAATCTTAGTTTTTATTGCATAGATATACTGACTTGGACTATGTTCGATCCATTGAGGAAAGGAAATCAACTGTAGGTTAGATTTTTAATCTTGGGTTTGGACTGATCTCATGGATAAGAAAGAAGCAAAATTTTATTGCTCTCTCATTCACTCAAGAAAAGTATCATGCCATAAGAGGAGATGTGTGTGAAGAGATTTGGTTACATCGCATTTTTAATATTTTTATTCCCGAAGAAAACCATCCCAAAATTCACTACATTAATTACGGTGTCTTGAAGCTTGTGAAAAACTAGTTTTCCATTAGAGAACATGTAATTCCCACAATTTAGACATTCTAAAACCACATTAATCCTTAAACAATTGTCCAAAAGGTTATGACATTTTTTTGTTTTAAGTTATAAGGATTACGAAGGGTTTCAAACCCTAATATATGTTTCATTAATCTCCACTAATAATTACTACAATACAAAGGATGGACCAGGTCTAAGTTAAATGATTAAATTTTTTTAATTTTTCTCTAAGGCCAAAATTAATTACAATCAACTAGAAAAGGTGCCTTAAATTAATTTACTTGGTTAAATATTTTTCCCCTTCTTAAATTAACATTCAAACTCATCATTAATAAACTTTATACTTAGTTAATTTAGTTAATTTATCTTAATAGCTTTAAATTTCATTTAAATATTTACTTAATCATACTAGAAATAAAATAAATAACTTAACATACAAGGGTATTAAATGGCCCCATTCACCTATTTGCACATAACTTTAAATTATCTAAAACCATAATATGAATACTATCACCTTACAATTATAAGGTTGATTCTCAACCCTTGGATCAATTCAATTGTTGCCACTAGATCCTAGGGTTCTATACTAACCCTAACTATCCTTATGGTACTTTATTAAAACCTTTTTCTTTTCCCTAGCCTCCTCATTTGGTCTATTTTCTTTCTTTAGTTTTGCAAGTTGGAGGAGTGGAAGCCATGAAAACTAGGAGGGAAGGAACCATGAATGAATTCACAAAATCATGCTTATTTTAAATTAGGTTATCGGTTTATTATTGTATTATTTTTCATTTGAATTTTATAGAGATTTCCACTCCAAATCTAGATTTGTTATGAGGTTAATTTCATTTTTAGTTTTCTACATGGGAAAAACACTGCTTCATTTTTAATCCAACAGATTGAATGCTTTTAAATACCCATTTAAAGATTTACAAGTTTGAAACATTGAATTTATTCCTTTATTGCTTGTTGGAGGTTTCCTCTTTAATTTTATAGGCTTAAATTTTTAGTTAAACCAAGTTTAAAGTAAGACGCAGATTATATTTTTTTATCATTAGTGTGTAACCTTCGCCAAGCGGTCGGCGGTCCTCAGACTACCACCCTACCTGGGTGATGATTCACAAACCGCCACCTTTCTTCAGTGGTGGTTCAGAGACCACTACTCTACACATGGCGATGGTCCTATTATTTGAAAATAGAACCTTCAAATCTTAGATTTTTAATTTTGGGTTCGGACCGATCTCATGGATAAGTAAGAAGCAAAATTTTATTGCTCTTTCATTCACTGAAGCAAAGTATTGTGCCACAAGAGGAGATGTGTGTGAAGTGATTTGGTTACATCGCATTTTTTCAAATATTTGCATTCCTGAAGAAAACCCTCCTAAATTCACCGCATTAATTACGGTGTCTTGAATCTTGTGAAAAAACTAGTTTTCCATTATAGAACATGTAATTCCCACAATTTAGACATTCTAAAACAACATTAATCCTTAAACAATTGTCCAAAAGGTTATGAATTTTTTTGTTTTAAGTTATAAGGATTACAAGGGTTTCAAACCCTAATATATGTTTCATTAATCTCCACCAATAATTACTACAACACAAAGGATGGACCAGGTCTAAGTTAAATGATTAAATTTTTTTAATTTTCTCTAAGGCCAAAATTAAGTACAATCAACTAGAAAGGTTCCATAAATTAATTTACTTGGTTAAATATTTTCCCCTTCTTAAATTAACATTCAAACTCATCATTAATAAACTTTATACTTAGTTAATTTAGTTAATTTATCTTAATAGCTTTAAATTTCATTTAAATATTTACTTAATCATACTAGAAATAAAATAAATAACTTAACATACAAGGGTATTAAATGTCCCCATTCACCTATTTGCACATAACTTTAAATTATCTAAAACCATAATATGAATACTATCACCTAACAATTGTAAGGTTGATTCTCAACCCTTGGATCAATTCAATTCTTGCCACTAGATCCTAGGTTTATATACTAACCATAACTATCCTAATGGGACTTTATTAAAACCTTTTTCTTTTCCCTAGCCTCCTCATTTGGTCTATTTTCTTTCTTTAGTTTTGTAGGTTGGAGGAGTGGAAGCCATGAAAACTAGGAGGGAAGGAACCATGAATGAATTCACAAAATCATTCTTATTTTAATTTAGGTTATGGGTTTATTATTGTATTATTTTTCATTTGAATATTATAGAGGTTTCCACTCCAAATCTGGAGTTGTTATGAGGTTAATTTCAGTTTTAGTTTCCTACATGAAAAACCCCGCTTCATTTTTAATCCAATGTTGAGTGCTTTTATATACTCATTTAAATATTTACAAGTTTGAAACTTGAATTTATTCCTTTGTTGCTTGTTGGAGGTTTCCTCATTAATTTTATAGGCTTAAATATTTTTGTTAAACAAAGTTTAAAGTAAGACGCAAATTGTATTTTTTTGTCATTAGTGACGGAACCTCCGCCGAAAGTAGGTCGGCGGTCCTCGACTCACCGCCCTACCTGGGTGATGATTCACAAACTGCCACCTTTCTTGAGTGGTGGTTCAAAGACCGCTACTCTACACATGGCGATGGTCCTATTCTTTGAAAATAAAACCTTCAAATCTGAGATTTTTCCAAAAAAAAATTTACTAGAGTGTTTTAGAGATTATCCTTAGCTTGAATATAGATGCCTAAATTTTTCAGTTGAAGGGTTTAATCCATTTATCCATTCCATACTTCAATTACTAAATTTAAATATTTTCTATTTCAATAGTGTAATGTCCACATTTTCTGCACCCGGATAAAACAAGTAAAAAAATAACACAATAATTTTTTTGACTTACATTGCTCACTACACAACACCACAAGGGCTCCAAGTAGAGAAACTCAACAACACATAAGACACTTACATAAGTCATCGACTCACATAGACACATGAAAACACCATAAACATGTCGATGCCACACTTTCCCCAAAGAATGAATGCTAGTAATGACCCAACCACAAAAAAGGGACCAAAGGATTGGAAAACCCACAACACATCATTTCCATGATTACATCTTAATTACGATAAACATTGCAAGAACATTATACTGCAAGGATAAAAAAATTCACCTACTGATTCTAAAATTCATTTCACATTCAACTTACAGCTTTTCCATTTAAGTTGGTTCTTTATCCCTTACAACAATCTCCTTAACTTACATAATTAATTGGCATATTTCAAATTGCATACAAAGTTCTTAATTCTCTCATTCTTAAGTTAAGAATATGCTTCTCAAATGTTTATACGATGTTTAATAATTACCCTTACAATATAAATTAATCTTAAATGATATCAAGAAAGAATTCTTAAAATTTGAGGAGATTTAGATTCAATATACCCTTTCCCCATAAACATTCTTCGATTATGGAATATTTATTTCCGTACCATAGTTAATATAGATCAATAACATTTTGAATCCATTCAACATTTCCACATTAAGAAATTTTATTTGGATTTATATATATATTTGGTTTCCTTGAAGTTGATCTCACCAAGGGAAATTCATATTCTTTCTAACACATGAAAATGTTTAGTTGAGTTATAAGGACTCCAAGGGTGACATTATTCCTAACCTCGAATCTTGTTTTACTCTTATATGATTTACTCTTACATTGCAATATGGTCTCATTATTAGCATTATTTTATAACAAAAGGGGTTATGGGAATATTTGACTAACATCATGAAGAATTACATGATTGGAAGCATTAGAACCACACACAAACCACAAGTACTTTTTTTCAAAGTGAGGTCCCATCTTTCCTAATTTCATGATACCACATGTGAAATTAATTTTATTCATAAAGTCATAAACAACATAACAAGGGAGTACGGAACCAAGTTTTCAATTTCATAGTTTCTCTTAAGTAAACATCTTTTCAAATCAATTTCATTTGCAAAGATTTACTTTTGATTTTCTACCCATAATATAACCTTCAAATCAACTAAGGTTTAGTTTAATTTCAATTGCACCTAAGGATTTACACCCAAACTATAATGAGTTTGAGGTGAGAGCACAAATTTATGCTAAACAACCTTCATGAAATACCAAGGTAACACATTTAGCTGAGAGGAACTAAAAGTTCATTAACAAAACTTTAAGTCATAGTACACTATTTTACTATCTCCATTTGTGTCATCTGGGGTCCAACAAAGAATTCATTAGATGACAAGTAAAAATTATAGATCTAGGCTGTGTAAGACTTGGTAGTCCCCTAGGATACTAAGAGAGTAATAGCTCTACTTACTCCATAAATGGTAAGGTTACACCGCATAGTTGATGCTTCAAACAAGGACTCTTAAGGTGACTCCAAAGGTGGTGTTATCACCGAATCATAGCACCCCTGTTGTATACAAGTGCATACACTTGAATTCACGGTGTGATTGGATAACATGGGTACTATCTCCAAGTTGTGCGACTTGCTACTTGAGACAGACCTCCAGAGAAAGCTGGTTCTTGCTCCTAAACTACCTGCCACAATCTACTCTAATGCAGGATAAGCTAACTGTTCTAATCTAAATTTCCAAGGGACCAGGGAGAGAGAATGCATAAAATGAAAGCCTACACTAAAGCGGTGATACACCAGAAAAGGAGGGTGTGAGAGTAGTCTCCAAATGTGTGAAATACAGAGGCAAAGTGCACACTAGAAGATGTGATAACAGTTCACCATAATCTAACAAAATGCATTCACAACAATATTCCAAGCATACACAATGATAATGAATCCCTGCAAGAACATAATAAATAGACACAATATTCTTATAGAAAGATCAAAGGGGAAAGAAGAATGCAAGAAAACACAGCAGGGGAAGATACATCCACAAACTGGTATTTTATTGCTTCATGATATGCACAGTTCAATCTATTACAAGATAAGGGCCTGGATCACCATGCAACGAGTCCACTACAAGGGCCTGCAACACACTGGTTTCAAAAAGCAATTTTGGCAGAGCTTTGTTACCCAAAAACTCTCCCCTTTACAATGAGCCCAACACTCCAATTTATAGAAAAAAGAGAAGGAAAAGAGAAGGGAAAATGGAAATCTCATAATCTGTCCTTCAACCACCTGTAAGAGGCATTAAATTGATTTAAATGGTCATACATTACTTGCAAAAGGCTCCCCATACTGTCCCATGTGCTACAGTAGAGAAAGAATGATGACCATGCCTCTTAATTGCACTCCCAACTACCAAATAAAACACTGTTCTAAACCCGGCCACGTTTTCTTAAAAAACTCAATCAATTTCTGATTAAATCTGGAACTTATTGATTTATGTGCATCAATATTTGAACCACGATTCCAACGGTACCAATTTTGTGTGATTTCGTTGAGAAATGCAAAAGTTATGGCCTTCTGAGTGCGGGCAGCTATTTTGGGTCTGCGGGCGTTTTCTCGTCATTTGACAGAATGATCATTAACCCGACTAGAGCCGAATATATTTCTCTTCTTTAAATATATCTACCCTCATAAAAAATAATAAATATAGTTTTTGTCGCGTAGAGGACATCGTGCTCATTCCAGAAAGTCCAATTTTGTGAAAATCGGAGCTCGGAGTCAAAAGTTATGGCCGTTTGAAGTTCCACGGGTCAAATGTTGACTTTTCTCCTCTGCCTTCGGCCGCTTCGGCTTTTCGCGTCCCACGCGTCCCTTTGTCCCATTTGTCCCAGTGCTGAAGTTCCCTGTTTCGGCCGAACCGGCCGGTTCGCGTACTCGCGGCCCAGATGTCCCATTTGCTTTCGGACCGTCTGGGACAAATTTTCCCGATTCGCCCGGTTCGGCCGGTTCGCGTACTTTTGTCCCGCGCGTCCCGGACTGAAAGTTCTCATTTCAGCCGATCCGGCCGGTTCGCGTACTTCGCGTACCTTCGGCCCAACTGTTCCGGGCTGCCTTGACTCATTTCGGCCGATCCGGCCGGTTCGCGTACTAATTGCCCAGATGTCCCAGACTGCCTGTTTCAACAGTTAGTCAATTTTTTCAACTTTTCGGCCAGTTCGGATTTCCACGTCCCGCGCGTCCCTTTGGCCCGGATGTCCCAAATGCTGTGCAGACCGCCTGGCGGCCTTTCGGCCGGTTCGCGCCCTTTTGTCCCAACTGTCCCGACTGTTGCGAGGACTAGGACTTAGCCATTTTTCATGATTTTTTTTGGCCCGAGCCTGTTTTTTGCAATTTTTCTTACCTTTCCTCAGAACTTGCTCTCTTCTACTTGGACAGGGGAGTTAGAAAAATATGAGGGGACCCTAGAAACATGAATTTTCACCCTGAATCAATATAATTGCTTGGGACTAAAGAATTTGATGCATGTTATCAAAATTACCTTGGGGTGAATTTTGGATAACAATTTTGGCGACTCAATGGGGGTCATCTGCCTGCCAGATGAAGAACGGCCAGCTGCTTGTAGCAATCCATTGGGCATGGAGTCTGTTTGATAACCTCTCAGCTGATCTGAAATTTGAAAACCTGTGTCCTTGAGCCATTTGAACATTTGTTGAGCTGGTCTTCTCATGGCTGCAAATCTTTTCCAGGAGCTTGATGAACTGCAAACATGCACATACTAGAAGCAATAGGACATGTGCACAAGCACTTAGGGAAATAAAAACTACTCTAACAGCAGTACAATGTGCATAAGCACTTAGAGGAATGGAAATTCTAAATTAATATTTACAAGGGTGAAAATCTATCTTTCTAGTAGCAATGTTTGAGATAGATCCCATTGACCGGAATCTGCAATTCTTCACCATCCAACTTAGCCAGTCGGAAAGCATTGCTACCTTTACATTCAATGATCATGTATGGGCCACTCCAGATGGCATCAAACTTGGAGTGCTTTCCTGGTTTTGCACGATCAGCATCCCACTTCAGTACCAAATCTCCAGTTTGTAATATCCTGGCCTTAGCTTTCTTGTCAAAAATCTTTTTGACCAATGCTTTATCTTTTTCTATGGTCTGCATTGCGTGCTCTCTTGTCTCTTCTAATTCCATCAGCTCTGCATACCTGATTTCCATAGGTTCGAACTCATCTACTTCCAATCGCTTTCATGAGTTCCAATGCTGGCAACTCAAGTGATATAGGTAGAACTGCTTCTTTCCCGTATACAAGCTTGTATGGAGAGCTTCCTGTAGATCTCTTGGGTGTGATCCTATCAGCCCATAGGGCTGATTTGAGCTTTGCGTGCCAAGTTCTCTGGTTCTCATCAAGAGTCCTCCTGATGATTCTTAGTAGATTCTTGTTCGTAGACTCAGCTTGGCCATTACCTTGAGGGTAATAGTTCGATGAAGTGCTGAGATACACACAATTCTTGACAGCCCATTCAGTGATCTTTGTGCCAAGGAATGCCAATGCATTGTCTGATATGATAGTGGCAGGGGCACCAAACCTCGTGACTATTCCTTCATAGAAATCTAAGATATTAGATTCATTTGCCTCCTTGAGTGCCACTGCTTCGGTCCACTTGGTGAAATAATCCGTTGCTGTAAGTATCCACTTGTGGCCCTGACTTGAATTGGGATTGATAACCCCAATGAAGTCCAATCCCCATTGCATGAATGGCTGATTTACTGAAATTGGATGAAGGGGCAGTGCTGCTAACCTTTCTTTCCCCGTGAAGAATGCACATTTCCTGCATTTCTTGACCCATGAATAGCAATCGTTGAACACAGTAGGCCAATAGTAACCAGCTTTCATGATTTTGAGAGCTGTCACTCATGGAGCAAAGTGGCCTCCTACTTCCCCGTCATGGAACTCGTGTAGGATCTTCTCAACTTGACCTGTTCCAATGCATCTTAATAGAACTCCATTGATGTCCCTTTTAAACAAAACTCCATCAACAAGCACATATGGAATGGCTTGTAATCTGAAGTATCTCCTCTTTGCTTTGCTCACTTCTGGAGGGCACAAGCCTGTCTGGAGGTAATGCACCAAGTCTTGAGTCCAACATGGAATGAGTGCATCATCAGCTGGTTGTTCTTGATCATTCTGTAGTAGTAGGATGGCATCTTCTTCACTTTTTGACCCGTCTGGTTGTTTGGAAGCGAGCTGCTCACACAAGCCTTTGCCACGAACTAGCTTGGTCACTTTGATTTCAATATCATATTCCATCACCCGAGTGATCCAACCTGCTCTCTTCTCGTTTAAATCCTTGTTTAGGAGGAAGTCCTTGACACCAGCATGAGACACCAGTAGTTGAATCTTATTGTTTGAGACCAAATGTCTGAACTTCTTCAAGCTCCTGATGACAGCAAGGACATGCTTTTCGATGAAAGAATACTTTATTTCGTAATCTTCCAAGGTTTGACTGAAGAATGCTATGGGCTGTTCTGAACCTTCTCTATTCAATTGTGTCAAGATAGCTAAAATTGTGTCTGATCCTCCAAACGCATACAACATGAAGTCCTTTGAAAAGTTTGGGTTGATAAGAGTTGGAGCTTGTGATATTGCATGCTTGATGTTTTCAAAACTCTCTTTGCCTTCTGTTGTCCATTTGAATGCAAGACTCTTCTTCAACATCATAGTTAGAGGCTTCACAAGAGTGGCAAAATTAGGCACGAATCTATGGACAAAGTTTATCCTTCCTAAGAAGCTTTGGAGAGATTTCTTGTGGTGTGGCAATGGAAGCGTTCGGATGGCTTCAACCCTTTCAGGATCAATTGTTAGCCCTTCCCTAGAGACAATGTGGCCCAACAGTTTGCCTTCGTGTGCCAAGAATACACACTTCTTTGGATTCAATGACACTCCAAACCTTCTACACCTCTGAAATACTTGTCTGAGGTGAAAGAGATGGTCTGCTGCATTCTTTGAGAAGATAGTGATATCATCTAGGTATACCAGCACTATCTTGTTGATCAAGCCTTTGAACGCCATATCCATAGCTCGCTGAAATGTTGCTCCGGCATTTGACAGTCCAAATGGCATCTTCTTGTAAGCATACGTGCCCCATTTTGTAGTGAAGGCCGTCTTGAATTGATCTTCTTCCTTTACCATTATCTGATTATAGCCTGAATATCCATCTAGCAATGAAAACCTTTCTGAACCAGCTACAACCTGCAATATTTGTTCCATTGATGGAAGCAGATAATGATCTTTGAGTGATGCTCTATTTAGATCGCGAAAGTCCACACACAATCTTATTTCTCCGTTTCTCTTTCTTACCGGCACCAAGTTTGCAACCCAACTTGAGTGTTTGATGGGGAAGATGATACTAGCCTCAATGAGCTTGCTTAACTCTTTTCTCATGAGAGGTTCAATATGAGGATTTACTGGCCTTTGCTTTTGCCTAACAGGCTTGGATTCCGGATCCAACTCAATAGTATGTTGTGCCAACTTTGGGTTGAAACCTCTTAAATCTTTGTAAGTCCAAGCAAAGACATCTGGGAATTCTTGACAAAGCTGAACAAAATCAGATTTCTCTTGTGGAGTACTTACTTTGCCAATTTGCAATGTCTTGCCTTCTTCCACTAAAATAGGCTCTGAATCTTCACCCTTTACTTGAATGTTCACCTTCTCCTTCCGGAACTGATCATTCGGGTTGAAGATTGACTCCAAGGTTATGAGGCCTTTTGGTAATTTGTTAGTCCTCAGCTGCACCACTTGGTCGCCATACTGCTGCTCCAGCTTGTCTTGATTTCTCATGGAGAACTCAGCTTCTTCTTGTAGGAAATTAACAATCTGCTGATCATTCTCGAAGACTTGCCAACTTGTGTTGTTATCTGGAACAGCTGGTCTCACAACCACTTTGATATGAGGCTGAGTTTTCTCACTTTTGATACTTTCTACAACATCAAACGCAGCCCCAATTGCTGCCAGATCGGCTTCATTCTTTTTTCTTGGGATGGAAATGATGCTAAAAGCTTCAAAATCTTCAATGAGATCCCATACCCGATTTTTGTAGTTCTTCAACAGATCATTTTTGGCAGCGTTATTTCCCTTGACTTGGTTTACGATCAGCTCACTATCACCAAATACTTGTAAGTTCCTGATGCATTTCTTCTTTGCCCAGTGCATCCATGAATTAAGGCTTCATATTCAGCTGTGTTGTTTGAACAGGAAAAATGGAAACGGAAGGCTGAGTAGTACCTTATACCTTGCGGTGAAATGAGCATAGCTCCTCCTCCTGCACCTTGTCTACTCCTTGACCCATCAAAGAACAATTGCCATACTTCATTCTTGTCTTTATGATCTGGCTTGGTGATGCTAGGAAGAGGTTGATTCTCTTCATGTAAACAATAGACTCCCAGCTCAGATTCTTCTATTTCTTGATAGGGATCAAAAGCATGCACCTTGCTTGCCCATTCATCAAGAGTCAAATCTGGGATGCTTCCAACCTTGGTGTCAGCTTCATCAGTGCTTGGATAATCTTCTTGATCAAACGCTGAACAGTTGGTATTGATTTGGCTTGGAGTGTAAGGCTCAATGTGAAAGTTCGCAATAGGTTCAGACCTGATTGTGGCTTTGGTTCCATATCTTGTTCTGAACAACATGTGTGACCAATCTACCGAAAGATAGCCTCCAATTTTAGCAGTGAAGTCTCTTGACAAGCACAATGCAAAGAGTGGTGGTAGGTCTATGACTGACACATCTTGTAACACTGTTACGTTAGGACATGCGTGTAGTGTGAGGCTCAAACCTTTGATTACTCCAACCGTTGTCACTGCTGTCCCGTCTAATTGCACTACACCCTTGGAGATGACTTCATATTGGAGTCCTAGCTGATCAGCTATTTGCTTGGGCATTACTGAACTGCTTGCTCCCGAATCGATCATGCAATTATGCACCAACTTATCTCCTACGATCAATGAAACATAAAATGGAGGGGGCTTCAACATTTTACCTTGTTGTCCTCCATGATTTCCCTCAGGCTGGGCAGCATTTGTGAGTACCTTCTCTTGCATCTGGACCTGTTGATTTGAAGTTGACCAGTCTTTCATGGCAGCTTGTAGCAAATCTCTTTGGCCTGGGATGGATAGTGATTCCCACATTGATATGTTTACATTTGTCTTCCTCATCTGATCAATGATGTTGAATGGAGATGAAGTATCCCTCTGCTGTCCCTTGGCTTGCACATTCATTCCTTGCACATGGGCAGCAGCAGCTGGCATCTGAGTTGGTTTAGGAGCTGGTTTGGATGCTCCTTGCATGTTTGGAACTATATTTTGTTTGCCAGCGGCTTGTGGAGTGGTAGAAGGTTGTGGATTACTCGACGCCAATGGCTGTTCCTCTCCCAAATTTCTCCTCTTTGACCTTGTGTTGGCTGCAACACTTTGAGAGGGTATTTGATTCATACCACAGAAATCTTCAGCCTGCCAATTGACAAGAGTAGTTTCATTCGGAGATGTCCCTTGCTGAGGTGCCCCTTGCTGTTGGTCTTCTTCGTGGCTGGACTCTTGCGACCCACCAATGGTTTGCACCATTAGAGCCTGATTTAATGCACCGTTAAAGCACATTGATTGGTTATGTGGCTGACTGCACGGGAAACACCAATCATATTCTTGGGCCATGTTATTTTGGACTGGCACCAAAGCTCTGGATGCAGATGCAACATTGGGGTTGTAGGGCTGAAATGGTCTATTGGCGGGAGGCCTTGCTTGATTCTGATTTGCAGCTGGATTGGGTGGTCTTTGAGGTTGATATGGTTGCCTGTTAGGCTGAGCTTGAGGCTGATACGGTCTAGCACTTTGAGCTTGCTGTCTTTTGATAGTAACCAGCTCATTTCCCAAATTTTGCAATTGTTTCATGACCTCTTGGAGTTCGTTTGAAGCACTAGAGGATGAGGTAGAAGTCTCATTTGAACTTTGATTTCTAGGAGTGGGAATAGGAGCCAAAGTGGGTGCTTGACTAGTGCTTGGATTTTCTAAGTTCGGATACAAGGGCATGGGAGGCCTAGGAGCTAGCTTACCAGCTTGAATAAGATAGTTTTCAGCCCTAATGGCAATGCTATAAGCAGCAGGTAAGGTTGTGCCTCCCATAGATTGAATTAACATAGAAATATCAGAATTCAAAGCTTTAAGGTAATATAGAAAAGCACCTTCTGCTGTTGGCCTGACTGCCACCGGAATCCTATCCCAAGACCTTTGAAATCTGAAATTGAAGTCAGTCAGCTACTCATTGGAGGCTCTCTTGATAGTTGTCAATTGTTCTAGAAGAGACAAGTTGTCTCCCTTCTCTCCAAACTGCTCATGGAGAACTATTCCAATTTGTGATAGAACCAGCTTCAAGGCTTCTGAACCATTGCAATGCCTTCCCTTTGAACGATGATGCTAGCAGTTTGACAGCCACATCCATTTCATTTATCTCATGGATTGCACAGACGTTAGCAATGTCTTTGACATGATCACCAGGAGTGGTACTATTTTCTCCAGTGAAAAATGGAATGTTCTTCAATGCTGCAATTGGAACTGGATTCTGTGCATTGAGGGCAAGTGGGTCTGCCAAGAAATTGACAAAGGGATTTAGTGGTTGCGCCATTCGATTAACCCGAGAACCCTTGTTGATGCGAGAAAAGGTCTACTAGGTGGAGGTGTAGATAAAGTTCTATTAGGTGGAGACACAGATCTTTGAGCTCTTCTTCCCCTTCTCTCTCTTCCTGGAGATAGATGCAGATAAACAAACAATCCTTCCTCCCTAGTTCTTGACCTGGTCTATATTCTTTTCATAAATTTACTGTGCTTGACCGCAGAAACCAGCAGATTATGCCTCTTTTGGAGTCGCCGATGTGTGATTTTAAAGCTTTTTCAAAGTGGAACTTATAACAAGTGCATCAATCTTGTTGCAATGAAAATAAAGACCTCTAAGGTCCCACCGGCGTGCCAGTAATCTGTTATCACCGAATCACAAAGACTTCCTGTTGTATACAAGTGCATACACTTGAATTCACGGTGTGATTGGATAACATGGGTACTATCTCCAAGTTTTGGGACTTGCTACTTGAGATAGAACTCCGAGAAAGTCGGTTCTTGCTCCTAAACGACTCCGCCACAATCTACTCTAATGCAGATAAGCTAACTGTTCTAATCTAAATTTCCAAGGGACCAGCCGAGAGAGAATGCATAAAATGAAAGCCTACACTAAAGCGGTGATACACCGAAAAGGAGGGTGTGAGAGTAGTCTCCAAATGTGTGAAATACAGAGGCAAAGTGCACACTAGAAGAGGTGATAATAGTTCACCATAATCTAACAAAATGCATTCACAACAATATTCCAAGCATACACAATGATAATGAATCCTGCAAGAACATAATAGGTACACACAATATTCTTATAGAAAGATCAAAGGGGCAAGAAGAATGCAAGAAAACACAGCAGGGGAAGATACATCCACAAACTGGTATTTTATTGCTTCATGATATGCACAGTTCAATCTATTACAAGATAAGGGCCTGGATCACCATGCAAGGAGTCCACTACAAGGGCCTGCAACACACTAGCTTCACAAAGCAATTTTGGTAGAGCTTTGCTACCCAAAAACTCTCCCCTTTACAATGAGCCCAACACTCCAATTTATAGAAAAATGAGAAGGAAAAGAGAAGGGAAAATGGAAATCCCGAAATCTGTCCTTCAACCACTTGTAAGAGGCATTAAATTGAGTGAAATGGTCATACATTACTTGCAAAAGGCTCCCCATACTATCCCATGTGCTGCAACAGAGAAAGAATGATGACCATGCTTCTTAATTGCACTCCCAAATACCAAATAAAACATTGTTCAACCCGGCCACTTTTTCTTAAAAAAACTCAATCAATTTCTAATTAAATCTGGAATTTCTTGATTTTTGTGCATCGGGCTCAGAACCATGATTCCAACGGTACAAATTTTGTGTGATTTTGTTGAGAAATGCAAAAGTTATGGCCTTCTGAGTGCGGGCAGCTATTTTGGGTCTAGTAGGCGTTTTCTCGTCATTCGACAGAATGATCATTAATCGATCGAGCCGAATATATTTCTCTTATTTAAATATATCTACCCTCATAAAAAATAAGAAATATAGTTTTTGTGGCGTAGAGGACATCGTGCTCGTTCCAGAAAGTCCAATTTTGTGAAAATCGGAGCTTGGAGTCAAAAGTTATGGCCGTTTGAAGTTCCACGGGTCAAATGTTGACTTTTCTCCTCTGCCTTTGGCCGCTTCAGCTTTTCGCGTCCCATGCGTCCTTTTGTCCCATTTTTCCCAGTGCTGAAGTTCCCTATTTCAGCCGAACCAGCTGGTTCACGTACTTGCGGCCCAGATGTCCCATTTGCTTTTGGACCGTCTGGGACAAATTTTCCCGATTCACCTTGGTTCACCACCCGGTTCACGTACTTTTGTCCCACGCGTCCCGGACTGAAAGTTCTCATTTCGGCCGATCCGGCCAGTTCACGTACTTCGCGTACCTTCGGCCCAACTATTCCGGGCTGCCTTGACTCATTTCGGCCGATCCGGCCGGTTCGCGTACTAATTGCCCAGATGTCCCAGACTGCCTGTTTCAACAGTTAGTCAATTTTTTCAACTTTTCGGCCAGTTCGGATTTCCACGTCCCACGCGTCCCTTTGGCCCGGATGTCCCAAATGCTACGCAGACTGCCTGGCGGCCTTTCGGCCGGTTCGCGCCCTTTTGTCCCAACTGTCCCGACTGTTGCGAGGACTAGGACTTAGCCATTTTTCATGATTTTTTCTGGCCCGAGCCTGTTTTTTTGCAATTTTTCTTACCTTTCCTCAGAACTTGCTCTCTTCTACTTGGACAGGGGAGTTAGAAAAATATGAGGGGACCCTAGAAACATGACTTTTCACCCTGAATCAATATAATTGCTTGGGACTAAAGAATTTGATGCATGTTATCAAAATTACCTTGGGGTGAATTTTGGATAACAGTGGTCTTCACCACTCAACATGGTGTCATAATCAAGAGAAGACATTCTCCATACCCCATGGACGGTTACCAAACCGAGAAGGGAAACACATACTCTTGATAAAGTTGGACCATGTCGTTCTTAAAAGATGGGTTCATGATAATGTTACTAAACATACCGATTATGACACTAAACTCAAACTAGGGGTCTTATTTACCTAAGATAGAGAGGTTCCATCGAGCACAAAAGTTTAAGATCATTTTACAATTTCAATTTTATTTGCGCTAAGAAATATCATGCGAGAAGGATGAAATCAAGAGTAGACATTAAATTTTATCCTCGTGTTTTATTTTTCTACACCGAAAGGATTCACGTATGAAAGGTGGTTATACACGAGTCCTATACTAGGGGTTGAGTGTTTCTTTTAGATATTTTTATTCTACGTACAAGGTAAGAATATAACACACTAATTAATTAATTAATCATCTATTGAACGCATAAATGCACAACGATATTTTAAATTCAAATGTATTTAACACACACACACACATATCTATATAAATGACATTTTTACCATACGAAAATATGAATTAAAACTACACCTATTATCAAATGCACATTTCCCAAGGTATCCCTAAAACTAACATCTCATACATATTACCAAATTTCATATATAAACGTTTCGTAACATGTAAATACATGATACCTATAAAAATTAACGCTCGTAGGCTAAGAAACCACTTTCAAAAGTTATCCTCGATGAGAAAACACACCACTAGTAATCTTCTACGTGTCCTCCTATATACCAATAATTCACAAACTGCCGGAATTCAAAAGCGGTGAACGGTTTACAAACAATGACAGGTTTTCTAGGAGCCACCGGTCGTAATTGGTCCAGTTTGGCCTTGTTAACTACGACCGAGGCCTACAAAATGACTTTTCCAAACTATCAAGAAAAGTGTTCTTCCTCAAACTAAAGGTTCTAGGAAATTGTCTAGTAAAAATAATAGAGATTTCCGAAGGTGGATAAGCATTTCATTATCCAGGAATCAAATGGCGAGTTGATACGAAACTCAAATTTTCAAATTTAACATCTTCCTAGAGTTGCAAAATGGTGTAACAATGCTCCTAGAAGGGCATAAAAATATCATATAAGATCATTTGAGGTCGATTTAAGGATTGAAGTGACTCCTCACATAATAAGGTACATGTAGGAAACTTAACATCTTCTTTCAAGAGTTACGAGGGTTATTTTACATGTCTTCGAAAATCACTATTTCTCTATTTAAACAAAGCAATGGTCAACATATTTACCTGGAAGTAAACTTAAACTTATCAATAAAAAGAGGCACTCGTGTGAAGTATTTCTGTTGGGACATTGCTAGATCATCACGAAATGAGGGTTTAAGTTCATTGTGTACCAAGGAGTATTAAATCTTGTAAGTTATGATATAATGTTTCATTGTTTTAAAAAAGTTTATTTAATACAATCAAGTATACAAAAATCCTTCGGTTTAAATTTGTTTATTCCATTGTGAAATAAAAACTAAAGAATAGAAATTATGAGAGATGAACCATGCCTACGAATGATCAAGAAGAAAGGTATGCAGCAATCCATGCGATTTTGGTGTTCCATGAACAAATTGTATATGTTAGAGGGGTTTCAAAGCCCTTTTCCACCAAGCCCACCTTGTATATCTTTTGTAATCAGCATAAGAGATGTAGCAATCCCAACTACAAGCATCATGACCAAAAATTATTGGTCCAACAATTATGTTAGGATGAGATACTGCCGATGAATCATGGATATTTTTCTCATTGAAGTTGCATATCCATATGCGGGCACTGCGCGATCATCGAGAGGCATATATGATTTTTAATCTCTTACGAGACTAATATATATGAAAATTGATCCCTCGTGCCCAATGAGTCTTTTAAATAAAACAAATTATATTAATCATGCATTTTTAATTTATGCACTCAATATTGGTACCAATGAAAGGTGGTACCTCAAAACTTATTTCACTAACTTCAGTTCATTCAGAAATAATTTTCCATATCATAATTTCATTATAGATTGTACCAGATGCAACACAAAGTGTCTTTAAGGATTCACCCCACAAGTTCATGGAATATAGAAGGAACCTCTCTATACAAGCACATAATATGATTGAGCAATATCCCAGAGAATAAAAAAATTATAACTTAGGCCAATGAAGATTAAAGTGATGATCACATTTTCTTCACCCCATAATTTTCTTGAAGGCCTCCTCATCTAACTGTTGATGTAAAATCACAAAGACTTCCTAGATGTTGATAAGATTTCTAGGTTGATCACTCTAGCATCCAGTGTGATTGCACAACATTGAAACCTTTCTCTAAGTGTGGGACTTGCAAAAATGAGAAAGGAATCTCCAGAGAAGGCTGGTTCCTGCTCCTAAACTACCCGCCACAAGCTATTCCAGGTGCACGCAAGCTAATCTAAACCTAATCTAACTATGCCAAGGAGACAGAGAGAGAGAGAGAGAGAAAAGGAAAAACGTAAAAGCCTACACTAAAATGGTGATACACCAGAGAAGGAGAATGTTGAACATCTATCAAAACTACCATGGAACAAGGAAATGTGAGCAATGGGAAGGATGGACAGATGCATCACAGGCCCAAGGATAGATTTCACACAGAAAATGTCCCAAAACTCCATGAACACAGCTCCGCACTGCAATGAACATTCAAACTTGCACAAATACCTACAATGAATAGAGTCAAGAAGAAAACAAGTGAAAAATGAGCAAGGATGGATAGATGCATCACAAAACACGTTTTTGTTGCTTCAGAAGTTTACACAGAACATCATTTCAATAGTAAAAGGCAAAAACGCCATTACAGAGCAAGGAAGGAGGTTTGAACTCCATTTTCAACCCTAGAGAAGAAAAGAAGGGAGGGCAGAGCTGAAAGATGAACCAATAATGTAATCCCCTTTAAAATGAGCCAAATCGCCTTTTACAATGCATGGGTTGAGCCCGGAGAGAGAAAAACGTGGGAAAACGTTTAAAGAGCCCAACCATTGACCAAAACGCATTCTTCATTAAAATTGGTGGTTGAAACATCACTTCTGGCCATGCTGAAGAAGAATGCGACCCATGTGCATTAAATCTGGTTGTTGAAACGTCAACTCTAGCCATGTTGAAGAAGAACGCAACCCATGTGTATTAAATCGGTTGTTGAAACATCGCTTCCGCCATTACCATGCGCCAAATACGTTTCTTGATTTTCTCTCTCAAACTGAACCAAAATGCAATATTGACCCCAGAATCGAATCGTGCATAGAATTTTCCCAGCTTTCCATTGATATAAAGAACATGAAAATCTGAGCTCGGATAGAAAGTTATGGCGATCTCAAGATTTAGGGCACAAAAAAGCCAAAACGGATATTTGAATTTTTCCCGCGCTCTCGCCACTGGATGACACATGTTGGGCTCTCGATTGGCTGAGCAATTCTCTCTCCTCCACCTTTCCGTGGGCTTCCCTTTGAAATTTTGATGTTTTTATAATTTTGGAAAATTTTCCATTTTTTCCCGCACCCACGCCACTTGGGACACGTGGCGTGATCTGGCCGGAGGACGGGCGCGGTGTCATACTTGTCTTTCAATTTTTTGGCCCAAGACTTTTGCTAAATTTTCTAAGTCCTCCCCGAGCTCCGCACTTCCCCCGCCTTAGGACATGTGTCCTATGTCTATTGGCTCGGGCCGACCCTTCAAACCTCGCCCTTTGAACTTTTGGGCCCAAAAACACTTAGTCAAAATTTTTATTGCGCCTCCCCTTGTGACACGCGTCACATTCTGATTCGTTGGTGGCTTTTCTAGGTCTTCGCGTCCCTCACGTATTTTTGGCCCAGGATGTCCCAAACCGTCTGGGACAAATTTCTCCGATCCGCCCGATTCGGGCTTCCCTGTCCCTCTTTGAGGTGAAGACACGTGGCACATTTCCATTCGCTCTCGGCTCTTTCGGCTCTTCCGCCCTCGCGTCCCTTTTGGCCCAGATGTCCCAAACGAAAGTTCTCTGTTTCGGCCGAACCGGCCGGTTCACGTCCTCCGCGTACTCTTGTCCCAACTGTCCCGGACTGCCTGGGACAAATTTCTCCAAATGCCCCGAAATGGAATGACTTGCACCAAATCAAGCCGATCTGCGTCTTTCGCGTACTTTTTGTCCCAACCGGCCCAACCGCGAAACAAACTTAGGTGATTTTTTCCTTTTTTCACCCGAATCAGCTTTTTGCGTCCCGTGTGTACCTACGGCCCAGATGTCCCAATTGCTGTGTGGACCGCCTGGAGGATTTTTGGCCGGTTCACGCCCGACATCCCAACTATCCCAAGGACCGCCTGGACTAGGACTTAGGTGATTTTCATGATTTTTTCTACGCCCCAAGCGTATTTTTTGCAATTTTTTCACCTTTTCCTAACCTGTTGGGTTTTCTTCTTGGATAGGAGAGTTAGAAAGAAGATGAGGGGCCCCAAAAAACAAGATTTTGGGCCTTAATCAATCTATTTTCCTGGGACTTGAATAATCTAATGCATGTTATCAAAATTACCCTGGGTGGGTGAATTTTGGATAACAGTTTTGGCGACTCAGCGGGGTCATCTACCTACTAGATGAATGATCAGTAGCCTGAAGCAGTCCATTGGGCATGGAGTCACGAGTTATAACCTGCAAACCGATCTCGAACTTTGAAAACTTCCTCTCGAACCGCTTGAAACCCACTGAAAATGGAGTTGTTCTCACCAAAATGCCACCGAAATGGACTGTGCAAGAGCAAAACCAGCACCACAAAAACTATGTACAAAACTGAAAATCATACATGCTCCAAATGGAACATGCAGAGTGTGCACAAGCACTTCTTCTACTGAAAGCAAACCTACCTACTCTATTCTAACTGGGAGCAAAGGCAAGCTAAACAAACCCTGCAATTGGTTGTGAGAAATAGCTTCCCTTTCTCAAAAGTGGCAGCCATGCAATTGATTTGGAGCTGATCATGGCTGTTAGGATGAGTGGAAAATCAACAAGAAGCTGGTCTTCCACCCAAATCATCAAGGTATCAGCTGAAGGAAAATTCAATACCTCTTTTAGTTGCTCTGCATTTGGATTGAAGAGGTATGACAGCTGATCCTTGGTACTTTGTAGCTCACCCTCATGCTCAGAAGCAAGCATGACTGGTTGTGACTTCTCCTTTGGCTCCAATGAAGCCAAATACCTGATTGGGCAAGGTCTGATCCGTTTGATATGCCCATAGCTCTGATTTTCAACTCCAAAAATGGAGTCTTCTTGTAGACCTTGAATGGATGGTGTGGAAGCAATGGTAGAACCCTTCTGCCCTTTCTCTTCCTCCAATGAAGAACATGGAAGATTAAAATCTTCCAATCTTGGTTCCAAAGAGCTGCTATAAGATGCAGGCTGCTGCAAATGAATGTTCTCCTTCATGATAGTAGACTTAAGTGTTTGGAATGTGGATGATGAAAGAGAGAATGGTTGAAACTCAACCGGCTCTTCTCCATCAAATAGTCCTCCAAATCCGATGATAAACCGCCTCATGGCTGTCCCTCGCGCAAATGTTCCACTTCCTCCATGGTGTCTTCTTGATTTGTAACTTGACCACCATGGTTTCTTTCACCCTCCATCATTGATTTTGAGAGATCAAACTCCTCTTCAGTACTAGAACTTGAGAGAGGTGAAGTGGAAAGAAGAACTCGAAGGTTCTCCTCCCGTAGCCTCGCTTTGTGCTCAAAGCCCTTGGATCCGCAATTTTCTCCTCCACAACTGGAATGTGCTCCTCTTCTTTTGGATCTGGAGCAGCTTCTCCTTCCTCTACTGTTTGAAGACAATCTTGCTCTTAATTGAACTCTTCCTCCAGCATGAAGTTTGTCAAGTCAAACTCTTCAATCTGCTGCTCTAGAGGACAAGTTGGGACTATAAGATCTTCTTCTAAGCTTTCTTCCTTTATGGCTGATTGTGTAACTTGAATTAATCATCATTCCCTTCAAATAGAGTGCCAACATGGACACTACTTTCTCGAGCAAACCGACGGCTGATCTGCTTCTTCTTTTTTCTCTTCTTCTACTACCACAAAATCAGTCTTAACCACCATTTGTTCAACCTTAGCCTCTTCTGTAGGCCTGACCATCAAGGGGATCTTTGTCATCCCAAATTTGGCAGCCCAAACCCTCAAGTTTTCTGTCATTTCTTTTCTTCTTGGCTCTTCCTCTTGCTGTCCTTGATGACTGATTTTTGCAATTTCTTCTTCCCCACATGGAATTGGGAATGCAAGAGGAGGGATGGGTTGTAACTCAATTGATTTGGCAATTTTTTGTGGTGGTGGAGGTAGAAACTCTTGTTTCCTTGGAGGAGGGGGTATTTATGTTAGCTCTTGTGGAGGGGATGACTGTTTGGAAGGAAAAAGGAAAGAAGAATTGAGGTGTGGTGGAAGACTGAGAGGTGGAGACATGGGATCAACATTTGGGACAGCAGATGGAGAGTCCAGAATTTGTAAATCCAAATGAGATGATGCTGCTTGAGTAATGGGAAGAGAAAGACCAGATGATGGTGTAGAACTTACCCATTGACAAGGTTGTTCAACAACAAGTGTATAGGCCTCTATTTCTGCTGTCCATTGTGCAAGTTGGGGCAGCATCTTCATCATGAAGTCCAGCTTCTCCTGAGGGCTGAAGTGTCTTGGAAAAGGACCTCCCCATGGACAAGGATTCCCGCAACCAATTAAAGCTCTCATTTGAATCTGTTGCTCTGGATCGCACCATCTTTACCTCCATCTTTTGGATTTTCTCCAACAGAGACCAGCATCTTGGATCTGATTGTCTTCATTTTATGCACACCCTTTCTCTTGAAATCTCCATAGCCAAACTAATTTTGGCATTGCTGCTCATATGGGTATGCATGCTGATATTGAATCTACTCAAAATGCTAATTTGGAGGATTTGTAAAACATGTTGGAGGTGGAATACACTGTTGTTGATGAAAATGTGGATTCCATGATGGAAATGAAGTCATGATTGCACAACTTCATGGAGTGGGAAGAAATATGGAAGAGATGGAAAGAAATATGGATGGAAATGGATGGAAAACGGGTCTGCAACTTCGAAATGGGTTGCTTGATCGATGATGGAGTCACCAGATGTGTTTGCAAGTGCCTCCAAAGGCTGAAATCTTCACAGGAACACACCAACCTGCAAAAGATGAAGTGGAAGACCTCTAAGGTCCCACTGGGCATGCCAAAACTGTTGATGCAAAATCACAGCACCCTTGGATGTTGATCAGATTTCTAGGTTGATCACTCTAGCATCCAGTGTGATTGCACAACATTGAAACCTTTCTCTAAGTGTGGGACTTGCAGAAATGAGAAAGGAATCTCCAGAGAAGGCTGGTTCCTGCTCCTAAACTACCTGCCACAAGCTATTCCAGTGTAGGAAAGCTAATCTAAACCTAATCTAACCATGCAAAGGAGACAGAGAGAGAGAAAAAGGGAAAAACAACAAAAGACTACACTAAAACGGTGATACACCAGAGAAGGAGAATGTTGAACATCTATCAAAACCGCCATGGAAAAGGAAAGGTGAGCAATGGGAAGGATGGACAGATGCATCACAGCCCAAGGATATATTTCACACGTAAAATGTCCCAAAACTCCATGAACACAACTCCAAACCTACAATGAACATTCAAACTTGCACAAATACCTGCAATGGAGAGATGCAAGAAGAAAACAAGCAAAAATGAGCAAGGATGGACAGATGCATCACAAAACATGTTTTGTTGCTTCAGAAGTTTGCACACAACATCATTTCAATAAAAAGGCAAAAACACCATTACAGAGCAAGGGAAGGAGGTTCGAACTCCATTTTCAACCCCGGGAAGAAAAGAAGGGAGGACAGAGCTGAAAGATGAACCACTAATGTAATCCCCTTAAAAATGAGCCAAATCTGGACTTTTACAATGCATGGGTCAAGCCCAGGAGAGAGAAAACGTAGGAAAACGTGCAGCAGCCCAACCATTGACCAAAACACATTCTTCATTAAAATCGGTGGTTGAAACATCACTTCTGGCCATGCTGAAGAAGAATGTGACCCATGTGCATTAAACTAGTTGTTGAAATGTCACCTCTGGCCATGTTGAAGAAGAACGCGACCCATGTGTATTAAACTGGTTGTTGAAACATCAGTTCTGGCCATTACCACGTGCCAAATATGTTTCTTTATTTTCTCTCTCCAAACTGAACCAAAATGCAATATTGACCCTAAAATCATTCAGAGAATTTTACCAGCTTTCCATTGATATAAAGAACATGAAAATCTGAGCTCTGGATAGAAAGTTATGGCGATCTGAAGATTTAGGGCACAAACAGGCCAAAACGGATATTTGAATTTTTCCCCGCGCTCTGCCACTTGGATGACACATGTCGGGCTCTGATTGGCTGAGCAATTCTCTCTCCTCCACCTTTCCGTGGGCTTTCCTTTGAAATTTTGATGTTTTTATAATTTTGGAAAATTTTCCATTTTTTCCCCACCCCCGCCACTTGGGACACGTGGCGTGATCTGGTTGGAGGACAGGGGCGCGGGGTCATCCTTGTCTTTTAATTTTTGGCCCAAGACTTTTGCTAAATTTTCTAAGTCCTCCCCGAGCTCCGCACTTCCCCCGCCTTAGGACACATGTCCTGTGTCTATTGGCTCGGGCCGACCCTTCAAACCTCACCCTTTGAACTTTTGGGCCCAAAAACACTTAGTCGAAATTTTTATTGCGCCTCCCCTTGTGACACGCGTCACATTCTGATTCGTTGGCGGCTTTTCTGGGTCTTCGCATCCCTCACGTATTTTTGGCCCGGATGTCCCAAACCATCTGGGACAAATTTCTCTCGATCCGCCCGATTCGGGCTTCCCTATCCCTCTTTGAGGTGAAGACACGTGGCACATTTCCATTCACTCTCGGCTCTTTCGGCTCTTCGCATCCCACGCGTACCTTTTGGCCCAGATGTCCCAAACGAAAGTTCTCTGTTTCACCGAACTCGGCCGGTTCACGTCCTTCGCGTACTCTTGTCCCAACTGTCCGATCGCCTTGCAGGACAAATTTCTCCAAATGCCCCGAAATGGAATGACTTGCGCCAAACCAAGCCGATGCTGCGTCTTCGCGTACTTTTGTCCCAACTGTCCCAACTATGCAAAACAGACTTAGATGATTTTTTCCTTTTTTCAGCCGAATCGGCTTTTCGTGTCCCACGCGTACCTACGGCCCAGATGTCCCAATTGCTGCGTGGACCGCCTGGAGGCTTTTCGGCCGGTTCACGCCCCGACGTCCCAACTGTCCCAAGGACCGCCTGGACTAGGACTTAGCCAATTTTCATGATTTTTTCTACCCCAAGCTTGGTTTTTGCAATTTTTTCACCTTTTCCTAACCTGTTGGGTTTTCTTCTTGGACAGAGAGTTAGAACGAGTGAGGGGCCCCAAAAACATGATTTTGGGCCTTAATCAATCTATTTGTCTGGGACTTGAATAATCTAATGCATGTTATCAAAATTACCCTGGGGGGTGAATTTTGGATAACACTAACCTCTTTAAAAATTAAATATCCATGACCTAATGGACAAAGGCAGGAAGGATCTATAACAAATCCAAACTAACCTATCCTTTAAGCTTTTTATTGTTATCTGAACTTCCCCTAAGTTGTATATCAAATAAAATTAACTCTTCTTTCCTGAAATAGTGGGATTGTAATCGCAAAATACTTAAGTAAATAACTAGAGGAATAAATTACATGCTTTTGAATACCATCAAATACATGATATGAAGAAAGTAGTTTTCCAAGTTCAATATCATATGGAAAGAGGTGTGGTACTCTTGTGCCTGCAAGTAGATATGTAACCAATGATTCCCATAGATGATATAGAAAACAAAGTGCTGAAACATCCCTGAGATAATCTCTTTTATCCACACACCATGAAATATATTCTTCTGAGGTATCCATATCTCCTCCAACTCATGCATATTCCAACATAATGCTATATATGCAGTGAGTGATTTCAGAGGTGAATGAAAAGAGAAGTGACCCAAACGAATTCCATGGGATCTTCTCCTGCTACAATTATCCAATTAATGTTCACTACCTTTGGTGAAACAATGTAATTGTCTCAAGAGGAACCCATGTTTTCTATAATCGGAATAATAAACTATCATTCATATCTTTCACATTCTTTCACTTGATCACCCCCGTAATAACGTCCATAATCTACGAAACACCCTTTCCACACTTTTCCCCATTATAACTATTTAATTATTGCTAAATTTACAATATAACTTGGGTTCCATCGTGGTTAAGGCATAAAAATCTAATATAAAGTGCAAGAATTATTATGCAAGGAAGATGACAGTCTTAAATTTTTTCAAGATTCCCACACCCTAAACAACCATTGCACACGCAACCCCACATCTCCGTCCACTCCCGCAATCTATTAACAAGGTAGCTTATTACAACTAAGTGCATCTTTTCATTTCCACTACAACCATTTACTCAAGGATAACACAAAAACTATTATACATTTAAGATTTACTAAGAATACATCATTAATATTTTACACTTCCATGTTCTTCCTTCATTTTTACAATGATACAAACACTTACAATAACAATGAACTTTCCTTTTTCTTTTGATCATGACTCATTCTCTTACAATCAAAAGAGTTTTATTTTCAACAAAGTATTACAACTTAATGAATAGACTATAAAATACAAATTTTCTATCAAATATAATACTACTAATCTGCCACCTAGGTGGGAATTACAAGAAAGGATTTCTTTATTGGACTTCAACAAATTCTCCAAACTCCAAATCACCAACAAGAGCTCCACCATGTCTTCACTTTAATCACAATAACCAAAAATGGGGAAGAGGCAACACTCTCCACCCAACCAAAATTCCAATGAGGAGAAGAATCTATCCTCCTCATTGGCCCCCGAGCCCCAACCACAAGGCAATAAGGGATGGATCCAACTCATGGAAACAATACAATGCTTCCACATGACAATACAATTTTTCACAAACATTCAACACACAATTTCACAACCATATAACACTTCACTCAACACAAGAAAAAAATCACAATAATAAAAATTTTCAAAATAAACAAGGCTTGAAATGCAAGCCAATGGAGCAAAGATCTACGAGGAGATCACTTGTGCCTCCCGCATTCTCTTATTCCTCCTTACAATCTCTTATGTCTCCCTCAAAAGAAAAAAGTAAGAAATGCAAGCATTTTCTTATCTAAGGTGGGGCACCCAACCCAAAATCCCTCCTAAAACAAGAGATAAATCTTACGAATCCCTACACATATAATCCTCATAGCCTTCTCCTACACCATACTTAAACATTCTACCCAGGATCCCAACACGAATACAAAAACACTCACATACAATCAATACACACAAATAAAAACAAAACAAGTAAAAAGAGTGTAGCTCCTACCTTTCCATTGTAGTATATTGATTAAGAAATCCCACTCCAAGGTCCTTCAAGCTCCAAGAAATCCTCAAACTCCAAAATAAAAGAGCACCAAAAACAAAATGAAGTAACCTACAAACAAACGAATAAGCTTGCATATATAGAAAAAGGAGAGAGGAGGATGAGGTGGCTACATGTAGGATGCCACAACACTCATCCTCAACTGCACATCACAATTCAAACCTCAACCCCAATTCATAATAAATGGGTAGTTGAAAGGAATGACAACCCTCTTACACGCATAACCTAAGTCCACACCCTCTAAGGACAAAAATTAAAACCCATGTAAGAAAAGTGCAATTTAAATGTCTCTTTTGTCTTTAAAAACACATAATGGGGTCTATTTTTTCCCCAAATCCATAGGTAGGGTTTTAATTAGAATTTAAGAGGTGTGGGACAAGCTTTGGTTGTCACACAAGCCTCCAAAAATGGCCTGTAAGCCCAAATCCGAATTTCCAAGGTAAGGTAGAGTGTACAACACTCAAAGTCACTTACACTCAAACAAACTGACATAGCCCAAAAGACCAACAACTCTAATGAATGACTCATTTGTCACATCCCCCAAATAACTTAATAACATAATAAAATTACTTAATAAAGCACATTAATCAACAATGATTAAATAAATTACATCACAAATTAAATGACATACTCTACAATAAATAAAATACAATGCAAATAATTACACACATTCCCATGGTCACAATTGGAGGTCATACCCCCACAAGGACCTCATAAAAATCTAAACAAACAACATTACACAAGTTGCCATGGTGACATTTGTTGATATCCATCTAGTATTCTGTCATGGTTGGTCTCCAATCCCCTTTGATTGTTGTGATATAATTACCTGTAAAATCACACAATACCTCATTCAGCCTCATGGCTGCATAAAAACATCAAGGATAAAATATATATGCACGTAAATCAATAACCATTCACATATAGCTAAATCATCATCTCCACTAAACAATGTTATCATTCATCTAAAATTTCAACAACATCTCAATTCTATATTTTATCAATATCAACAAGATCAAAAATTACTTCAGAAGTTAAATTCTACTTAACACGACAAAATTACGAATTTCAGTAATATATATATGCTAACAACACATAATCATCATCAATATATAATGTCTCTCTACGTCTCTAAGAATCCACACAATCATACTATGAAACAAAATCCATCAAAATCAAATTTCTCTATCATATAACATCATGTTAAACTAAAATGATACAATAATATCCATTTCTATAGTCAATAGTAGTCGAAATCAAAATATAACAAGTTTCAAAGAGGACTGGGCACTACAAAATAAAACACATTGAGGTCAATTGTCACTACATTTGAGAACAAGTCTTGAACCACCACATCCATCTCCAATACTACCTAACAAATTCTTAAATTTTTAATATACTCACCAAGTCTCTTGGCAAGGTGAAATTTCAATTGTTTTAGGGGTACATTTGTAAAAACAATGTATTATGGGGGAATATTAGAAAACTAATACATTGTTCCCCTTCCATCGATGACCATTCCACTTCTTTTGGTTACCATTCCTCTTCTCACAACTGTTAGGTTTGATGTCTTTTCACATCCTCCTCTCATATGTGGTTTGATCATTGAATACAATCCAAGCTTTCTCTTCTCTCTTATTAACAAACAAAAAGTAGGGGCTCAGCTAGGGTTATCTAGTCACCGTAGAGCTTTTGGTGAGATGTGGTTAGTGCTTCATGTAGCTTTCATTGTAGAATTCATACATATAAGAAGTGCCTATTTAAACACTTAACATAATGATAACATACAAATTTAGTTTTGTGTACAAATTTTTACTACCTAGTTGAACCTCCTTATTGGTAGTAAAAATGAGAGCTACGTGTTGAAATCAAATAACTCTTGCAATATCTAAATTTTATTAAATTTAAAATTTTTGTGAAAAAACTTGACTAATATGCCTCCCTTCTCATTTAAATTGATTTCTTACATGAATAAAATAAGTGATTTCCTCTCCCTATCTCTCTCTCTATAAAACCCGAAACATGTAGTTTTGAATTCATGTCTGAAAATCAAAATATGGGATGTTCTCTCTATTTAAAATGTTGTCATAAATTTTGAGAGATGGGAGGGGTGGGATCCATGCCATCTAGTTTGTTTGTCCATGATTACATGATGACACTAGTTGCATATAACATAGAGAATAATAGAGTGGAATGACGCTTCTTAAGTACTTAAATTTATATATGAGTTGTAACATTTTTACTTTTCTGGAATACAAAAGTGTATTATTATGTGTAGTCATACTAAGGATAAATTTTGAATAAATCATGTATGTATTTGTTATAATTATGAAACTATGTTTTAATTATATGAAATAGTCGCATCAAATTAATTTTTTATCTTGGTTATGTTTATATTTTAGTTGTAAATATTACACAATACATGACATTAAGTGAAACACATAATTTACATAAATGGAACTAGTTCTCTAATAATTATCCATCATACCTTCTTCTCTGAACTAAGTTATGACTAGATTGGTAGATGATTAGTATACTATTAGGGGACTTAGATTTCACACACTTTATGTTAATCGGTTTTATTCATATAAATATTCGATAATGAGATATTCCACTTACATCAAGTGACTGTGCATGGGGTAGGACTATATTAGCTACCCTTTATCATGCCTAAGGTGAGTAACTCCATACTCCTATGTGTCACATTTCTAAAAATCCTTGTTAAATAAGTTTGAATTTTATTTTATTGTAATTGGAATTTCAACACTAGGGGCTAATCCTACACATGCACCTATGATAAAAAGGTATCTTAATTATAGAATGTATTTATGAGTGATTAGAACTAGTATAGTTATTATATCTCAATGATTCCTCGTAATAATAATAATGAGCCTAATCCTAGAACATGGAAAATAAGAACTCATGAATGGATTCTTATAATGTTTTAATAGTATGAATACATGGTAGTGTCTGAAAGATATCAAACTTGGACGTTATGATAGCTCTCTCCTTTTGATTTGTTAGAAATATTTCTATTGATCCTCTTGGTTGAACAATCATGACTCCTATAGGAAAACATTCATGCTTTGGGAATATCTTTAGATGTACAAAGTCTTGTAAAATTAATAACAATAAACTTAAATGTTCCATGTGGGAAAATAAAATGTGAAATCATGGATTCCGACTGAAAAATTATGTGACTCATATTTATTTTAACCATGATTTTAACAACAAATTCAACATGGAAATTATTGCATTAAGGATAAAAAGAAAATATGGTGTGTTCCTTATGAGTAACACATATATGAAGGGGGAACTTATAATCTAGAAATGAGAGGGCATGCTTCCTGTAATTAGAAATTTATGTTTTATATTAAGGTGGTCAAGAGAGAATGATTCTTCATGTTATCATTTTCCTTGACAAGGGATCTAAAAGTTAATTATATGGAGCCGGATAAATGAAGTAAAAATAATAATAAAAAAAATTATGTAATTGTGGTGAGATGTACATGTAAGAGATTATGAATGTAAACTGATTATTCGTATCAAGTTGTAAGTGTACTGTGTTATAAGAGAAAGAAAATTACTTTGGTTTTTACCATAATTCATACATTGAAATTTTTGGCATGATAATAAGATCTATGTAACTTCTCATTTTCATTATTGTGTAATCCTAACATGCCACCATTGAGCTTCAAGAAACATCCTATATACCTATACTTGCAATATAACACTATGCACTATTACACACTCCTCTTTCTCAAAATATTATCATGTAACAATTTTACCATACACTTCGCAATCTATAAAAGTATACAAAAACATCCACACATGTTCATGAAATCACAAACACATTCTGTCATGTCTCCTTTACCTCGTTGGAACTTTTAAACATTACGTGGACTTCAACACTTAAGAAAAATTAAAATATTTTAGTCATCATTCTCTCTTGATGCTCATGCATCAAAGGAGAAAGAACATGAGGGTAGCATCCAAATATTCTTGAAAATTAATTCATAGTGGAGAAAGGGTGGCGGTTGTGTGGTGCTAGCTATGATAAGAAATGTAGGAAAATGATATCCTTAAATGGGCCTATGTACATAGTATATCTTGAATGGGAGATATATATGTGTAGTGACTATAAATAGAGCATTGTAGATAGTTTATTTCTTCACCATGAGAAATACATGATGTTTTGTTTAAATATTTCATGAAATGGCATCTTGTTGTCGTGGAGATTTTCTAGTGTTCTTGTGTGCTTTTGAAATAATTTGAAGGTTGAAATGGTATAATTATTTTTTTGGAATGTGGTCGGTATGTTTTCATTTTTTTAATGGAAAGAAATATTCTTGGTGTTGTGGAAATTGAGATTTGGGACTATCGTACGTGCTTGATTTTATATTTAGTTTTCAATTAAAAATGTGAAATTAAAGAGAATTCAAATATAGAAATGGATTACTTGTTATAAAATAATCTCTTAAATGTTAATTACTCAATTGCATGAAAAGAAAATTAAAGAAAAAAATCACTACCCTATTTTTTTCATTCAAATGGAACTATATTTTTCTTGTTTTAAAATTTTTATAACAATGAAAAGGGAAGGAAAAAAAAATTTTTAAAATGGTTTTCACGAAACTAATAATAAGAGATAAATTTTACAATTCTTCGGTGGAATTGGAGTTTGTCATATCTAACCATATATCATATTTTTATTAGGTAAAAATGTTGATTTTGAAGGGATTGAAAACCTTGTAAAACTAAAAGATAAGTGTTAAGGCTTGAAAGAGAAACAATAAGGAATGAGGCGATACAAGATCAATAAAGAAATAACTAGGCAAACCCAATCCCATAAGTGGAAGAAAATGCACAAAAGAATAATAAATCCCCTCCATAGTAGGAAGGTCAAAGGAAATTTACCACCCACTAAAAGCATTTCTTTCTTCCATGGGCCTTCACATTTTAAGACCTAAGGATCATCTTAATAAGAGAATTAAATCTTTTCCCTTTCTTTTTTTTTTTTTATAACCATTAGTCCTTGACCCTTATTTGGATCCACATTCTCATCTGGATGAACTAGTACAATAATTTCAATAACCACCTCTTATCACCGAATCACAGCACCCCTGTGCATATACTTGAACTCACAGTGTGATTGGATAACATGGGTACTATCTCCAAGTTGTGGGACTTGCTACTTGAGATAGACCTCCAGAGAAAGCTGGTTCTTGCTCCTAAACTACCTGCCACAATCTACTCTAATGCAGGATAAGCTAACTATTCTAATCTAAATTTCCAAGGGACCAGGGAGAGAGAATGCATAGAATGAAAGCCTACACTAAAGTGGTGATACACCAGAAAAGGAGGGTGGGAGAGTAGTCTCCAAATGTGTGAAATACAGAGGCAAAGTGCACACTAGAAGAGGTGATGACAGTTCACCATAATCTAGCAAAATGCATTCAAAACAATATTCCAAGCATACACAATGATAATGAATCCCTGCAAGAACATAATAAATAGACACAATATTCTTATAGAAAGATTAAAGGGGCAAGAAGAATGTAAGAAAACACAGCAGGGGAAGATACATCCACAAACTGGTATTTTATTGCTTCATGATATGCACAGTTCAATCTATTACAAGATAAGGGCCTGGATCACCATGCAAGGAGTCCACTACAAGGGCCTACAACACACTGGCTTCACAAAGAAATTTTGGCAAAGCTTTGCTACCCAAAAACTCTCCCTTTACAATGAGCCCAACACTCCAATTTATAGAAACAATGAGAAGAGAGAGAGAGGGGAAAATGGAAATCCCGAAATTTATCCTTCAACCACCTGTAAGAGGCATTAAATTGAGTGAAATTATAGACATTACTTGCAAAAGGCTCCCCATATTGTCCCATGTGCTGCAGCAGAGAAGAATGATGACCATGCCTCTTAAATGCTCTCCCAGCTACCAAATAAAACACTGTTCTGAACCCGACCACGTTTTGTTAAAAAACTCAATCAATATCTCATCAAATCTAGAATTTCTTGATTGCTGTGTGTTGGGATCAGAGCCACGATTCCAACGGTACTAACTTTGTGTGATTTCGTTGAGAAATGTAAAAGTTATGGCCTTCGGAGTGCGGGCAGCTATTTTGGGTCCAGCAGTGTTTTTATCATTTTCGACGGAATGAGCATTGACTGACTAGAGCCGAATATGTTTCTTTTATTTAAATATATCTATCCTCATTAAAAATAAGAAATCTAGTTTTTTTGGCATAGAGGACATCGTGCTCATTCCAGAAAGTCCAATTTTATGAAAATCGGAGCTCGGAGTCAAAAGTTATGGCCGTTTGAAGTTTCACGGGTCAAATGTTGACTTTTCTCCTTTTCCTTCGGCCGCTTCGGCTTTTCGCGTCCCTCACGTCCCCGGCGTACTTTTGCTGAATTTTCCCATTTCGGCCGAACCGGCGGTTCGCGTCCTCGCGGCCCAGATGTCCCATTTGCTTTCGGACCGTCTGGGACAAATTTTTCCGATTCGCCCGGTTCGGCCGGTTCGCGTACTCTTGTCCCGCTTGTCCCGGTGCGAAAGTTCTCATTTCGGCCGATCCGGCGGTTCGTGTACTTCAGCGTACCTTCGGCCCAACTGTTCCGGGCTGCCTTAAGTCTTTTGGTCGACTTGCGTTCTCCGCGTACTTTTTGCCCAGATGTCCCATCACTGTTTGTGAGCTTAGTCAATTTTTTCCACTTTTCGACCGATTCGGATTTCCCCGCGTCCCGCGTCCCTTTTTCTGAAATGTCCCAAATGCTTTATGCAGATCGCCTGGCGGTCTTTCACCGGTTCGCGCCAGATGTCTCTCATGTCCCGACTGTTGCGAGGACAAGGACTTAGCCATTTTTCATGATTTTTCCTGGCCCGAACTTGTTTTTGCAATTTTTTCACATTTTTAAAATTTGTTGGGTTTTCCTCTTGGACATAAGAGTTAGAAAGAACCCGAGGGGACCCCAGAAACATGATTTTTGCCTTGAATCAATATAATTGCTTGGGACTAAAGAATTTGATGCATGTTATCAAAATTACCTTGAGGGGTGAATTTTGGATAACACCACCTTATTATTTGGACTATGAATCTTCATAGATCTTCGAGGATTATACATAGTGCACCCTCTTTTCTGAAATATTCTTCATTTCAACCTTGGTTTGAACAACTTGCTTAACTGGGCTTGAGGAAAAGAGGTTTTCCTCACATTTTTAATCTCCATGAAACATGGAAGTATCCAGATTGGCTAAATGATTTTTTTGTGTCAACTATGTATAAGACCTTTGAAAACTAAATGATTTGGATTAAAATCCTTCCACTAAGAAACTCAACCCTTAATCTATTTTTTTAAATTTAATAATTAGAGGAAAAATGTCCGTGATCAAAACAAGTTTTGCTTTTAAAAGGAAAGCTTTCATAATAAATATTTTGTGTCCGATTCTATCCTTTACTTTAAGATCCATTAAATATTGAAAGTCAATAGTTGTGTCCATATCCACCAGTATATGGGCATATGTAGTGTGGTAAAAACTTCAGTTTTGGGATCTAGAGCTAATAATTTTCCAAAATATTTACCAATAGCATGAAACATATCCACCCCCAATATTTCATAGGCAATTAAGGTATTTTTCTCTAGACATGTTTGGTATTAAAGGTTTCTATTAAGGGGTTGAAATGATGAAACCATATCTTCAGCAATATAAGATGAGACTAAAATTCCTATACTTTCCAAAAAAATTCCTCTTTATTAGAGGGATTTTTAAAAATAGTATGTGAAAATTCCATGGGATGAGGGATAAATATTGACTATACCTTCATGAGAGGTTATAATTTTTCAAAGATATAATTATTGAGAGATAGAAGGATCAACAAGAAGTTATTTTTATGGAAAAATCACAACACCCTTGATTTCTCGCAAGTGAAAGGTTGAGGCAGTCAGTGTGATTTGTCAAACATGGAGTTATCCCAAAGTGTGGGACTTTGAAATCAAGATAACCCTCTGGAGAAGGCCGACTTCCTATCCTATCCTAGTGCCAACTACTCCAAAGTGTAGAGAGTTATAGATCTAACCCTAATCTAATATTTCCAAGGAGACAAAGATAGATAAAATGCATGAAAATAAAACTTACTCTAAGGGAAGGTGATGCACCAAGAAGGATGTTAAACAACCTGCACAATAAACACAACACTACTAGAACCTTGCAATGAAAAAATAACAATACACAAGAACCTTGCATGTAATGAAATATCAGAAATGTGTAATAGAACATAGAAGAGGGTTTGAAACATCCATAAATCATATTTTATTTCTCTCAAAGTTGATACAATACATCACATTTAGGGCTAAAGGCACAAATTTTGCATTACAATGTTCAATAGGGAGGTTTTGAGCTCCACAAATATCTTATAGACAAGAAATAAGGGAGGGGTATATACAAGGTGTCCAACCTTTTGAAATATTACCCTCCTTACAATATATAGGAAGAATGAGAGAAAGGGAGAGAGAAGGAATTTGAAATCTTGCTTCAACCACCCTAAAATGCATTAAAATCACCTACAACAATGATGGGTGCCACTACAAAACCCATACCTCCATGTACCTTGCCTTCTTGGGGAAGAAAGGAAGCCCATACCTTCATGTTTTTGTAGGTGAGAAATATGGAAACATTCCTCTAAAATGGCGGATTGTATTTCCTCATTTTGAAATATTTATTCCTATTTTAAGCAAAGCTAAGCTCTAGTAAAAATTTATGGCCTTACGAAGTTGAGGGTGTCATCTTTGTAATAAATTTGAGTCACCGATATTCCTTTTCGAGCTTTGACCATGCATCACACCCTCCAAAAATAGAAATTTCACACTTTCGGGATTCAAAGCTTCGAGTATGTGTACTTGGAAGGTCATTGTCACTATTCATTTGATGAGATGGCTTGAATGTTATGAAATAATGAAACCACGAAGTCCAACATTCACACTTTGGGTTTCAAACCTTTGTGTTTATGGGGTTTTGGGGTTCGAGTTTTGGGGTTTGGGGATTTCAGGTTTTGGGAGTTTGGGTTTTGGGGTTTTAGGTATTGTTCATCTGACTAAGATCCAAAATATTCCAAAATGTCAAAACCCAAAGTCTGAAATTTAGACTTTGGGTTTTGGACCTTTTTGTTAGGCTCGTGGCATTCTTCAACTTCCCGAGCTCATGAAAACTCTGAATTTCCAAAATATGAAGTTCAATATTTAGAATTTCTTCTCCCCTTTCCAACATCTTTCCACCAACTCTCTGAATTTAACCTCGGCCTACCTCTAAAGGACCTCACCTATGAAATGCAAATGTAAAACTTTGGAGCTCCTTCATTCTCTCGAACTACCGTGAACTCTCGAGCTCCTTTGCAATGTGCTTAGCCCACTTCAAATTACTTGGCTCGAGCCCAAAATGTGAGCTCCCATGGCTGACTCAATCCTCCTATTTTCTCTGTGTGAGGTCATGTTTGTCCGATTTCTCCTAAGGGGAAAAATGGGATAACAATTATTGAAACGTATATCAAGCCAAAACTATGGAAGAATTATTTTGATTCACTACTTTGTGCCCAAAATAAACTAACGAGTCAACTTATCATAGGCCATGGGTTTTCCAATATTCACCCAATAGATTTGGTTGCATCTAAGAAACATTTCTCTCCTCTGATTCAGCCCTAAATTTTTCCTCCAAACCCCTCTGTCTAAGGAAATCCTTGTCATGGTGCCGAGTGAACCCGTCTTACACGTAGTAGATGGGTCTTCATATGTATCCAGTCACTAAATATAGTCACTTGTAATGGAAAAAAGCCCTACATTGGAGGATAGGTTCCTTGCATCCACCGACACCTCCTCTATTTGGTTTGCATCCAAGTTTCATCGTTTCATGGAGACCACTATTCACTCTTGCAGGATTGATTGTGTCATGATCTTCCTCACTATCTAATAACATTCTGTAACCACCAGCACCGCCATCTCCATGGATCCTATAACCACCATCTCCATCATCTTTATCACTAAGGATTAGGGTTAGGGAAGCATTTTACCATTCGTCGTCATTTTTACGGGTTGACTCATTATATTTATAATGGTTATTCGTATCTTATCTAACCATATTTAATGCACATAATGTGACATTTTTATTCTAAATGTTATCTAAAAACACAAATGACGAATGCGATGATATATATAGTCTTATTTGCAATGGGGATTTCCTAAGTTTAATGATCTGGTAAATTCTTTATCGAAGCTAAGTTCTAGGATTAATTAGTGTTAATATTATAATATTTTTGAAATAAATCTAGATCTTATAATGCCGACTCCTCCTTGAAACTATTTATACCATGATTTCGATTTTGGTTTATTAGAGATGGGGATTTTTTTAATTATATTTTAGTTAGCATACAAGGGACATCATGATCACTATTGTGTTTTGATTGTTACTTTGGACTGTATGGATGTATTATGGGCCTTGATGGACATTTTAGGATATGATGATGAGCTAGAGTGGTTACTTTGTTATATACTGACATTGATTCTTGACGTATTGAGTATATTCGGAGTATTTGACTAACCTTGTGGTCTCATTGATCTTTTGAATTGCTAACAATATGATTATATTCGGGATTGGTAATATATTGTTGAGTGTACCTAGTAGTTAGGAGCTAGATATAGGGATTTTCATGATTATTATAAAATGTGAATTGGATTATTCATGATTGTAAATTATTTACTTGGAGTAGAATTGAAATGTTAAGTGATTGCGCATAGTTGATAAAAATCCATAAATTTGATGATGATATGGCTATGTGTACGATGTTAATTTATAGATATATATGTGTGTTGTGTTTCTTGATGTATGTTTAGGATTGTATGGTGGATGTTTTATATGCATTTATTTCCATGATATATTGATATGGTTGTGAGGTTAGAGATGTATTTCTATTTTTGATTATAGGAAAATTATACCACTACATTGAAAGGGGATAGGGGACCAACCCTAGAAAAATGTTGGCTATTTTGCAACATGGCCAATTTCATAACGGTGTCTAATGTATATGTTGTGTTATTGCATGCTTAGTTAGGAGGTTTCCCATGGGGGTGACCTCATGTGTGTGGCCATGGAGTGTAATGTTTCCTTTCTTTAAATTTTATTTGTCTTATTTTGTTTTGCATGTACTTTATTATCACTTGTTAATTTGTTTTAATTAGTTAAATTAACTTAAATTGTAAATTAAAAGGAAGATGTGACATTGTGTAATTAAGAGGGTAGATGCTCCATTAAAATGAATTTTTGTTGAGTGTACTCTTCTTCCCTTCCCAAACTCGAATTTTTCCTTGTAGGCCACTTTTTGAGACTTGTGGGACAAGTTAACCTTGTCCCTTACATCTCAAACTCTTCTACCAACCATACTTATGAAGTATGGAGCTTATTTTGACCTTTTTAATGCATTTGTTAAGTGTAAAAGAGAAAATAAAGTTGCTTTTCTACTTAACACATTTTTTTCCTTGAAAGGGATGCATGGCATGTTGGAGTGCAATGTGTGCATGTCATAAGCCTTACATGTTCGTTTAATTGCATTGGGTTTGGTGTGTTGAATAGTTTAGTTGGAATGGAGGAATGATGAAGTGGCATCCTACATGGAGCCACCTCATCATCCTCACCTCCATTTTCTATTTATTGAATGAATTTGAAGGATTTTTGTTAATTTTCTTATTGTCTACTCTTACACTTTTGAAATTAGGTCTTGAGTTGTATGTTTGAAGCCTTTTTGGAGTTGAAGTTTGGATTTTGGTTGGTTGGAAGGTGTTAAAGCTTGTTGGAGTGAATATTTTTTGAAGCTTAATGGAGAGGTAGGATATCCACTTGCGTTCTTTCTTTGTTTTTTACTATCGATGTGAAATTCGTGCTTGTTTGAGTAATTGTATTAGTGTTACGAATATGATATATTGAGGTTCGGAAGATTTTATTAAGAACAGTGTGAGAGATGGAAGTATGGAACCATTGGGGAGGGAAAAGGGAGTTTTGAGGTATGCATTTTTAGGAGTGTGATTATGGAGTTCCACCCATGGGGAGTGAAAATGAAAACATTGCCATATTTTTCATATTTTCAAGGAGAGAGACAAGGATGTATTTGACTATTTTGTGTTGTGCACATGCACATTTTGGGTGGAACCCCTATTTCACTTGGGATGAAAAATGAGGTGGTTCCCATATTCATTGTTCCTTTTGGCTTGTTTTCAAATCTATGTGTTGTTGGAAAATTTGTAAATCTTACTTTTCTATGTCTATTTTATCGTGTTGTATATACATGCATTGTATGTTCTTAGAAGCCATTTTTGTGAAGTTTTAAAATTTTCAAGACACATGTCATTGTTCTATTGTCGAAGCTCGGGGAAAAAAATGAGGATGTATTCTCCTCTTATTGGATTAAAGGTTGGGAAGAGATCGTCGCCTACTCCCCTTTCTTTGTTTGTGATTCAAGCTTGAAGAGATGAAGGAATGCAATGTTGAAGCTATGAAGTTGGAGAAATAAATTTATATGAAGATTTTGTTTTGAACCTATGAAAGAGTCCTATTTTGTAATTTGCCCATGTTGTTTCAACTTTATTCAAACACTATTATACCCTTGCATTTTAAAAGAGATTCTTGTAAATTTTATTACCAAGTTATGTATTGGAAGTGATTGAAGAAGAATCTTAAAAGATTTATTTATTGAATCAGTATCTCCTTTAAATATGAAATGTATCAAATTTTGTTTGTGCCTACTTCTTGTAAGAAGGTTGTTGTAATGGAAAATATATGTTGATGTTATACTTTTTTCTTTAGAAATGGATGTCATTTGTATTGAGAAAGGAAAATATGTTGCACTTAGTAATGGTTGGATTCCCTTTCTCTCTTCTAGAGATTAAATGCAAATATGTTGGGAGAAAAATATATAGAGAGAGATAAATGAGTTTATTTAAGTATATCATTCTAGTTATTCCCTCCAAACTAAATTATGAAAAGGAGCCATGTGAGTTAAATTTATAATCAAATTTTATACAAGGTTATAAGGGAAGATTTAATAGTTCATGTTTTTAAATCAAACAAAATTTTCCAACTTCTCCATATTTAGGAATTCATATAAATTTATACTACTTCCCCCTAAAACTATTGAAATCAAAACCATTATATTGTTGCATGACCAATTATTTTGGACGGGCCACATCCTATACAAACTCGGGGACCGAACTACTATTTCTTCCAATAATTAAACAATGTAAAATAATATTATATATATATATATATATATATATATATATATATATATATTTTGTTATATATTTATAATAATTTATTTCAATAGGAAAAGTAAATAAACAAAAATAAATGGGGTAAAATAATACCCATAAGAGAAATGTGGAAGATCTCCCATTTAAGACAAAAATAATAATATTGGACTTGAGTAAACCCTCCATAGATCTTTAGTGGATTCTATGGATTCGACTCATCTTTCTCCAAACCTATAGAGCAAAAATGAGATGGATTAGGGAAAAGGTGTGAATAAAAGTAAACATAAGGATTTTTAGGGCATTTTAGAAAACCTAAGATCTAAAGGCCCAAAATGATTTTATCTAATGGATGAGATTATATCCTACATAACTTAAAGTGATGGTATTTTTATGGGAATGAGTTGTTAATTAAATGGTATAGGTAATATGTGAATGGGGCCACTTAAGGGCATTAGAGAGTTAGAATTAAAATGTGACCCTTGCTAGCATGGATTAAATAACATGTATTTAGCATTTGACTATGAGAACTAGATGAATGATATTGTGTAGGGATATTTTAGAAAATGGTCTAAGAAGATTAAATTAATTACTAGAAAATGCATAGTTAAATAAGTAATGTAGAGTAGGGGTGTTAAGTTATTGTGGGAAGTTTGATTGCGGCGGGGGGAGGAGCAATACGGGATCATAAAGCGATCGATTGCTTTGCATATCTTTGGGAAAATGGGAATTCAAACCAATCACTTTGCAAGAAGCATTATCTAATTTATGGGGCACGAGAATTGCCCGACCTCAAAATATCCAGAACCTCATTATTGAAGGGGACTCCCTGAATATCATTAATCTCCTTAAACAATGCTCATCTCCAAGTTGGAGCATCAAGGATTTTATCTCAGAATCCATAAGTATATGTCAAACATTCAATAACATTCGGATCATGCATACTTACCGGGAGGGTAATAAGTTGGCAGATGCACTGGCTAATTATGGCATTAATGTTAACCACATTGTTTGGGATAATAATAGCATCCCTAAGCAGCTTCAAAGCAGCATTCAAGTGGATCTCTATACGCACGCAATTTCTTGATTTGAGTTATGATTATTGGGCATGGATCAGTATCAATAAAACTCCCACACGTGTTGAATTAAAAACTAAGATTATGCAAATCTTATCGAATAATCAAGATAGTGTGAAGTATATGGGAAAGTTCAAGTGGAGTTGCATAGATATGAAAATCGTGCATGTGGGCAGCACCTTTGTGCTATCTACAATATGGATACAAGACTCCACGGATCCCAAAGACAGTAAAAATGTAATTGATGATAGGGAGTGGGCTAGCAAAAAGGTCATAATTCCCACATGCAAACTTCCACAAGCTCAGACTAGCAGTCACGTGAATGTTCATGCGAAAATTAATGGCTCTCATATTCAGCATTGTGCGGATTACAACAGTAAAAAGCAGACCGGCTTCAGCGCTTTCAAGGATTTTAGAATTTGTTGCAAGCAGTTAAGCACGGTGAAGATGGGGGGTCCCCCTTGCCAAATTGAGCCCAGTGCAGACCCAGATTGGAAGGATAATGTTGAGCTCTGGAATATACTCAGCAAGGGTGGCATCACCAACTTCATGGAGAAGGTTCAGGGCCATGATCAAAGCATCTCAGTGCGTTTTGCAAAGGATTGGAAGGAGTGGACTGTGGATTATGGAGGGCAAAGATCTTGGTCAATGAGGAGCTTATTGCTGAAGTGACTGGCCTTGGCATGGAGGGATACCCTTTTTTTAACAAAAGGGTCGACAGAGAAGCTGAAGAGAGGAGATTTTTTGAGCGATCTGAGAAGCTGATCTTTGTTACCACGGGCCTGATTGTTAGCTTGATCCCTCCACCTTATGATGAGGTTACACGCATGATGATATGATTCATTTCTTTGGAAGGGAGGTTTGTCACTGTACCTGCAAAACATCTTATCTTCCTCAAACACTTCCGTAGGAATTACACGGTATGTTTCCCCCATTATTTTCTAAACTCTCTTGAGCGCTCCATTTTGGAGTTTCGAAGACATACCAGGTGGTTCCTTTACACTAGGGGCTTATTTTATTGCTGCATAAATTATGTCTTCTTCGGTATCCTGGTCTCCCTTCCTCCCCTAGCTCCGTTCCCCCTCTGCCTGGTTCAGCTGCCGCTAGCCCCATCTCTCCACATTTTGTCCCTACCACCGCTGCTGTCACCCCTCTGCCGGTCATCCAGGCTTCATCTTCCATTCCCCCTACTTGCTGCTCCCACCCCCTTCGCTTCCACCTCGGCCAGACCGGTCACCAGGTCCTCTAGAAGGCTTAACCTCGATACCCTTGCTGTGGGGAAGGGTCCTCATGAAATTGAAATTGCACATGACCTCCTAAATATTAGCAGTGCTAGTCCCTAGGATGTGTATATGGAGACCTCTACAAAAGGCTGGAAGCCTTAGAAGCTGATATGAAGTTGTTGAAGGAAGAGGTTAAGAACTTGGAAAAACAGAAAGGTAAGAGGAAGAAGGAGGAGGAGGTGGCTATTGATAACAGCCAGATTGAAGATATTTACAAGAAGCTGAACTCCTTAGACTCCCGTTTAGGGAAGGCCAAGACTCGTCATGATTATAATATGGCCATTTTTAGTGCAATTGAAGAGTTCATTGAGCAGCATGTCCGAAGTGTCTCCAATCTCAGCGGAGTTCTGGCAACACTTTGGGGCACTGATAAGGAAAGCAAAAGGACCATTGATCAGCTGGATAAGACTGACACTGCCCACATGACAACTTTGGCAATGTTCAAATCCTGGTAGAACATCAAATCCAACATCGACAAAGCTGCCAAGAAGTAATTGTAGGTGCTTTAGCTGCTCTTATATGTATTTGTTTCTATTTTTGTAGTCTTTTTACTTGCTTTATTGCAGAGTTTTTGTTGTTTTGTTTTGATGGGGTAGCTATTTTTTGGCTACTTTGGACTTCATTGTCACACTTGGATTCTGATCCTTTTTATTCTGGTTTTAATTCCTATTCTGGCTCCTAGGCCCTCTTTTGTTCACAAGGGTATAGTCCCTTTCAAAAAACTATTTGCCAATAATAAAAATTAAAAAAATTAAAAAAAAGTTATTGTGGGAAGTATGTTTAAACCAAGCTTAGAGAATAATCCTTGGAAAACTTAAGGAGAGTTAAATGAGTAAAATAATGAGGATGGTTTAGCCCTTATTTAATTAAAATTTAATGGAGACCTTAGGAGAAGATTAAATCCTAAAATGACTTTAGAAATTGATCAATAATATTTGATTTTTAATCGAATACTGAATTAAATACTAGCATAGTAGAAATTATTATACTTAAGTTAATTGATCGCAAGAAATGTTTATGATCTTCTTAATAATAAAAATTACCATAATTTCCCTATGTAATTAATGTGGTTTTGGAGTGTCATATAAGTGGGCGCTACAAATCTAGTATTGGTTTTAGTCTTTTATGCTTTTAGATAAAGTGTATATAATTAAATTTGATCTTAACTTAGGTACAAATAAATGAAAAAGAAAAAGAAATCGTGAAACTAATCCCATAGATGGGATGATCCCAAAGAAATGGAAAAGTATACCCCTAAGCTACAAATTAAAAAAATAGAATGAGATCTATTCTAAGTTATATTTATTTTCCTTTGTTATTGATTTTCTAACTATATTTAAACAATGGAATCAAATTTAAAACATAATAATTACATAAGTAAGTTTAATTCCAATCCAACTTAACCTTTTTCTATAAATAGAACAAGGGTTAATTTTTACTTTCTCTCCTATAACCTTTGTAACACTACTCCATGTGATTCTTAGTGTGATTTTGTTATGGTAGTAATGTAAGAAGGAGATATGAGAAGGTAGATGTATTATGAAAGTAAAATAATCACCAAATATATGGTTTTTTTATTTATGGTAAAAGAGGGTTAATGGGGCCCTTCCCCATTACAAAATGTATCAGTGGAGACAAACATATAACAATGAGGGAAAAATAGAGCTTCCTCTTCTAGCACTAAAGAGGGACAAACATAACCATAGCCAAACCAGCAATAAAAAAACAAAAGTAAGCAAGCTCCCGCTCATCACTAGGACTCCTTCACATGGGATATTAAATGCATCTTAAGGGAATCAATAAAAAAATTCCTTTCTTATTTCTACCCATTATAATCCATTCATCACCAAATTAAAATTTACATATTCATCAATTTGAATAAGTATGATGATTTCCATATTCTCCTTGTGACTAATTTTCTTAGTTGATCCAACCACAAAATTCCTAATAATATTTTCAAGTACACATTCCTCCAAATCATAGTTAGAATCAAGTGCACTTTCAAGTTTTTCATTAATCATAGTATGACATGGAAGTGCATCTTTCCACCAGGTGTATCTCACATGCTTACGCATCATGAGATGATAGTATGCAATAATATGTCCAAAAGTAAAGCACCTTGTACATCTAAAGGGAATTTGTTCATGATCAAGGGGTCGAGTCCAAGTTTTTCATAGACCTTAAGATCAAGTTTAGCAGAAGTTCCTTTGAGGTATCTAATTTGAAAAGTATCCAAGAATAGGTTGTGTGGATATAGAAAGTGGTGTCAGTGTCAATATTAATGATATTAACCATTGTATTTCCTATGGAAACTAGACAATCGCTACAAAACACGGAGGGACAAATGAGGCAATCTAATCCACACCAATTTGTTATATAAAGATACAATAACATGGTTAAAAAATGGGAGTTATCGGGTTTCAAAATCAAGTAGTGGGGAGTTACACACATATGGTTTTAGTGATAGAATTCCTATCCCTAAGCTCAGAGAAAATGACAATAAAAATTCCTTTAGTATAAGGGTAAATGTCAACATGGGCTTCAAGAAAAGGGAGCCAACACTTTGAAATCAACACATGTAGGTCTAGTAATGTGGGTCATTATCCAATGAATTTTCAGAACAAAACATGATCTTAGAAGTAGAATTTTTATTTATACACCTCTCCAAATATCACACACAAAGTGCGAGAGGCATAGGTCATGAGTACAAAAATGCAGATCCTTTATGAACTGCATCTCTTGAATATTTTATCTTTTTCATGGTAGGGGTGAGAAGAGGCAGAAAGATGGCTAGAATTGCCCCACTTTCATGAAGCAACCATGCCACAGCTAGGGATGTAGTGTTTAAACTCATTTGAAACATGAGAGGCTACAACAGGATACATAAGACCAGGTTTGAAACCCTTTTATTCTATTTATCTAAATAGTAGTAAGAAATATCATTAGGGGTGTTTCTTGTGGGAATCAATCTCCTAGTACTTTGTTTCTTTCTATATATCTAAGAAAGTAGACAAGTTTTTTTGGAATAGCTTGAAAATTCTAGGAGAACAAGAAATGAACATACAATTTAACTTAATTGGAAAATATTCTAAATAATTAAATTCTAACTCTACATTAAAAAGATCTATGGATAATATTAGATCAATTGGTGGTGAAATCAAGTGCGGTGGGAGGAAGGAGAAGTGAAGTAAGGGTTAAGAAAAGGAAAAAAATACATTTGGTATAAAAATAGAACAAAAACCATGCACCAAATTAAATGAGATTAATGATTCCAATGAAAGAATCAAAGGGAGTAAAGTTTCATGTATCATGCTAAAAAAATTTGTTTCTACAATCAAATTATAAATTCATGACAATGATTTGTCAAACTTATAACTTATGTAATTACTTTTTTGAATCTTGATTATTCAAATTGAATAAATTCTAAATTTATTATTTGAAGTTATATATTTAATAATTGTGAATTTTGTCATGTTTATTTTATTTAAATTAATCAGATATATATTGAAAGGAAATTAGCGTTTTCATTTTTTCTATCAAAGGGTAATGTGGTTTTTAATATGTTATTTATGAAGGGTAAATCTTCACCTAACCCATCAAATTAAAATATGGGGAGCCCTTCAAATTTAATCATTGTATGAGATAATTTCCTATATCACATCTCTTCTAACCAAACAAATAAATAATAATTGTTTTAGCTATTATCTAATTTTACTTGAATTAAATAAAATCTTTAATGTACTTAGTTAACTAGTTTAGCACTTTGAATTCCTATCAGTAACACACTATTTTAATAAACACATAAAATTAAAAAGCAATGTTTTATAAGTAGTAGTATATTATTATATAGATATCTTTATTATTAAATTTCAATTTGAAGAGATATTTAATTATTAATTATAATTTCTTCAATCGATATTTTTGAATTTATCATTAGACTTAATTATTAAGTTTAGTTAAAGATTAAGGTTTTTTTCCTTGAAGGTATAATTGTATTATCACTTCTTATATGTTAATATTGTTTATAATTTAAACTTAGTGAATAGTAGTATATATCGTCACGTCTATTGGACTACAACCTATTTAATAGGTCAATTAACATTTAAATGTAAATCCATTTTAAAACACACAATTTCAAATTAGAATGTTTAAAAATATATTTGCATTTTTAATCTTTAACATTCACTATTTTTAATATAAAGTACATACATTTTAAAAATACAATTCTACAAATTTTACATTTATTAATCAAAATTTAATATATTCATTTAAAAAAAAACTAAATAAAAATAATTTAATCCTCTGGTTGTCATACTTCCAAGCTTATGGCTTATGTTAAGACCTCACTTTTTGTTTCTTTTGGGGCAAAGGTTCTCAAATCTGAATCATATTTCAAGAAAAATGGGCTCATTTTGAGATTTAATAATCTATGTCCAGTCTCCCAAAGACTTCCTGAACGGATATAGACTAATTGGAGGCATATTTTTGAAGGTAAGTTGGAAAATTTACCGCACTTCTAGAGGTTTTTCATTGTAATTTTTGAGAAAACCTCTTATAAAGATCTTATTTTTTGAAATTTTTATATTTTTGGTCTCACATTCTACTTATGAATCGATAGTTCACTTTTTTAATCCTATGATTGATACTTTCCATGTCAAACCTATTTGGATTTGGTTTCCATATTTTCCTCTCCAATTTTGGAGTTAGAATTTCTTACTTTAGGTGTGGATACCTTGGGTAAATGTTTCACTATTGAATCAAATACATCTTTATATGAGTATACCACATATGCTCACATATTTTTATATATGAACCCTTATGTTTATTTTCCAGCTTCTATTGAACTTATATTGGAGGATAGAATTTGGACTCAAAATTTAGACTATGAAGGTTTCGTCTCCGGATGCGATTATTTTTCTCTCTTGGTCACTTAGCCTCGATTGTATAAAGGAGAATAAACATGTTAATTGTAGAACATCTTCATGGAGAAATTCAATCCTAGTCAACTAGTTGTTTATAGTCATTTAAATAGCGATTCGAAGAAGATTTAGAAAATGAGGATGATTTAAGTCCTAAGAATGAGGAGGTTATTCCATCCCCTACTCCCGTACCAAAGGTATCTCCTAAATTCTTGATAGTTTGAGGAAACTAATTTCATTCATCTTGTTTCTATGGAGTTTCAAATTCATGTACACTAGGAGAATATTGAAATCATCATACTTGATCCACAATAATAATTTTTTTAATTTGAACACTAGTGTTGGATGGATTACAAGTGGATAAAAAATAAATTTGTTGATGGTCCCCTTAAGATACATTTAAGATCCCATGGTAAGGAGTCTTATGGATAAGTCAATAGCTTGTTTACTTTTATTTTTGTTTTTCTTTTGGTTTGGTTTTTTTTTTGCATGTTCCTCATTTCCGTTGGAAGAGGCTACTTCATTCGTTCCTCATTATTAAATTTTTATCTCTATTAAAATGTGGTATTACGGGTAGGGTCACCTTAACCCTCTGTTACCATCTATTAAAAAAACTTAATAAAAAAACTTATTAACTATATATTTTTAAATAATTAATTAACTACACTTAGTAGATTCATCTTAACTTTTAAACCAATTTGTTTACATTTTCATTTTCATGTTAATAACAGATCACCTAAAATTATGCTAAATGTTCATTTACAAATTATGCACATTTATTGATAAACCATGCACATAGTTTATGTACTCTAAACCTTAGGAATTTGTGTGAATAGTAACTCTTACCAAATTAATTGGTAATTTACATATTAATTAGTGTTTAATTTTATCAATTTTAATATTTTTAATATAAATAAAATGTTTTGGTGTTCTTAAGATTTATTTATATCTAATATAAATTATGTTAATATAATTAAAATAAGGATAAGTATAGGGAATTGAAAGGACCCTATCTCTTATATATAAATATGAGAAGAAAAAATAATTCAACATTAAAAGAGAGGAAAAAAGAAACAACCTAGAAATAAGAAATTGTCAACAAAGTTACAACCAAACAAGTTTTCTCTCAAATACCCAACATTAATATATTGACATGAAATAGATGAATTTTTAAAACATTCAAAGAAAACTTTCTACAATATTTTTATTCGAAAAATGCATCCTTAATTTGTGACTAAGAATATAAATGATAATTTGAAGGTATCATTGTTTTTCATTTATTTAGAAATTACTGATTTTATTAAATTTAAAATATTAATCAATTTTGATTGATAATTAATTTAAATTCATTATAACTATTATCTTTGAACTTTAAGTATATATTATTACTAATATTTTTAATATGCGTCACAAATCGGTGATAGTTATTCTCTCGATCGAATGCACCTTCGTCTGATGATGCCTCTGTAGAGAATATGCATGTCCATGAATGGGCGGGTCCCATGGCCAAGTGTGCCCACTACTCTTCAACACTAATTATACTAAGATTTTGATTACCGTTGATCAAAAACATGGAAATTATTATTATATTTTGATTAGCATGTTGATATATAGTATATACATTATTATTATCGATATGTTGTCACTCATATTATAGATGGTATGAACTACTAACAAACACCGATAGATGATGATCTAGTGTTGTTACTTTATTATATACTGACACTTTGGATTCTTGACGTATTGATTATAATTAGATGATCAGGTTATTCTTGTGATCTCATTAATGTTAGTAAAATGGTAGAAATCAAATGTTTAGAAATGGTAAATAATTGATAGAAATTCCTAATTTTGATGATGATGATATAGCTATGTGTATGATGTTATTGGATGATATGTATGTGTTTTTATTTCATGATGTATTTGATGTGGCCTTGAGGCCGAAGGGGTATTGTTTGATTGGTTGCAAGAAATTATATCACAATAAACAAGAAGGGGATAGGAGACCAACCATGGAAGAATATTGGATATTGGCAACAAGGTCACCTTGGCAACTTTTTGGTATATGCCTTGTATGTTTTTAGAGGTTCCCATTGGGTTGTAACCTCATGTGTGACCAAGGTCATTTCATGTTTGTTTTATTTCCTTTACTTTATTTATTAAGTTGTGTATGTGAATTATTTATTGTAATGTATGTTAACTTTACTATTATTTAACTAATGTGATTTTGTTTAGTCAATTAATTGTGTGATTGAATTATTTTTAGATGTGAATAAATGGGAATTAATTGTGGTAGATAGTCCTTTTATATTATTGACTTGACATGGATTTTATTGATTTTGGATTTGTGTACTCAACCTCACCCTCCAAATCTCAAATTTTGACTTTGGAGCCACTTTTGGAGGCTTTTGGGACAAGTTAAGCTTGTCCCATACCTCTTAAACTCACCCACAAACTATACCTATGATGTGAGGGGTTAATTTTAGGCCTCATTATGTGTTTTGGAAGAATAAATAATTAATTAATTGTACTTTCTTACAAATTCTTTTAATAGTGTCCTTTGAATTATGGAGTAGTGGTTTGTGTGTTGAAGGAAATTTTTCATATCCCCACCCACCCATTTATGAAACTTGGGCTTGAATTTTCACTTAGTGATGTGGCATCTTACATGGAGCCACATTACCACCCTCTCCTCATTTTCTATTTATGTAAGTTATTTTGAAGTTTTGGGGTTACTTGGTTTAGTTGCACACTTTTTTTTAGAGGATCTTTGCTTAAGTTATTATTTTGGAGCTTGGGATTTTATTTTCAATTTGGCTTGGACTTGGAAAAACTTGGATATTTTTTCTTTTGGATTCAAGATTCTTGTAATGGAAAGGTAGGGTCTATACCCTTGCATTTTATTTTATTTTTGTGTGATTGCTTGTAAAATGAATGAATGTTGTGTTGTTTTGGATTTGGATAGTATGACCTTAAGGATGGTGTGGGAGAAGGAAAATGGGGATATTTTGAGGGAGGGATAAGAGTTTTGTATATGCATTTTGAGGGAGTTTGGGTTAGGTGTCCCACCTTGTGATAATAAGAAATATTTCTTGCTTATCTTGGTATGTTTCATTTTAGGGAGTGATAAAATATTGAGGGAGGGATAGGAATTTTGTTTTGGTTGTGTGGATGATGATTTTGAAGGTTTTTAAGGTGCAAACGTAACCCATTGGGAGGAATAAGGGATTCCCCTTATTTCTCTTTTTCCTTGGATTAGATTTTAAGCATTTATGTTTGACAAAATAATTTATATTGTTCTTATTCTTGTTATTGTGCTTATATGTGTGTAAGTTTTCTAGGTAGGGATGTATGTATTGTAGAAACCTTGTAAAGAGTTTTCATGGTTTCTTAATTTCCCTTATTGCTCTATTGTTGGGCCTCAGGGGCCAATGAGAAGGGTGACTTGCCCTTATAATTGGGATAGGTTGGGAGAAGAGTGTTGCCTACTCCCCGTCATTGTTATTTTAATTTAAAGATGAAGAAAAAACTTATGGAGTTACAAGTTAATCAAGAAAATAAAATATATGTTTTGAGACCAAAAGAAGGGATCATATTGTTGTAAATTTTACCATTTTGTTCCACTTTGTTGAGAGGAAGCCTTGTACATACTTGTTTTTTAAAGTGATTTCTTGTACTTGATTGTCAAAATATGTATTGCAATGGTTGAAAGAAGAAGTTGTAACTTGTATTAAAATGGAATACTTGTAAATGAAAATATCAAGCCACGTATTATATTAGTTGAAAAAGGAATTTTTGAGTTGTAAGATAATGGAAATGTAGCTCTTTTTAATCTTGGAATTTACTTTTTAAAAATTACATTGTATTATCATTTTGAAATGGTTCTCCTTGCATTGAAAATATATGGAAAATATACTTGTTCCATTGATTGTTCTTGTCAATTTGGTTGTAAAAGGAAAATTAATTTTCATTGAGTTATATTATAGTTTTTATCTTTCAAATAGGTATGGAAAATGATAGTATCTTAGTTGTTTTAAGTTTCACTACATCAAAAAAAAAAAGGGATACAACTAGTTCTTTTAAAACAAAACTATATATATATATATATATATATATATATATAATATATATATATATATATAAAGGTATTTTTATAAATACTTATCTATATAGTAATCAGAAATTTAAATATCAATAAATAAGCTATATTTAACAAAAACCTTACAATATAGTTAAAAAAAATCTAAAACCTAACAATATGCCAAATCGGCTTGTGTAATTTGTTTTGAAACAAAGTTTATTGTTTTAATGGAAGTCGTATGGCTTACATAGAAGTGGCCATGTTTAAATATAAAAACATATTTTAGTGGGGTGGGGAGTGTTGTCCCACACCCCAATCTTTAATTAAGTAAAAGGTAGGGCGACGACGCCCCCACCCCCCATATTTCTAATAACCCAAACCATATATAGGCCCAATATATATTGCACAACCAAACCAAGAAAACTGCGTTTCAATGTTAAAATATATATATATATATATATATCACCTTATTTGGCCATATTTCTTCAGTCTTCGTATTATATAAATATGGTATTTTTTAAAAATGGCATTTAAAAAATAGAAAACAAATGTATATATATATACACCCAAACCCTAAACTCACGTGAATATACCTAATTTTTTTAACAAAAATAAAAGGGGCAAACAATGTCTATCACCAAAATAGGGTAAATCCTCCACTAAATACAAATAGCAAAAGATATACATGGAAAACCCTAGAAGAGGGATGTAAAAGAATTATCCAAATTTGTGTGTATATATCCAATATACAAATACAAACAAATAAACCTCCATAGCTCCTTACAAAGCTCCATGGCCTCCTTCCTTAACCTACAAAAGTGCAAATGAAAAGAAATTAGACAAAAAGTGCATAAAAGAATCCCATAAGGATTTTTAGGGCTTGTTGAGTCAAACCTAGATCTAAAGGCCCTAATAGATCTAATCCAATGGTTGAGAATTGTCCCTACACATTTTGAAGTGATGGAAATTTTGTGGGAATGTGTATGTGTAAAATGAAATACTTTTAATTAACTAATAGGGTCACTTAGGGTACTCCCACTTATATAGAGGGTTGGACTTACTTGTGATCCCATTTAAGTATTTGTTAATGAATTAAAAATATAGATAGTTATTACAGACTAAATATAATCGAGGAAATAATTTTATTCATTTTATTTGGGACCTTAGGGAGTATAAGTAATGAATATTAAATTAAAAATTAATTAAGTGAACTCTATATTAGACAATGAGGGATAAATTAAAACCCGTGATAAGTTTGAGAAAAAAAACGTAATTTGACTAAAGGAGTAATGTTCAAACAAGAAAAACTTGTAAACACATTAAATATATTTAAACAAAAAAATTAAAACTCCCGTATTTTCCCTTTGTAATTTGTGAATTTGGTCATGGTTTGGTGAGTAAGATTTGTAGGCATTACACTTGGTATCGAGTCATGGGCTCAAAACTTAGACCCTAGGCCAACACGAAACACAACAACTTAACCTAGAAAAATCTATACATAAAACACACAACATTGTTAAATAATTTTAAAATGTAGAAAATGTAGTAAACCAAAAACAAATCTAGATGATGATGAACTAACTCTCACCTTGATCTGTGTAGGAGGAGTGGACTAGATGAGGTGTTCATGCATGTCGAGTTGGAGGTATAACCCCGAGTAGGCATTCATCATTATATTGCCACATATAATATAGACATCACAGGACATCAATGCTGCTACATGTGAGGTTCGCTGGAGGAAGAACTAGCTAACATGACAGGAGCCATCGGTGGAAGCTCATGCCTCTCCATGACATTTTGAGGAACATAGGGAAGATAATTCACATGTGGAACTAGATAGATAGGGCTCGATAGAGGGTTTTAGGACCACGAGACCGAGTGAGTCATCTAGGAGCCCTAGTGGGGGATGACTATGAGGAGAGACTTAGGGGTAGACAATATACGGTGGCAGCTCATATCATAGAGATACTAAAGCTTCACACACTTCATTTTTCTCGTGATATAGGAGTATTTCACATAGAATCTTGGTTATTTACCCGAACTGGATGCTTCAAGCTATGCTCAGATACTAGAAACATGAATCCTCATGTTGCTATCTATTTACCGATAGATGGGGCCAGTGTTTGGAGGAGGATAGAGGAGCATAAGCTCCACATATATTCGAGAGACTGTGACATGGGATCTCTTTAAGGAAGAATTGAGAGCTGATATTTATCTAGACGGTTCATATAATATAGGATCGATGAGCTCCATGATCTATGACAGAATCCATGATAGTGGATGAGTATGAGAGTCAATTTTTGGACTTACTTCTGTATGAAAACTACATGAAGGATGAGCGAGATCAAGATTCATATGTTCATCAAGGGCCTAAACTTAGATTTGGGAGGGACAGTGTAAAATGCTTTACCCAAAGGCTTTAGCAGAGGCCGTTGAGAAGGCCTACATTGCAGAGGAGAATAGGGGGAAGATGTAGCACACAAAAGATAGGGTGAGGATTTGTATCCAGTAGTTACAGGAAAGTTGTTCGAAAGGGACAACCCCTCCTCCTTGTGGAAGATTATCATAGTCCTCCTTCTAGCCACCACATCACCACATGAGCAGAATAGAATGACCCATCCACCATTTAGACCTCTAAAGATATTTGACACACATAGAGGATGGAGTATGGGGCCTCATCCTAGAGGACCTGTCAGGACACATGCACCACCTAGAGCTTAGTCAACTAGAGTTTGTCCATAGTGGCCACAAAAGTATATGGCAGGATTATCGGGGTCTATAACATAGACCACTAAAGCATGAGGAGGATCTAATTGTCATTGGAGAGAGTCTGGCAGTTGTTATGGATGTTGTGTATAGGGACACCATTGGATATATTTTCTTCATAACCTTAATAACAAGAGTAAGGGCACTATTTCAGATCTTACAATTGGTTACATCACTTAGAACCATTGGATATATGCAATGGTTATTAACTCGCTACCGAGTAGAAAAACAGGTATAGCTATAGGTACTTCAAGTAGCAACAAAGGGTATTTCTACCTCTATCTTGTTTGATTCAGGATCTTCTGATTCCTTTATTTCTCCATCATTAGTAAAGAGATGCAGGATGGTGACAATTAGGCAAGGCCTTAGTAGGATGTTTAGATGGCTTCGGAGCCAAGTTCACAATGGACTCCTTAATCAAGGAGTGTGTAGTTTACCTATTATCTCTCGAACATGCACCATATAAAGAGATGGCTGCAAGTGCTCTAAGCTTGTAAAATTGATTTCTCTCTTTTGTAGATACAATGGAAACACCTCAGGTCTGTGGGTATACCTATTTTGAGGTGAGTCTCTGATATCAAGGCTGGTTCCTTATTGATGTATCCTAAACTAATATTTTGGGGTTTGACAAAAAAAAAACTATAAATGGATTCAAAACTGGGGTGATACACCAAAATTGTATGAGGTATTTGACTGAGAACATGCATAATTGATATGAGAATGAATTCTTAGATGCATAAGCCAATATTTTTCTAGTAGAATATTAGGGAAAACACTTTGATGTATTGAGGAAAGTATCACAACAATATTGTTAAGTTACACATGCACATTAATATCATGTAAAAATTACTGAATTTACAATAGGGTAAGATGATTAATTAGGGAATTCAACATTCACAAGGATTAATAAAACATACACAAGACTACAAATAATTGGAAAGGTAGAATATACTTCTCATTCAGAGGGAAAAACTAGCAAAATCTGCTTCAGCACTCATGTGTTAAAAGAGTCCTCCATTGTGCTTGCCAATGCACACAATATATAGAAAAATTATTCATCTCACCCTTCCTAAAAATAGACTAAAATTGTACTCACCCATGCATCATATTTTTATCCTTTATTTATTAATAAATAAGGGAATAAAAATAAGCATGCTAATACAAAGAGGAACTAATAGCCTTTGGTTACAAAAAATATAGCATTAAGTCAAACTATATTGATTGTTCTATTTTAAAAAAGAATGGGTGAATAATTTTTCTAATAATAAATCTTGCTTGATGAGAAAGTATCCTTCTTTGTTCATGTAACTTCTGTCTTGTGCCTGATGTGACATATGTAACTTCCTGATCCACTTGCCTCCTCCTTGGATGCACATGCAAAAATTATCTCCATGTGTGTGAGAAAAATCAATTTCATTAATCTGCACTACTTTACCAAATTCATCCAATATGTGGGGACCACGTTTTATTTGCAAACTTGGTCTTCATTGGATTTTGACCCACATCAAGATCATCATTGCACATGTAGTTTATCCTTGTGATTATCTCTTGCATAGATAAGGTAGTAATACCACTTTGATAATCCTTCGGCCTTTGACCATGACATATTGTGTATTTACTAACTTACCTTTTTGGTGGCATCATTGTATTGTAATTGTTTTTCTGCCACCTTTGATTATTTTGGGACATAAACTATGGTATAAGAAATAATCATAGTTTGTTGATTTGGCCTCCTTTGCATAAACACATGGGATAATTTGGTTCAAATAATCACTTGATTGATTTTTTGGGGGCATTTAACTCAGGTAAGGCTAATTGTAACCTTGGTTCTTCATTGATAAACTAAATCCAATGTTGGCCGTTGATGTTATGACTTGATTCATTTCTGATCATCGATCTTCTAATCCTTGATTAGGGTTTCGATTTGGCATTTAATATAGTGGGTACTTACTTCAAATTGGTGAAAGTTTCTCATCCTTTTATCATCACATGGCTTGATCTTGTGGCGTTGAATTCTCTTGACCCTAGTAAGCTAGGGTTTGCATTGAGGTTAGTTGGGTGAGTAAAGAACACTCAAACCCCATCATTCTACTTATTTACACTTTGAAAATTTACGAAAAAGCCTTGGTTAAATTTCTACTGCCACCATTTTGAAGCTTTTGAGATCGATTAGCTCTGTGAAATGGTTTTCTCGAACATGTGGAGTTCTATGAGTGAAATTATGACCTTTTTCCTTCATTAATCTAGACCACACGGGCTCTCTCTGTACTTTCTTTTGAGGTGGCCTCCATTTCTATGGGTTCATGCTCGATTTCTTTGGCTTTTGTAAGGTTACGCAAACGTGAATACGTGAATACTTTATTTTTATCCACTATGAAGTTTTTTCTAAGCTTTACCGTGGGTTTTTCTAAGATGTTCCTACCAATTTTTATCCATTCGAACTCTATTTTGAGCGTGTGAATCTTGGATATTACTCGTGCGAGGAGGTGAGCTTTGTTTTCTTATCACCGTGATCATTACCTTTACCCTTCTTGGCTACTATATGCTCTGATTATTTTTAACATTGTTTATGTCTATGTTCTTGGTCAAAACCAAGTTCCAAACTCATTCTATGTATCATTATTTTCTAGGGTTCTATGGATTTGATTCAAACATAAGCTTTTCATTTGTTGTTCAAGCGACATTTCAGAACTAAAAGTGGTAAGCTTTTACTTCCCTATGTATTTATTTTGTAGTTACCAAAGGCCGATGTGAGAATGAATCTCTGCATGTTTGACTTCAAGGTTTCCATTATTTTATTTAGGCATTTTATATTTTTTTCTTATGCATACCAAGTCTATTTTATTATACTTTTCAAGACTCCTTGGGTTCTACTTGTCATTGCATGCGATCTCAACCATTATTTAGTAAAGGCAAAACTCTTGATGCATTTAACCTCATTGAACATGTATTGGGGTTTCAATTCTTCTTTGAATTTGGTTTTACTATTTCTCATCATGTCGATCATTAGAGTCTTTATCGAAGCTTTGCTCAAATACATGGTCATCATTTTTTAGCTCCTTCATATGCGTATTTGCTGACGTTGTGTTTGATGTGTTTGATCTGTATTTACATTATTCAACCGTAATCTTCTCTGGTTTTTATTTTTAGAGCTCTCTATTCAATAAGCTTCATCTATGATGATTTACATTCGATTTGTTACAAAACAAGCTTGTTGTTAACTCAAAAACCACAAACTTAATTGCTTAGCTTGATTATAAAATCCATTGTCTATTTTTATTTGAAGAATTGTGTCACAAAATTTGTTTAGTGATTTAGATAGCATAAGTTCATGCAACAAAAACTATTCTTTTCCACTTTTCAATTTGTAGTTTGCACTCGATTTTTTGAAATCAGTCATTTCGTTTTCAAACTAGTTCATTATTAGATATGACTTGTTCTTCCATAACATTCACCCTGTATAACATTGATTTGGGTAAGAATTTTGGAAAATTTGTATAATAGATCTCTTTTGCAACTGTGATTCATGGTCATGAAGCCTCGCTTCTTCTACATTCAAACTCTATTTGATGATATCGACTGTTAGAACTTGCAAACCAAGTGTAAATCTGATTTCTCTTTGCAAATTGTTTTGAGATCTCATTGTTGAATTTGATGCATGGTGTGGAAATTTTGTATTGCATATTTATCAAAACTTGATAGATTTCATAGCCAACTATCTGTTACAGGGCATGTATATCAATGGAAAATGGTCTTTTATAACATGATTTCCATCTTTTCTTATGTGCTAAGGGACTTATATTCCATAAATCTAAACCTATGCTTCAAGTTGTTACTTTACTTTTGAATACAAATTGTCTTTTTTTTTGTAGTGAGAATCTACTCTTTTCATTGCAAATTGTGTTCTAAATTTTTACCTTTGGATGACCTAACTAAAATATCTTACCTCTTTTTATTTTGATTTTGAATCTATTGCTTAATGATGTTGGTCTAGAACCATGTAGCTAGTTGTTTGTTGCATTAAGTTTCTTCCGGTCATTACAATGCCAAAATTGTATATCTTTATTTGTATCTATATTATGCATCTACAAAGCTTATCCAAATTTTATCAACATTGTATCAACCTTGTATATTAAATATTTCTTTGATTGCATGATTGTTATGACTTTATATTCAAGAAAATTGACTCTATTTTGCTTGTCATATTTATAATTCATTAGGTATTGTAGAATTTATGTATCTTTTTAATGCAATAAAGTGTGCTATCAGTATTTAATCTAGCACTATAAATTCATTTAGATGCTTCATGGTTTGATGTTGGGGCTAAAATCGATAACTATTATCTTTGATCATGCCATGCATTATTTGCTTTTAACATTATTTGATTTATACAAAGACATTTAAAGCATGTATTAGATGTAAATAGGATGATGGAAAGATTTTAAATGTCCATTTTACATGCAAAAATACCATGTCAAAATTTTCTCGATTTCCTTTTTTCATTCTATTTCAGTTGTAATCTTATCTTTCTAGTTAACTTCAACCTTTATATTTTGATTCTTTTGCTTCACCTACTTGAAAATTTTAAACATGTACTATTATCTTTGAATGGAAGTAAGCATGCAAGTTTCTCCTCTGATCTACACTGTAACTCCTTCTATTTCTAGAATAGCTACTGAACTTTGAGTTACATTATTCTTTCATACCATATGTACTTGTGATTTATTCCAACTTGATGTACCATAGGATGGAAGTCATTAAACTCTATTTTTATGCAATCTTTATCTAACAATGAGGACTGATAAGACATGATTTTATTTTCTTCTTCACTGCAACATGTACCTACACACTTAAGAAAACAGTTAGAAAATATTTAGGCTTTTTGGCCTCTCTTATGTTCCATAGTTTTTCTTTTCTTCTCTCTCCTTATTTTTGAGTGAATAAATCATGTATGATTCTATAGAAAAGTACTTTTATTAGTTGTGCCTTTGATCCTCATGTAATTTATACCTCCTGTTGTTAAGAGATCCACCTACATGAATTTGGATAGTATAGGAATATGGATTAACCTTGAGCTCAATTTTGACAGTCTTTTCTTTTTTTTTTTAGGTACAGTGCCATTTTCTCGAGAAACGAAGATGATGATGGAGCACAACTGGAGCTAGAGATGCATCAACCGAAATGAAGAAACCTCAAGGAAATGATGGGTTCATTCATACTCTTCTATTTTATTTTTCATGCATATGTACCTCTTACTTCAGTAGTTGTAATTTACTCTTCAGTTACATCCCACGGCTTGTGTGGGAACATTTGAAATTCCTTATGAATAAAACATTGAATTCTGAAAATTGAGTTGTGCATTTCATTCTGCATTTCAACTTTATAAATGGATTGTATGATGAATTAAACAATTCAATAATATAATTAGTTGTCTTAATCATGAAGGAAAGAACTTAAAGATACCTATAACATTTAACAATGAACTCTGACTGTTGTAATCTGCAATTATGATTGTTGTTCCAAAACTTAACACTTCATCTATTCTGCAATTTGATATCTTAATCAAGATAACACATCTGTATTTTGGGGCTTTGTGTTTTTTTCTAAGATAGTCATGAAATTACAAACTATTTAATCTGTTATTTTTTAACAAAGACACATATTGTAGATTTCATGTAATCATTAATTAATTCAATAGAAACCACATTAGACTTAAAAATATCCCTTATATTAGGTCCACTTCACCAATGCCATCTATCATCAAATGAAGTTTCAAGTTGCCCATTTTTGCACAAGTGCAAAAATTTCAACATTTGTTGTGATCCTATGGGGAAAGCTACTTGCTAGCTTGTAAACTAGTGACTTACTCTTGTCCATTGAGCATGGATTCTAAAGCATGTAACCAAAATCTACCTTTGTGAAGCTCTAACCCTTCTAAAATGAACTAAAACTGAAAGAATTTGTAAACCAAATCACGTGCATGAATGCACTTTATTGAATTGAAAAACATTACAATGCAATGTGCAGAACTAAACTTATTGAAGGAAATGCTACTCTAAACGGATAATGTAGGATTTTCAATAATAGTGTTTGATAAGCATACCATTCATGGGAATGAGAAGTTCCTCTCCATTCAACCTCGAGAGCTAAAAGAATTTTGTTTTTGCAAGATAAAATCATGTAAGGACCAATCCATATTGTATCAAACTTCATGTGTTTTCCTAGCTTTGTACAATCAACATCCCATTTCAACACAATATCTCCTTCATTGAAGATTTTGAACTTAGCCTTATTATGAAAAGTTTTCTTCATCTACTTCTGATTCTTTTCCATGTTCAATGAGCTTGATCTCTCAGCTGTTATAACTTAATTAAGTTTGTATAATGAATCTGAAATGGTTCATTCTCAAGCAACTTCATTTGATGTAACAAATATAGTGCAGGTAACTCAACTGAAATAGGGATTCTTTCTTCTCTTCTATAAACAAGCTTATATGGTGAATGATCAATTGATCTTTTAGGAGTCACTTTGTTAGCCCAAAGTTTTGAATTCAACATTATATGTCAAGCTCTCTCGGTTATCTTTCAGTGTTCTTTTGATGGTCCTCAAAATATTCTTGTTAGTAATTTCAGTAACCCATTACCTTGTGGGTAATAATTTTATGACAAACTTAAATAAATTTTGAGGTTGACAGCCTAATTTGTTACCTTTGCACCAAGAAATGATAAAACATTATCTAAAATGATAGTTTCTGGAACACCAAATTTGTAAACTATACCTTCATAAAAGGATAGTATCAATGTTTAATTAGCATCTTTCAAGGCTATTTCTTCAGTTCAACATGTAAAGTAATCTGTAGCAGTCAAAATCCACTTGTGTCCATGTGATGAAAGTGGGTTTATCATGCCAATAAATTCAATACCCCACTGCATAAAAGGATGATCAACTAAAATAGGTTGTAAGGGCAACGAAGCTAAACATTTTTTTTCCAACAAAGAAAGCACATTTCTTACTCTTTCTGATCCATTTGAAATTGTATTTGAATATGCTGAGCCAATAGTAACCCGCTTTTATAATTTTTAAGGTTATGGTACATGCTGAAAAATGACCTCCTGTAGGTCCTTCATGGAATTCGAGATAATAATTATTGAATTCTATCATAATCAACACATCAGTAGTAAGATTTTGTTTATATCTTTTTTGAATAACACATCATCAATAAAAACATAAGGTATATCTTGTAACTTGAAATATCTTTGTTTATTCTTGTCCATATACTTCTAGATAAGTGTCATGTTGTAGATAGTTAACTAAATCAGTCATCCATCTTGATTCCTGAACTTCTTGAACAAGCTCAGGTTGCTGATTTTCTAGCTGCACCATGACATCTGATTGTTGATACGTAACTTCAACATGTTATTTTGGATCTTTTAATTCTACAACCTATTTTTTTTCCATATCAAAAGTTAGATTCTCACACAAACCTTTACCTCGAACTATCTTCACAACACATATCAACATCATATTCCATGACTTTCATTATCCAACCTTCTCTTTTCTCATTCAATTCTTTATTTAACAAGAAAGCTTTTACACTTGGATGAGAAACAAGAACATGAATTTTGTTGTTTGAAAGCATGTACTTAAAATTCTTTAGTCCTCTGACTACTGAAAGTACTTGTTTTTCAAGAAATGTGTACCTTGTTTCATAATCATTCAAACTTTTTCTAAAGAAAGAAATTGACTCTTCAATATTTTCATCATTAACCTAAGGTAATATGGATGAGATTGTTTCTATTCCTCCAAGTGTATACATAGTAAAATCTTTATCAAAATTCAGATTTGCAAGAGTAAGAGCTTGAGAGATCGCTGTTTTAATTTCTTTAAAACCTTCTCTCTCTTTACTGGTCTAAGAGAAAGTCTTCTCATTATTTAACATACTTTTAATGGTTTAACCAATGCTGCAAAATTTGGAACAAATCTTCTAACAAAGTTGATTTTTCCCAGAAAACTCTGTAATGCCTTCTTGTGATGAGGCAATGATAGTTGTGATATGGATTCAATTCTGAAAGGGTCAATTGTTAAACCTGTTTAGAAACAATATGACCAAGAAATTTACCTTGATGTACTGAAAAGATAGACTTTTTGGATTCAAAGATATTCCAAATTGTCTGCATAACTAAAAAGTTTGCCTTAGATGTATTATATGTTCATCTATTTTTTTGAAAATATAGTAACATCATCTAAATAAACCAGGATGAATTTATTTAATAAGCTACGAAAATCCATGTCCATTACATGTTGAAACATTACACCAGCATTTGAAAGGCCAAAGGCATTCTTTTGTAAGCATAAGTACCCCACTTGGTGGTAAAAGTTGTTTTGTACCTATCTTCTTCTCGGACTAAAATCTGATTGTATCCACTATAACCGTTTAGAAGAGATAGTCTATTAGAACTAGAAATTGTTCTCAAAATATGATCCATATTAGGCAGTGGGTAATGATCTTTTAATGAAGCTTTATTAAGATCTCTAAAATCCACACATAATCTGATTTCTCCATTATTTTTCTAAACTAGAACAAGATTGGCTACCCAACTTGAATGCTTAACTAGAAAGATAATACCTGATTCAATCAACTTAGATAATTCTTTCCTCATTAGAGGCTCTATCTTGGGATTCATATGCCTCTGCTTTTGCCTAACTGGCTTAGAATTTGGTTGTAATTCAATAGTATGTTGTGCCAAACTGGGATCAAACCCTTTTAGATCTTGGTATTTCCAAGCGAAAACATCCTTAAATTCCTTGCAAAGATTAATAAAGGAATGTTTTTCAGCTAAGGAACATACCTTTCCAAGAAATAAATTCTTTCCCTCATCTACTGAGATCTCTTCATAATTATCAACATGTGTTGACATCTTAGTTTTGTCTTTCCTTAAATGATCATTAGTGTTGAATATTTCTTCTAATGTGACCAATCCTTGAGGTAGTTTATTCATATTTAATTGAACAATCTGGTCGCCATATAAGTGTTGTAATTTATCTTGATTTACTGGAAAAAATATAGCTTCTTGCTGCAAAAACCTGCAAATCTATTCATCATTTTAAAAACCTTCTAATTCAAATCATTATCAGGTATAGAAGGCTTGACAATCATCTTTATGTGAGGTTGAATCTCATTTTTTTTAATCTATTTCAGCACTTCAAAACTGGCACCAAATGTTACAGTCTATCTACATGTTTATTTTTTGTTCTAGGAATGGACTGAATATTAATAGCATTGAAATATTCCATTAAGTTTGAAACTCTATGTCTATAAGACTTCATTAATGGATTCTTACAAACATTGAAATTTCTTACTTGATTGATAACCAACTCAAAATCACCAAAAATCTGTAACATGCTAATACCTCTCTTTCTGGCCCAAAGTAAGCCATGAATTAACGCTTCATATTCAGCTACATTACAAGTGCACAAAAATTAGAGACTCAAAGCTGAGAAATACCTTTCATTTGTGGGGGAAGTGAGCATCAAACCTACTCCTTGTCCTTTCTTGTTCTTAGCTCCATCAAAATGAAGCTTCCAAATTCCTTCTGCTACATTTTCTATTTTGGACAGAAGGAAATTGGTGTTTTCCTCATATAGGAAATACACACAAAACATATGTTCTTCAACTTATTTGAAAGGATCATGAGCATTTTCTTCATGTGTATTTTCATCCATAAATAGATTAGAAACACCATCTAGTGCTGAAATATGAGTTGTATTATCAAAATTAGACTGATCTAAGGTTGCATAATTAGCTAATGCATTAGAAGCGTGAGGCTCAATGTGAAATCTAGACAACAGTTCAAAATTGATAGTAACTTTGGTTCCATAATGTGTAGTGAAAAACAAGAAGGACCAATCTGAAGAGAGATAACCTCCTATTTTTGTTGTGAAATCTCTAGATAAGCATATAGCAAAATAAGGAGGTAAATCCACAACAATAATATCTTGCAAAATGGAAACATTTGGGCAAGCAAGAAATGTTACCTCTAGGTTTCTGATGACATCAAATATATTAATTGCAGTCCCATCAAGTTGTAGCACACTATTATCTATAGGTTCATAATGCAAGCCCAAATTTTCTACAATTATTTTTTAGCATAACTGTGTTACTTGCACCGTTGTCAACCATATAGTTATGAACAAGATGTTCTCCAATAATCAGTGACAAATAAAATAGTGGTGGTTTCTTGATGTCTTGAGCATTTAAAACCTTTTGAACCATCCATTTAACTTCTTTAATGTAGTCTTGTTCCATTATTCCAAGGACCATATCTATTTTCTGAACTTCCTTTTCTATTGTTTTTGAAGAAATATGCAGCTTAGCAAGTTCGTGAGAAAGTAACTCTTGTTGTCCTAGAATACTTAGAGTGTCCCACATTGAAATGTTAGCATTATGATTTTTAATTATATCAACAATGTTAAAAGAAGCAACAGTTTTAGAAACAAACTCTATTGTTTTAGGATAGGCTTTAGTGAAAAATGATTCTTCTTCAGCTACTTTTGATATCTGAGGTATAAATAATCTTCTTGGATCAGGTTGTAGTTGTTTTTGTTGCTCTTTACTATCTAAAACACCTACTATTTTTTACGGAACAACAAAACTATTAGCTGATTTTTGTCCTATAGTTGTTGTTTTATCAGTGACTGTGGGCCGTAAAAGTGCCTATTTTTTGTTTTTGACTTTCCTAGGCCTTTTCTTGAGCCCTAGTAGTAACTGCAATGAAATCATCCTCACTAAAAATAACTAATTTTTGTTCAGGTGCTTTTTGAACATGAGTTTCTTGCTACCCACCCTCCATTTGAGGCATGAACAATGTCTTAGGTTGAGGTTGTGCAACAAGACTTATGTTCAGGAAAGCATTTGCAATTTTTAGCTTAATGAGTTTGATTACAAGGTTGACACCATTCTTCTATAGCCATATTAACTAGGAATAAAGTGTTAGATGAACTAGGAGGCTTTGGGTCAAACTACATTTGCTGATAAGGTTGCCTATAATTTTTTTTTTTGGTAAGGCTACCTATTTTGTTGATTTTGCTAATAAAGAGCCTGATAGGGCCTACTAGGTGATGCACGTCTACTTTCAATTGAAGTCAGCTTGTTTCCTATAGTTTGCAAATCTTTAAACACGTCATCTGATGGGGCTGCAATAGCAGGTTCTATAATCATGATAGGATTTGAGATAGGTGCTAGATCTACCAAAAAAGAAATTGAAGGCCTTGATGATAATTTATTATCTTGAATAAGACTATTTTTAGTTTTTATAGCAATATCATAAGCATTTGGAAGAGTTTTACGTCCCATAGACTAAATCATAGTTGAAATATCATTGTTTAATGCTCTAAGATAATAAAGGAATGAATGGTCAGCTTGAGACTTAACACTTGCTAGGATTCTTTCCTAAGTTCTGGAAATACAAATATTTAAACTAGACATAAATTCATGAGGGGCTCTTCTAGTGGTAGCCAATTTTTCTATGAGGGATAATGATCTAAATTATCTTGAAATTGTTTCAAAATTTACCACCTAAATCATCCCAAGTCCTTATGCTTCCGATCTCTAAATTTCTATACCATTTCAAGGCTTGTCCTTTAAAGGATGGAGCTAAAAGTCTCAAATCCACATCTTCATGAGTAATATTATGGACTCCACATAAGGTTGTAACATCTTTCATGTGCTCTATAGGTGTACCCTTGATTTTCACCAATGAATGAAGGAAAACTTTTCATGGCAGCATTAGGGATATCATGATAAACTGGAATTACTAATTGGTTGTCATTAGTAAAAGTCACAAAGTTCCTAGTTTGTTGAATAGCCATTGAAAAACTAGAATTTGAACAAAGAGATTGACATGTGGTGAAGGAAGATTGGGAGGAGGGTTACCAAAACTAGGTCTATTATAAGGAAAAGTATTACCAACTCTTCTCCTTCTTGCAGAATTCAAAGGTAAAGAAATAAACTCAGAAGGAATTCCTCTTACTAGTGATCTTGTAGTCACTTTAGGCATGGAATATGCTGCAATACTAGTATCAAATCAACTTTAAAGAGTTGCCAAATAAATGTTTAAATCTTTAGAATAGGTTGTTGCATCTTGTATATCCAAAAGTAACTTTTACTTTTTGTGAATCTATTGTAAATTGTTGTAATTTACACATGATCTAATTCATGGTCCCACTAGGCATGCAAAAATTGTTCTCTCGAAAGTGCACACTTTGTAGAGATGGTTGTAGTGATCTAAGCTTGCAAAATTGATCTCTATCTTTCATAGATACAATGGAAACCCCTCAGGTCTGTTGGTATACCTATTTTCAGTGAGTTTGTGGTATCAAGGATGGTTCCTTATTGATGTATCCTAAACTAATTTTTTGGGGTTTGAGAGACAAAACTAGATGTAAATGGATTCAAAGTAGGGTAATACACCAAACTTGTATGAGGTATTTGACTCGAGCACATACAAATTAATATGACAATGAGTTCTAGATGCACAATCCAATATATATCTATAGAATATTAGGGCAAAGACTTGGATTTATTGAGGGAAAGTATCACAACAATACTGTTAAGTTACACATACACATTAATATCATGCAGAAATTACTAAATTTGCAATAGGGTAAGATGATTAATCAGGGAATTTAAAATTCACAAGGATTAATAAAACATACACAAGACTACAAATAATTGGAAAGGCATAAAATACTTCTCATTCGAGGGTAAAACTAGCGAAATCTACTTCAACCCTTCTGTGTCAAAAATTCTTGCCTTTTGCTTGCCAATGCACATAATATATAGCAAAATTATTCCTCTCACCCTTCCTAAAAGTAGCTTAAAATTGTACTCACCCATGCATCCTATTTTTACCCTTTATTTATTAATAAATAAGGGAATAAAAATAAGCATGCTAATATAAAGAGGCATTAATAGCCTTTGGTTACAAAAATACCATTCAGTCAAACTATAGTTGATTGTTCTATTTTTATAAAACATGGGTGAATAATTTTGCTAATAATAAATCTTGCTTGATGAGAAAGTCTCCTTCTTTGTGCATGCAATTTCTATCTTCTTATGCCTGATGTGACATATGCAACTTCTTGATCCACTTGCCTCCTTGGATGCACATGCAAAAATTATCTCCCTGTGTGTGAGCAAAATCAATTCCATTAATCTGCAATACTTTACCAAATTCATCCAATGTGTGGGGACCACTTTTGATTTTCATACTTGGTCTTCATTTGATTTTGACCCACATCAGGCCCATCATTGCACATGTAGTTTATCCTTGTGATTATCTCTTGCATGGATAAGGTAATAATACCCCTTTGATAATCCTTTGGCCTTTGACCATGGCATATTGTGTATATACTAACTTACCTTTTTGGTGCCATCATTGTATTGTAATTTGTTATCAGCCACCTTTGATTATTTTGGGGCATAGACTATGGTATATGCAATAATCATAGTTTGATGATTCAGCCCCCTTTACATAAACACATGGAATAATTTGTTTCCAATAATCACTTTCTTGATTTATCGGTGGCATTAAACTCACGTCGACTAATTGTAACCATGTATTTGCATTGATAATATAAATCCAATGTTGGCTGTTGATCTTATGACTTGATTCATTTTGTATCATCGATGTTCTGATCCTTGATTAGGGTTTTGATTTGGCATTTAATATGGTCGCTACTTACTTCAAATTTCATGAACGTCTCTCAACCTTTGATCTTAGCATGACTTGATCTTGCAATGTTAATTTATTTGACCCTAGTAAGCTAGGGTCTGCATTGAGGTTAGTTGGGTGCGTAAAGAACACTCGAACCCCATCATTCTTCTTATTCGTACTTGGAAAATGTAGGGAAAAGCCCTGGAAAAATTTCTATCTGCCACCATTGTTGAATCTTTTGAGCTTTCTTAGCTTTGTGAATTATTTTTCTTAAGCTGTGGATTTCTATGAGTGAAAGCACAACCTCAGTCCTTTGTTAATTTCAAACACTCAGCTCTATAGTACTCTATTTTGAGGTGGCCTTTGTTTCTATGGGTTTAAGCTTGATTTCTTTGAGTTTATTTGGCCTCTGCAAGGTTCTGTGAAGCATGAATACTTTATTTTTATCCACTATGAAGTTTTTTCAAAGCTTTACTAAGGGTTTTTCAAAGATGTTCCCACCAATTTTGTCCATTAAAACTCTATTTCGAGCGTGTGACTCTCGGTTCTTCTTGCAAGGAGGTGAGCTTTGTTTCCTGATCACTATGAGCATTACCTTTACCCTTGTTGGCTACTATATGCTCTGATAATTTTAAACATTGTTTGTGTCTATGTTCTTGATCAAACAAAGTTCCAAAATCATTGTATGTATTGCTATTTTCTAATGCATATAAAGATCTTGTAGGGTTCTATGGATTTGATTCAAACATACGCTTGTCATTTGTTGTTTGGGTGACATTTCTATAACTAAATATGGTAAGATTTTGCTTCCCCATGCATTTATTCTATATTTAAAAAAGTTGTTGTTATTGAATGTAAATCTCTTTTTTTTTTGACTTCAAGGTTTCCATTATTTGATATGGGTGTTTTATATTGTTTTCTCATGCATACCAAGTCTATTTTATTCTACTTTTTAAGAATTGTTTGGATCTACTTGCAGACAATCTCGACCACTATTTAGTAAAGGAAAAACTCTTGATGTGTTTAACCTCATTCACCATGTATTGGGGTTTCACTTCTTCTTTGAATTGGGTTTTACTATTTTTCATGCTTGGCCACCATTAGAGTTTGTATCGAACCTCTCCTCAGATACATGGTCATCATTTTGTAATCTCCTTCTTATGCGTATTTTCTTGAGGTTGTGTTTTTGATTTGTATTTGCATTATTCAACTATAATCTTCTCTAGTTTTTCATTTTTAGAGCTCTCTATTCAATAAGTTTCTTCTATGATGATTTACGTTCCATTTGTTACAAAACCAACTTGTTGTTAACTCAACCATCCTAAAACTTAATGGATTAGCTTGTATTACAAAATCCATGGTCTGTGCTGATTTGAAGAAATGTGTTACACAATCTGTTTAGTGATTCAGATAGCGTGAGTTCATGCAACAAAAAAATTTTCTTTTCCACTTGTCAATTTATAGTTTTCACTATAAGTTTTTTAGAACTCAGTCATTCCATAACAGCTCATTGTTAAATATGAGTTGTTCTTCCGTAACATTCACCCTATATAGCATTGATTTTGGTAACCATTTTGGCAAAGTTGTATAATCGATCTCTCTTGCAACTATGATCCATGTCCTGAGCCCTGTTCTTCTCGCATTCAAGCTCTATTTGATGAGAGATGAGACTCATTAGAATATGAAAACTGAAATGTAAATCTGATTTCACTTTGCAAATTGTTTTCTTAATCTATTTCTGAATTTGAAGCATGGTTTTGAAATTTTATATTGCATATTTATCGAAACTTGATAGATTTCATAGCCAAATGTCTATTCTGGGGCATGTATATCAATGGAAAATTATCTTTTAGAACATGATCTCCATCTTTTCTTATGTTCTTGGGGACTTATATGCTGAAAATCTAAACCTTTGCTATTGAAGTTGTTATTTTACTTTTAAATACAAATTGTCTTTTTGAGAAATGATAATATACTCTTTGACATTGAAAATTACGATCTTAAATTGTACTAGATGAGCTAACTAAAATTATGTGACCTCTTTTGATTTTAATCTTGATTCTATTTCTTAATGATGTTGGTCTAGAACCATATAGCTAATTTTTTGTTGCATTAGGATTCTTCTCTTTCAAGGAAATGCCAAAACTATATATATATTTATTTGTATATATATACTTTGCAATCTACAAAGCTTATCCAAAATGTATCAACTTTGTATCAACCTTGTATATTGAATATTTCTTTGATTGCATGGCTTGTTATGACTTTATATTAAGAAAATTGACTCTACTTTGCTTGTCATATCTATACTTCATTGGTATTGTAGCATTTCTATAGTTGTTCTCGTAGTTGTTCTAATGCAATATGAAAGTGTGCACTTGTAACTTAATCTGGCACTGTAACAGTTCATTTAGATGCTTCATGGCTTGTTGTTGGGGCTGAAATATGATAACTGTTATCTTTGATCATGCCATGCATTATCTTCTTTCTGTATTACTATTTGATTTATATAGCTTTTAAAGCATGTATTAGTTTGAAATAGCATGATGGAAAGATGTAAAATGTCCATTTTGCATGGCAAAGCCCTATCAAAATTTCATCAGATTTCCTCTTTTCATTTTGTTTCAGGTTGAATCTTTTCTTTCCAGTTAACTTCAGCCTTTATATCCTTGATTCTTCTGCTTCACCTATTTGAAAATTTGAAACATGTATTGTTATCTTTGAATGGAAGTAAGCATGCAAGTTTCTCCTTTGATCTACACTGTAACTCCTATTTCTAGAATAGCTACTAAACTTTGAGTTACATTCTTCTTTCATACCATTATGTACTTGTGATTTATTCCAACTTGATGTACCATAGGATGGAAGTCATTGAACTCTATTTTTATGTAATCTTTATCTAACAATGAGGACTGTAAGACATGATTTTATTTTCTTCTTCACTGCAACCTATACCTGCACACTTAAGAAAACAGTTAGAAAATATTTAGGATTTTTGGCCTCTCTTATGTTCCATAGTTTTTCTTTTCTTCTCTCTCCTTATTTCGAGGGAATAAATCATGTATGTTGTTACAGAAAAGTAATTTTATCAGTTTTTCCTTTGATCCTCATGTAATTTATACCTAATGTTAAGAGATCCACCTGCACGAATTTGGATATTATAGGAATATGGATTAACCCTGAGCTCAATTTTTACATTCTTTCTTTTCTTTTTTTTAGGCATATTGCCATTTCCCGAGCAACGAAGATGATGATGGAGCATAGCTAGAGCTAGAGATGCATCAACCAAAATGAAGAAACCTCAAGGAAATGATGGGTTCATTCATACTCTTCTACTTTATTTTTCATGCATATGTACCTCTTACTTTAGTAGTTGTAATTTACTCTTGAGTTACATCCCACAACTTGTGTGGGAACATTTGAAATTCCTTATGAATAAAACATTGAATTCTGAAACTGAGTTGTGTATTTCTTTTTGCATTTCAAATTTGTAAATGGATTGTATGATGAATTAAACAACTCAATAATATAATTGAATGTCTTAATCATGAAGGAAAGAACCTTAAATATACCTGTAACATTTAGCAATGAACTATGATCATTCAATAAGCTACAATTATGATTTTGTTCCAAAACTTAACACTTCATCTATTCTACACTTTGATGTCTTTGTCAAGATAACACATATTTCTTTCGGGGCTTTGTGTTCTTTTGCTAAAAATAGTCATGAAATTACAGACTATGTATTCTGTTACATTTTGTAATAGTACACATAGCTACAGATTTCATGTAATCATTAATTAATTCAATAGAAACAACATTAGATTGAAAAAATCTCCATTAGCTTAGGTCCACTTCACCAATGCCATCCATCGTAACGAAGTTTCAAGTTTCCCATTTTTACACAAGCGCAAAAATTGTCAACATGACATAGGACCCTTTACTACAACCCTTGATCTTCTCATCTTTTGGGTTCTTATGGATTCATTTTGGGTATGAATTGGTTATTTGCACACATAGCTAGAGTAGATTATTATAGCAAGGTGATATCTTGTGCGATGATTTTATTGTTGATTCGGTGATAGTTGGGGCTATGAGGCCTATTTCTATTTGCACTATATCTTATATGTAGCTTAAACGGTGCGCTTTGGGGATATCAGCTATATGTTATTACTGCTAGTGACATGTTAGAAGATGAGACTAGTGGGCCTTCATTTCATGATCACTTCATTTTGTAGGAGTTTTCAAATGGTTTTCTTGGTGATTTACTCCGGCCTACCTCCCCCACGTGAGATATATTTTGACATTAACTTGTTCCCTGGAGCAGAGCCTATCTCACGAGTGTCATAAAGGATGACTACCCCTGAGCTTTGTGAGCTCAATTTTCATCTTAATCTGTCATAGTGTATCCCTTTGGGGTGTACTTGTGATTTTCGTGAAGAAGAAGGATGGATCCCTATGCTTATGCACTGATTATAGAAATATGAACAAAGTAAACATCAAGAATCATTACCCCCTTCCACGCAATGATGATTTATTTAATAAGATGAATGGGGATATTGTTTTTTCCAAGATAGATCTTAAGTTAGGTTATCATCAGCTGAGGATTGCAGAGGAAGATATCTATAAGACAAATTTTCGCATGAGATATGGCCACTACGAGTTCACAATTGTGCCTTTTAGTTTGAAAAATTCCCCTGTTGTATTCATGAGTTTAATTAATGGGGTATTCAAGACATTCTTGGACCACTTCATGCTAGTTTATCTAGATGATATATATATACTCACACATGGCTAATGAGCACAAGGAGCACCTTCAACAGGTTCTATAGTGTCTTCTGGAGCGGTGAGCTATACAGAACCTAGAGAAGTGTGTATTCATTCGATATAGTTTCAGTATCTAGGTCACATCATATATGGGGAAGGTATCGCATTCAATCCTTCCAAGATTCAACCTATCATTGATTATCTAGTGCTAACTAGTGTCACAGAGGTACATAGATTTATGGGATTGGGATGGTACTACAGAGATCTTTTATGACTTCTCACGCATTGCTCATCCCATCACTTCCCTATAGCGGAAAGGGAAGAAGTTTATTTCAATATAAAAAATTAGTCCTCTTGCAACAATTTTTCAATAATAATTTTTGGTTATATGGTATTCCAAAACTAAAATTATGGCATTGGAATTTTAGCTTATCTACATTTTGATATATTAGTGTAGTTCTCCCACAATCCACTATACCATAGATAGTCCACAATTCATAAAATTTATAGCTAATCGCACATTTTTTTATGTTTGTACCATTTCTACAATTTCTTATTTTTATTATTCCACAATCTCCACAAAAATGTAGTTTTTCTATATATTCCATCTATGTAGAAATTCAACAATTTACAATTTTGTAACTCTTATCAATGTTATATTGTGGAAATTTCAACAAATTTTTTCTACAATTTTTTTACCACATAAAACTTGTAGGTGGAAGCTACAATTTGATTGCCACAATAATTAATTGTAAAATTATCTTTTAAAAAAATGTAGAAATGTGACTATTAACAAAAATATTCAAATTTAATCTAGTTAGTTGAAATAATTTCTAACCACACTACCAAAAATCAACTAAAAAAATTATGGGTCAGCCATAATTTATATATATTATATAAATTATACAAATCATGTATTTTTACACTTCCCGCATCAAACACCACCATGTCCACACATGTGAGGTCACCCCCCATGGGAAACCTCCTAACTAGGCATGCAATAACACAACATAAACATTAGACACGAGTTGTCAAATTTGGCCATGTTGTAAAACATCCAACATTCTTCTGTGGTTGGTCCCCTATCCCCTTTTGATGTATGATATAATGTCCCTACAAAAATAAATAAAATACCTCTCGTGGCCTCATGATCGCATCAATAACATCGAGAAATAATATATAAAAAGAAATCAATAATCGTCATCTAAAATTAAGTATTTTTATAATCTATCAACATATCAAGTTATTGATTCTAACATCCATTAGATCATAATTATACTCAAAACATACAGAGTATAACATGTTAGTATAAAATAAAAATAATGCAAATCAACATATATCGAATCGTCTCTCGGTATCATATAATGTATCATAATCAAGATTTGAATCACAACATATTAATAGTCCAAATATTTGTATAGTTTATCATCTACTTCTCAAAATAAAATAATGAAAATGTCTAAGTATCAATCCAACATTTATATCATCATAATGAAAATAGTGTCGAAGAGCAAAGGCACTACTTTGGACAAACTAATCTCAACATCCGTTAATGGCGTTGGATGGAGCTTCTATGTGAGTATGATATGGAGAAGTGGATGCTTTGAGTCATCGGAGGCATTTGGTTATGGATACATCAATACATACCGACTTATGGAGAAATATTTTGCAACAACTTCCACACAACTGCAAACTTCTACCTTTCAACTAAAGCAAATATTGAGTCTCAGAGACCCCTTGAGGGGAAGTTTGAGGGATTGAAACTAGATCTAGATGGACATATCATACACATATGTTACATATGTGTGCCTAGGGATGGATATTTGAGACAAGACATTCTAGTAGAGGCACATTGTGCACCTTATTCACCCATCTAGGGGTGAAGAATATGCATGCTACACTGAGATAACTATTCTATTGGAGAGGGATTAAGAGAGATATAGCTTGATTTTTGTCACTTTATTTGGAGTGTTAGAAGGTGAAGGTCAATCATTAGCATCCAAATAGCCTTATTTACCCTCATGATATACTCGGAGTGGAAATGGGACACCATTTCCATGGATTTCATAGTAGGGCTACCTATGTCAAGATATCACCATGATGCCATCATGGCCATGGTGGATAAATTGACAAAGGTGGCTCATTTTTCTTCAGGAAGACCACCTATATAGCTAGTATAGTGGCGTGAGTGTTTTTGGTTGAGATAGTGAGGTTTTACTTAGTATTCCATAGAAGATATTATGTGACCACAATCTTTTGTACATCCGACATTTTGGACCACCATACGCTTTTCTCTCGCGTGAATATCAATTTTAGTAAAGCCTATCACCCCGAGATAGATAGTCAAACAGAGGAGGTGGACCAAATTTTAGAGGAAATTATTTAGATTTACATCATGGACCATCGACGCGTTGGGAGGAGTATCTATATTTGGCGAGTTTACATGCAACAACTTTTAGAGTTCTATCGGAATGGTACCATTCTAGGCTTTGTACGATATATAGTGTAGGACTCCATTGAGTTGGGATAGGTTAGAGGACATGGTGAATGTTGGGCCAGCCATGTTACGAGATATGGAGTATCAGTCATCTTGATCACACAGAGATTGCAGGAGGCACATGATAAAAGCGTAAAAGTATACGACTGCAGGGATTGTAGACCACACTTTTACGTTGGCATAAGGGTGTTTCTTAGAGTCGAGATCATAAGAGCCCTATCCATTATGGAAAAGGCTTTAAGCTAGTTCCAAGGTTGGTCGGTCCATTTGAGATCTTGTAGAATGATCGTTCCCATAGCCTTTCTTTGCTGAGCTATTCCACCCATCTTAGCTTGCATCCATCATGTATTCCATGTTTCAGTTTTGAGGATATATATGCCAAATGAAATCTCGCTAAAAAACACCCACACGAGACCCAAGAACAACCTAGGGTTACCTAAAAAGTGATGGAATAATTTTTTTTGGGAAAATGTGCCCGTAAACAGGCTTAGAGAATACAGTTGTCACATTAATGTTTCTAAGTTGCTTATATTTAATAAAATAATTTTCTCCATTATAACAAGGTATTAAAGTTCACATTATATTTTAATGGACTTAATTAGACTAAGCATGGTTTATTTCCCCCTAAGTGTTATTTTAATAACCAATTTAATTCCACTATAGTTAAATATCCCACCATTAAATCACAAGGGTAAAGGGGCCAATAACTAAATACTAAAGTTGTTTAATTCCACAAGGTTAAAACATTTAACAAGGTCCCCTTTAAAACATGGGGTTAGGATAATAACATACTCCTACCCCATAAAGTGACCCCTTAAAAAGTCAACCCATGTATTTTGGAATTAAAACATTTAAATTTAAATTCAAATCCCACTCACCCACCCCCACCTACTTTTTGTAGGGATGAATCTCATCCCTTGGATGGATTCATTTAGGGCCCTTGGATAAGGAAAACCCCTAACCCTAAGTTTCCTTATGAAAGGCTTCTTTCTCTCTTTATTTTTGGCTCATTGTTTCTTTTGGTTTTGCAGGTTGTTGGAGGATGAGGAAGCCATTGGAGGCCCTCTCAAGCTTTTGGAGAGGATTACTTGCTTCATTTATTTTCTTATTTGTTTACACCCTTATTTAGGGATTTCCATGCATTTTTTTTTTTTTTATTTCATTTCCATAATGTTTTCCCAAATGGGCTTGTGGGTATTTTCCTATATATATATATATATATATATATATATATATATATGACAGATAAAACAAAATATAGTGCTTACATATGCATACTTGGAAGAGAGGTAAATATACATATATGTATAAGTATAGATATATATATATATAGCATTTATTTAAAATTTTGTTTCAAAAAGAACCCGAAATGAAATTATTCGGGTGAAACAAGATATATATATATATATATATATATATATATATATATATATATATATATATATATATATATATATATATATATGTATATATATATATATATATATATATATATATATGTATATATATGTATATATATATATGTATGTATATATGTGTATATACACTTAAGAATAATAGTATAGAAAAAGTATTAATAATATCAATAATATTGTCAATAGGTCATATTGTTTCTATTTTTAATAGTATTAACAATTTTAATTTTTATACTTAGAATTTCTATTTAAAATTTGATAATATTTTGTTGAGAAGTCTAAAATCCAATCAATTTTCACTTGTTGCTACTTTAATTTTCATGGAAATTAAAAGTAACTCTCTAATAATTCTATAGTGAATTTACATACTCACAATGAAGCTATGGTCTAAGTTATAATAAGCAATTTCATTACTCCACTAGATTTAGGTATTTAACTTATTGGTTGAACATGTATAAGACAATCAAAATTTGAGTTATTTCCATCTAAACATACATAGTTTAAAATTTATTTCATCCACTATATGAGAATGAACAAATGCAACCTATTTCACTACATGCCTTTTGAGTATTATAAAGAAATTAAATATGTCTTCATATGAATTTCCTACATCCTACAAGAGATTTTCAACAATATTTCCAATGATTTTTATACAACAAGAGAACACACTAAATGAAGGTTACCATTCCACTAAAAGAGAACAAGCTAATTTCCAATCACATTTTTGTGAGAAAATAAATCAACTACAATGGAAACAAATTTTTTCCCTTTTAACCTCATTCCTATTACAACAACTAGCTTTACTAAACAAAACTTTATTTCTTTTACAAAATACAATGCAATCTTGGTCACTAATAATCAATACAACTTTTCCTCAAAATATTAATACAATATCTTCCACTTAAAGTGGGAAAACTTACAAGAATGAAAGCTAAAAGGAATACAATATTACAAGTCTTCCACCCTAAGTGGGAATGACAAGGAGGTTTTCTCACAAGGAAAGATTTCTTGAGGACAAAAACAATTCTCCATGTTTCACATCACTAACAAGAGAGCTCCTTCATGCTTGCTTGATCCAAAATAAAATGGGGGTAGAGGCAACACTCTCTAGCCCACAAAAATCCAATGAAGAGGATAAGCCATCCCCCTCATTGGCCCCCAAGCCCCAACCACATTGAACTAAGAGTTGGATTCAACACATGGAGAAAATAAGCTTCCATATCACAATATAAGATTTTAAAACCATACAAAAAACAAACAAATCATCTACAAACATGATGAGGAAAACCACAAGATATACAAGGCTTCAAGATGAAAATCCAAAGGAGCAAGAACCCGTGGGGAGGTCACTTATGCCTCCCAATGTGAAATGGGTGCCCACCTTAAAACCTCCAATACATATCACAAAACCCCTACACACTCTTATGCCTCCCTCAAGTACCTCTTATGCCTCCCACATACTCTTATGCCTCCCTCATTCTCTTATGCCTCCCTCATAAAAAAAACAAGTAAGAAATGCAAGTATTCCTTGTCCACCGTGGGGCACCCAACCAAAACTCCCTCCAAAACATGAAATAAACTCGTATTACTTCCTACATGAATTCTCCCCATAGTCCCCTCAAACACTACACTTAGGAAATCTACCCAAGCACCCAACAAGCATTCCAAAACACTTAAAAACAAGCACATATACACAAAATTAAAAGAAGAATATTAAGAAAGAGTAAAGCTCCTACCTTTACATTGTAGATATTGTTCCAAGAGTCAATCTCCAAGCTTATTCAAACCCAAACAATCACCAAGAAGCTCCAACAAATCCACAAGCACTCCAAAATCCTCTAACTCCAAAAAATGCAAGAGCACGAGAAATGAAGTAACCCCTAAACAAGCAAAAGAATAAGAATAAATAGAAAAGGGAGAGAGGAGGGTGAGGTGGCTCCATGTAGGATGCCACATCACTCATCCTCAACTCCACCTCACAAGTCAAACCTCAACCCCAATGCACCATAAATTTGTGGGTGAGAGGAATTAAAATTTACTTCCACACACAGTCCAAGCCCACACCCTTTAAGGACAAAATTCATTACATGAAAGGAAGTGCAATAAAAGTTTACCTTTTTATCTTCCCAAAACACATAATGAGTAATATTTTTGACCCCTCAATCCATAGGTAGGGTTCATATGGAAATTTAAGAGGTGTGGGACAATTTTGGCTTGTCCCACAAGCCTCCAAAATTGGCCATTAAGGCCAAATCCGAATTTTCATGAAGGGGTAGAGTGTACAACACTCAAGGTCACAACAAATCAACTTACAACACATAATCGAAGAGCCATAAATTCTAATAAATGAATTATTTTGAACCATTCTTAATTAATTTAGTAAACTAATTAATTTACTAATCTAGACATAAATCAAGTGATTAACAAAAGGGAATACATCACTATAAGATCACATACAAAAATTAAATCAAGGAAAATAAATGAGAGAATAACACATAACCCTTGGTCACAATTGGAGGTGTTTCCTCCCCCATGGGAAAATCCTAACAAAAATCAAACACACACATATAACAAGATACATGTTGCCATGATGACCCTTGTTGAATTAATCTAGCATTCCAATGTGGTTAATCTCCAATCCCCCAGTTATTTGTTGTGAATATATTTACCTACAAAACACATAATACCTCCTTCAGCCTCATGGCCACATCAAAACATATAAGATAAAATATGCAATATAATTCCAAAATCATCTACATATGCATCAAATCATCATCTAGGAAATTACGATATCATTTACAATTTCTAACAACATCTCGATTCTACATTTCATCAATATCAATAGGATCACAAAATTAGTTCAATTATCAAGGTCTACTCAATGTGATGAAAATATCGCATGTCAAAAATATATATAACCATGTCAACAACATATCATCATCAATATAAAAATGTCTCTAAAATTCCACACACATCATACTAAGAATAAAAAACCAACAATAGTCTCAGTATCTCTAACATCTACATCATGCTAAGTTAGAATAATACAACTATCCATAAGTAGAGTCAATAGTATCAAAAATCTATTATAAAAGTGTCCAATGGAAGTGGGTACTACACCGATCAATATCATGTATTGGATTAGACCGCCTTATAGGTGCGAGAGAAGGGATATGTGATGGTGGATCTCATGCACATTATAGAGCAAAGGACCATGGGCCTTCAAGGCCGTGAGATTGATCGGTGCACATCTAGTGGTATCGGTATGACGAGACAAAAACTACATGGGAGGATGGCACACCTTTGAGAGAATAGTTCCCGCATTTGTTTCGTGACTTTAAGAAGGAATTCAGGTCTAAGGGGGAAGATTTAGTGCATGTTATCTCAATTTTACCCCGGAAAAATTAATCAAACACAAACCCGTGAAGGAAGAAATCCAAGGGACATCTCCATCGCATGATCCCATGTTTCAAATCCAAAAATATGTTGCAACCGGGCTCTATAATGGATCAACAGGGTCGGGGAGGGAGGCAAGCAGTGCTAAAGAAAACCAAAGGCCATAAGGAGAAGAAATGGAGAAAAACTTGAAGTCTTTAGGCTCTGCGAATGATTCAAAAAGAGCCCAAAAATGGATAAGTATGGAAGAATCAGTGGAAGCCTCTATGTGCCTCATTGGTGCATCTCTAAAGAGTAAACTCAAAAAGTAGACTCGAACAAGTGTCAGGCATCCACGTTTCCAAGAGTCAAAACAGAGACAGAGAGGGCCCAAAATGATTAAGTTTAGAGAATCGGCAGAAGCCTCCACATGTTCAAATGGCGCACCTTCAACGGGTAAAGAAAAAGGTGATTCCTAGATGAGCGCAGAGTTTCCACATGTCTTAGACCCAAAAAAGATAGAGACATCCATTGAAAATTCCAAACAAGCACAAGGCTACCACGTGTCATGTCAGCATAATTTATATATGGGAGCCCAAGGCAGAGACTAAAAATTGCGCTAGCTCTCCACATGGCCATGGGTCAACAAAGGTCAAATGGAAAGAAGGCCCAAACTAGTTAAGTATGACGTGCAGGCGGAAGGCACCATGTGTATTAACGGTGCACATTCAAGGCATGGCCCAAAGAGGAAACTCGAGTGCAAGGCTTCCATGTGTCACCGGCACATCTTCAAAGATAAATCTAAAAGCGGGTCCTTAGAAAAGTGCCAAGCCTCCACGTTTCCCTAGTCGATATATGGCCCCACCAAGAAAAATAACTTGGTAAAAACATAAAGGAATAAATCAAAGCCATAGAACAAGCCACGTGTCATCCCGGCGCAACTTCAAAAGAAAAATTCAAAAGCGGTCCCCAAACACACGCTAGCCTTCCACGTGGCCGTATTTGAAGTCAAAGTAGAATGGCGGGTCACCGGAGATAATTTTAACTTTTTGGCTTCATCGATGCCCAAGGATCTGCATGTCAAGCCTATATTGAATATGGGCCGGCGGGCTTTAGGGTGATTTTTTGCCCAAATGGAAAATGTGGACCAATGAACCCAAAAATTGGTTTTTGGAAAAAAGTGAATTTCAGGCCCGTAAACCCATTCTGCTAACTGGTTTACAACATTTTTGTATAGACCTGACTCAAATATTCAAATGAGCATATCTTCCGACCTAGTTCCCGAGATTCAACAAAATTGGTACCATTGGAAAGCTCTTGACCTCCTCTATGCCATGGAAACTTGAAACTTTAATTTTGGCAAGGTTAGATGGGTGAAAATGTGAAAATGTATTCACACCATTAATACATGATCCGATTACTCCAACAACTAGATCAAATTAGATTTGATCCATCGTTCTTCTTTCTTCAAAGCATCGAGTAGACATGGAGCAACAGATTCGACATATTGTGGGCAGATTTGCAGGAGCATTAATGGTCAGTAGTTGAGTTTCAAATAAATTTTTCCTTCCTCTCTCTCCTTCTTCTCTCTATGCTAAATCTATAAAATAATGGTTTGGGCTCATTGTAAAAGGTTGGACATTTTTGTTTTTCACTCTCCCTCCTTCCCTTGTCTATAAGTGAATTTGTGGAGTTTCCAAACCTCCCATTCAAGTTGTTATGCAATATTTGTCCTCTTGGCCACTGTAATTCACTTTATCAACTTGTAGAGCAATAATATATGTCTTTGGATGATTCTCAACCCTCTCATGTATTTATTGTTCCCATCTCGATCTTTCATTAGCTTTGGTTATCTATGCATGGCTTTTGCACTACATTTTTACGGGTTGTGTTAGCTTACAAAATGCATGTTTAACATTCCTTTGGTGCATCACCTCATTAGCTTAGGTTTCTTTTATGTATCTTCTCAACCCCGTCTCCTTGGTAAAATAGAGTCATTTTAGAATAGATCATATGCAATTTACTTGTGTGCACCTAAACAGAGGACTAGGAACCAGCTTTAATCTGGAGAGCTCTCTCGACTCACAAGGTCCCAAACTTTGAGATATAATCCATGTTGTGTAATCACAAGTAAGAGTCTCAACCCATTTAGTTGTAGACATTCGGGGTGTTGTGATTCTCAACTAACAGCTTTTACACGCCTAGTCGGACCAAGAAGTATCCATCTTTATTGCATCAAGATTGATGTGTACTTGCTGTAATTTTACCTTTTAATAAGATTTAAAATTACACATCTGGTGACTCAAAAGAATCCGAATCTATTGGTTTCAACAAATCCAAGCTTGTCTAGTTCACGAGAAGGATATAAACAAGGTCAAGAACCCGAGAGGAGGGACTATTTTTCTATCTACACTTGTCCCCGAGATAGAAGGGGAAGAGGGAAAAGATCCCAGAGGTATCCATCTCCACTAAACAGAACCTTGTCAACACCTCCCCCTGGTAGGCCAGTCATTCAATCAACCAGGGTTCTTAGGCCAATCAGGATGGCACAACCAAATCCTTATGTCAATTTCACTGGTAGAAGCCCACTCACCCTTAATTCACAAAATCAAGTCCCAATTACAAAGCATTAAAGAGCACCCCATATTTCACTAGAGAGAACCGACTTCTCCTAGTGATCACATTCAAGACGTTGTAAATGTCTCTGCAATTCATAAGATCACCGAGATGGACATTACGACAAGTTACTAGCCTCTTCACTTAAGGGTAAAGCTTCACAATGGTTCAGAGTCTAACTACGGGCTCTATTCAAACTTGGGACCATTTCTCGCATAGCTCTTCATAATCAGTTTGGAGAAAAGGAGATAATCTATCCTTGTTGGAGAAACTGAAAATAATCAAGAGGGATCCTAACAAGTAGTTGACATATTTCAACCTTGGATTTCAAAGGACATGGGACAGGATTCCATTGGTTGTAAGGCCCATAGATGAAGGTGCTTTCTTATAATTTCTTAGAGCTCTAAATTCTCATATTTCTTTAATGGTTCAATCAATGGGAGGCACCACCTTACCTACACCTTATGACATTTCCATAAGAGCTGAAAATTGTTTAATTCATGCTAGAAAACTTGATCCTAGAACACCCATGCCTCTATACCCAGAACTAGGAGACCTAATCATGAGTCGACACCCACATTAGCTCCTATACCTACTCCTAGGAATTAGAGTTCAGTTGAGGCCTCCACCTCGTCTTCTAGCACTTCAAAAGAGCTTCAAGAAGTTATGAAACAATTGCAAAACCTAGGGAATGAGCTAGTGACTATCAAAAGGAAGCAAGCTCAAAGTTTTAGGCCATATTATCCTCCAAGTCAAGATCGAGATTGACCCCATAGCAACAAAATAGACCACCAACTTAGGCTACAAATCAGAACCAAAACCAAGGACAACCTCAAGTTGCTAGGCCTTTCCGGTCATATGATCCAAACACAACTTCAACATCAAGGGCCTTGGTTCTAGCACAAAACAACATGGCCCAAGAATATGATTGGTGTTTCCCATGCAATCAGCCTCACAATTATTCAATGTGTTTCAATTGTGAACTAACACAGACTTGATGGTACAAACCATTGGTGTGTCACAAGAGTCCAGCCAAGAAGAAAATCAGCAGCAAGGAGCTCAACAAGAAGCATCTCCAAGTGAGACTATGCTTGTCAATTGGCAGTCTGAAGACTTCTATGGGATGAATCAAACACCTTCTCAAAGTGTAGCTACCAATACACGATCCAAGAAGAGGAATATGGGAGAGGGATGATCACCAAACTCAGGTAATTTTCAACCTTCCATTATTCCACAAGGTATTGGAATTCAAAATACAACTCCCAATATGCAGAGTCATTCTAAGACACCTTCTAAACCCACTCAGGTACTGCATCGTTGTAACAACCCATCTACAAGAGAAAAATGTACCATGAAAGGGGTAGAAAAAGGATAGCTCATTTAACATCATTGAACAAATGAAGAAGAAAAATGTGAATATTTCAATGTGGGAGTCATTGGCCATTCTAGGACAGAGAGATCTATTATAGACTGCTATGGCCAATTGGTCAAGCTCAAATCATCCCCCTAACTAGCAAGAGAAAGTGTTTACCAATGTAGCTTAGACTGGGGGAAAATCATGGAGGAAAACAAGGTAAAAATCTGAATCCCCCTCCATTTTATGTTTCATTGATCATTGGGGACAAATTGGTACATAATTGCATGATTGATTTAGGGAAAGTAGCTCTGTAATGCCAAAACAAATAGCCAATCAGCTGGGACTTCAATACAAATTCATTTCTAGGGGCATAGTGTAATTGGATGGGACAACAGTGACAAATTTTGGAGTCATCAAAGATTTGAGCCTCACACTGCACACCTGTCCCAATGTGACTGTATTGTAAAATGTATCAGTAATAGACTTCCCACCACATTTTACATTGTGTTTGTCGAGAGAATTTACTACTAATATTGGAGGCTATTTTTCTGTTGATTAGTTGCACATGCTTTTAGAACAAGGTATGGAGCTAAGGCCACAATCATATATGAGCCCACTGTAGATTACCATATTAAGTCTTATGTACCCAGCCTAATCAATGACAATTGTTTACCCTTTGATCAAGAGGATCTCCCAAGCACTTGTGAAGAAGATACCAAGGTGGGGTGTATCCCATACTTGACCCTCCATGAGTAGGTGAACAAGAGGCATGCTTTTGACCCCTATAAAGAGATGGAGGAATCTGAGCTAAGAGTCTACTGTTTGCATGAGGATAATCATCCTCTTCCCGACATCATTAAGCTAGACCACAGAGATGATAATGAGGTATGCAAATTTTTATTTGATGACTCAAGAAGTAGATAAGGAGATGGAGGAGGAACTCTACTTGTTTCCCCCAAGGTATGAAATACTACTCAAATTTTATTTTCCAATTTTCCTATTCAAACAACACACAGAATATGAGGCTTTAGTCCATACACCGCATTGGGAAAGGAAAAGAGTAATCAAGAACTTGCAAGTGTTTGGCGACAATGAACTAGTTGCTAATCAGGTCCGAGGACAAAATGCTACCAAGAATGATCTGCTAAAGAGCTACAAGAACCGGGTATGGGACCTCATCGAGGATTTCAAAGCATTCAACATCAATTCCATCTCGAGGAAGAAGAATTAAGCAGCAGAGATAGATTGGTAGCAATTGGGGCAACATTTGATGTTGTAGAGAGTATCAAGAGTGATAAATCTCAGCCCCATATCAAAGTGGTTGTGAGACTAGTTGTCCCTGATAATAACACAAGTTGGCAGGTCTTCAAGAATGATCAGTAGATTGTCAAGTTTCTACAAGAAGAAGATAAGTTCTACTCTAGGAACCAAGACAAACTAGAGCAGCAGTATGGCGATCAAGTGGTGCAGCTGAGAACTAACAAACTACCAAAGGGTTTTGTCACTTTGGAATCAATCTTCAACCCAAATTACCAATTCTAGAAGGAGAAGGTGAATATTCAGGTGAAGGGTGAAGATTCAGAGCCCATTTTCATATAAGAAGGAAAAATGTTGCAGATTGGCAAGGTAAGCACTCAACAAGAAAAATATGATCTTATTCAACTTTGTTAAGAATTCCCATATGTATTTTCTTGGACTTACAAACATTTAACAAGCTCCAACCTGAAGTTGGAAAAACACACAATCGAGATGGATCCAAGATCTAAGGCTTTCAAACAAAATCAAAGGCCAGTGAACCCTCACATAGAACCTCTTATGAGAAAAGAGTTTAATAAGCTTATTGATGCTAGCATCCTCTTCCCTATCAAGCATTCAAATTGGGTTGCCAACTTGGTGCTTGTGAGGAAAATAAGTGGAGAGATCAGACCTGTGTGTGCACTTCAGGTGATCTAAATAGAGCATCACTCAAAGATCACTACCCACTTCCATCAATGGAATAGATCCTACATGTTGTAGCTGGCTCTGAGAGGTTTTCATTGCTAGATGGATACTCAAGCTATAACCAGATAATGGTGAAAGAGGAGGATCAGTTCAAGAAAACCTTCACCACCAAATGGGGCACATATGCTTATAAGAAGATGCCATTTGGACTATCAAATGTCGGAAACATTTCAGAGAGCTATGGACATGACATTCAAAGGCTTAATCAATAATATAGTTCTGGTGTATCTAGATAATATCACCATTTTCTCAAAAATGATGTAGACCATCTATTCCACCTCAAATAGGTATTCCAGAGATGTAGAAGGTTCTGGAGTGTCCTTAAACCCAAATAAATATGTATTCTTGGAACATGAGGGTAAATTTTTGGGCCACATTGTCTCTAGAGAAGGGTTAGGAATTGATCCTGAAAGAGTTGAAGCCATCTGGACACTTCCTTTACCACAACACAAAAATTCTCTCCAAAGCTTCTTGGGGAGGATAAACTTTGTTCACATGTTTGTACCTAATTTTTCCACTCTTGTGAAGCCTTTAACAATGATGTTAAAGAAGATTCTTACATTTAAATGGACAACAAAAGGAAAAGAGAGTTTTGAGGCCAGAAAGCTATCAATATCACAAGCCCCATCTCTCATTAACCTGCATTCTTAAAAATTATGCTATATGCTTTCGGAGGGTCGAGACACCATCTCAGCCATCTTGGCACAACCCAACAAGGAAGGTTTAGAACAACCCATATATTTCTTGAGTCGAGCTTGGAGGAATACAAGGTAAATTACTCTTTCATTTAGAAGCATGTCCTTGTTGTTATTAGGAGCTTAAATAAGTTCAGACACTTGGTCTCAAACAATAAGATTCAACTACTAGTATCTCATGTTGGTGTTAAAGATTTTCTCTTGAACAAGGAATTGAATGAGAAAAGAGCAGGTTGGATCACTCGAGTAATGGAGTATGACATTAAGATCAAGGTGACCAAATTGGTTTGTGGAAAGGGTATGTGTGAACAACTTGCTTCCAAGCAACAAGTTGAGTCAGTGGATGAAGAAGAGGTTGTCCTACTATTACAATGATCAAGAGAAACTAGCTAATGATGCACCTATTCCATGTTGGACCCAAGCCTTGGTGCATTATCTCCAAATAGGTTTGTGCCCTCCAGAATGGAACAAAGCAAAAAGGAGATACTTCAGACTACAAGCCATCCCATATGTGCTTGTTGGTGGTGTCTTGTTTAAAAGGATATCAATAGTGTCCTATTGAGGTGCATTGGGACAGGCCAAATTGAGAAAGTGTTGCATGAGTTCCATGATGGAGAAGCAGGAGGCCATTTTTCTCCTTGAGTAATATCTCTCAAGATCATGAAAGCTAATTATTACTAGCCTACAATGTTCAGGACTGTCATTCATTGGTTAATAAGTGCAAGAAGTGTGCATTCTTCATAGGAAAAGAGAAATTAACAGATCTACCCCTTCATCTAATTTTAGTGGATCTACCATTCATGCAATGGGACTAGACTTCATTGGGGTTATTAACCCAAATTTGAGCCAGGGCGACAAGTGGATACTTATAGCAATAGACTACTTCACTAAGTGGACCGAGGCGGTGGTACTAAAATAAGTAAATGAATCCAACATCTTGGATTTCTATGAAGGAATAGCCACCATATTTGGAGTCCCCGCCACTATTATATCTAATAATGCATTGGCATTCCTTGGTACAAGTATCACTAAATGAGTAGTCAAGAATGGTGTGTAACTCGCACTTCATCAAACTATTACCCTCAAGGTAATGGAAAAGCGATTCCACAAACAAGAACCTATTAAGGATTATCACAAGGGATCTTGATGAAAATTAGAGAACTTTGCATAAAAATCTTAAATCAGCTCTATGGGTTGATAGGATCACATTCAAAATATCCACATGAAGCTCCCCATACAAGCTTGTATATGGAAAAGAGGCAATATTGCCCATATCATTGGATGTTCCCACTCTGGATCTCATGAAATAGTTTCATCCGCCGAGTTTAGAACCATGGTAATCAAGTATGCAGAGCTGATGGAAGTAGGAGAAGCAAGAGTGCATGCAATGCAGAGCATGGAAAAAGATCAAGCATTGATCAAGAAGAGTTTTGACAAGAAAGTGAGAATAAGGACCTTCCAAGAAGGGGAATTGGTTATGAAGTGGGATGCAGATCAGGAAAAGCTAGGAAAGCATTCCAAATTTGATGCCATTTAGAGTGGCCCTTACATGATCACAAGGTGCAAGAGTAGCAATGCCTTCCAACTTGGCTAAATTGGATGGCAAAGAATTACACATCCTAGTTAACAGGATCTATCTATAAGAGCTGGACTAGATTTGCACAATAAACTTCACGAGAATAATATTCTTCATAGAGTATATTCAATGTATTCCGGGTCATTACATAATGAACAAGCTTCAAATATATAGGGAGATAGTTTCCTATTAAGTAGGAAACAACTCAACCACAAATCTATATATATGTGAGTTGTTATAACTCCCAAACAACTCACGTATATAATATACTAACCTGATATTATGAGTTTGTTTATTACAACTCATAATATATTACATAATATTATTCATCCATATATATGAATAATGTGAGCACTATATATGATTTCCTAACATTCCCCCCCTTAGTGTGAACATGGGAGAAAAACATCCACACACTCCTCTGCAGTATGCTCACCCCTGTGGCATGTCCAACTCTATGACTCATGACCTTGATCCAAAAGAAAGGCTCTCTCCTTCCATGGTTTTAAACAAGCTTACCACAAACCTTGACGTGACAGGAACCTCATCAACTGTCCACCTCGTGTGGTTTTCTAGATCCTCCCACAAACCCTTTCAAGATCCATGAACTGACTTACTCTGGTGCTACTATTCACCACTATGCTTATACATCAGGGAATTATGTAGGAAACACAACATGCATATCACAAAACTACACAATAGAAGATATATTGAAAAATTTCACATTACTTCCTATAAGAATCGTAATGTTCTTAATCGTAGTCTCTGTCATTGATCACTACCACTCGATCTCGAACAACATAGAAAACTGCCACTGCCACTAGAAGCTTTCCTTGACTAAGTCATTTTGGGTGCAGAATGGGAATGGAACATTGGTATGTATTCCCCCCCACAATGTGAAATTCCACTCATATAGATACTGAGAAGAAAAATGCATCGAAGAACATACTCCTAAATGGATCTTTCTAGTTAGGTCTTGCTGCACATGGTCACTAATGCTAGCGAACATATTCTTCTAGCTGACCATCTTCCAATGAAGTACGATAGTCGAGAGGATCACCGATGTCATATGCACTCCAACACAACTCTCTTTCCAACATCCATCAAATACCACACAAAACAAGAACACTGCAAACTGAATCACACTGAAAAATGGAAACCACACTGAAAATCATATACTCACACCATACATATGCCACCACAGCTTCATGCAACCCCGCTATCATTGGTGATCGACGAGAGGTCGCTGATCAACCTCCCCGCCTCATGTGCCTCCATCCTCCATGAATCTGCTTGCTAACTCAGCCGAATGTGATCATGGGGCTCAATAACATGCCTTGAACATCGGATTCCACCGAAAATGCGTTCGTAAGGCAATTTTTTTATATTTTTACAATTTTGACAATTTTCCTAATAATCACCTAAATGACGATAACAAAAGGACACAAATATATTTTTGACACTTTGACTCTGACTATTTTGACTTTTAACATATAATTTTGACAAAATGGAGACTAACACATGAAAAGTAATAATTAATTACTTTTTAGAATAATGATGACACTATGACACACAATGACTCATGACAATACAATTGACCTCAACGTTGACACTTTTAATAAAGATGATAACTAAAACATACTACTATACCAAACTATAATTACAAGATTAAGTCTAATACCACAAACAAAAACACTAAAGACTCATATTACTATTGGAGTCTTTTTACACTTGTTTCAAATCATATGACATTGCCTATTAAAAAAGAGATGATAGAGTGACTACATATCTCAAGCTATTATTGAGAATCTAATAGACACGTAACTTAAAAAACAAAATGTTTAAAAAATACGTTGATATTGACACATTAGAATTAAAATTGACTCAAATGACGTTGAAACCAAAAACAAACTTCTCTATCTAAAACAGTAAAACCACGGGCCATGTATTAGTAGTTTTGGAGGGAGACAGATACAGTGAAGGGTGGTGGACACGATGTATGTGGAGAAGTGCTCACATGCCTGGATCAACACGTCACGTCACGCCAAGAGTTTGAGACTGTCACTAAAACAAGCTGAGAAATATGGATTTAGTTCCATCTCTAATGGAAAATGTTAATCTGTTCGAGCAGACAGGTCCTTCATGTAAACAATATCGACCCACACAAAGAAATAACGGATCCAAGTTTCACTCTAATCACAACTACAATTTGAACGAGCACTCTTGAGTTAGAGTTCCAGTATGGCCGACACTGAGCAACCTGCAACCTTAGGAAATTTTGCAGCCTTCATAGATTTTTGGAGGGTGAACATGTGGCAGCGTATTGAGTGCCAAACAAAATACGATTGATACTTAAATCACAACAGATGAATACGGGCGAGCCAAACAGAAAATATGCTTCGAGTCTTCAAAATGATAGCCAAAATAAACTCATGTAATCTGCTCCAATGACTGAAATGAAAAATGTGGTAAAGATCATATCCAAAGCAATGGAAAATATATCCGATTTAATTTTGTTCACTGCAAAGGTAATGAAGGCACTCGATTCTATAATGCAGGTGTGAAGGATCAAATATAGCATGTAATGCCAAATTGGCAAACACGTCCTCTTTCTCTGCAAACGTCCTTCAGTATAGAGAGGAAACATAGAAAAACAAGTCTATAGGCTGAGTCGAGCCCTTAGGAGATCCACTTCCCTATAAATCACTTATTTACCCATCACAGTACTGGATCAGTCGCTCTGATACCAGATGTAAGAGCTAGACCAGATTTGCACAATAAACTTCACAGAATAATATTCTTCACAGAGTATATTCAATGTATTCGGTCATTACATAATGAACAAGATTCAAATATATAGGGATATAGTTTCCTGTTAAGTAGGAAACAACTCAACCACAAATCTATATATATGTGAGTTGTTATAACTCCCAAACAACTCACGTATATAATATACTAACCTGATATTATGAGTTTGTTTATTACAACTCATAATATATTACATAATATTATTCATCCATATATATGAATAATGTGAGCACTATATATGATTTCCTAACACTATCTCTAACATTTCTATAGAAAGGGAAGGTTCCACCCTTGTAAATATTAGCATAGAATTTAATTTCTCCAAGTGCATATGCACATTGTTTTGTTGTAGTGTAGGTTTTGTTTCCCTAAGTGTTGTGGCACAATTTTTTTGCTCCAGGTTTGCGTTGTTATACAATTCAACATGCCTCCGGATGAATGTGTCGGCCCTTCATTTTGTGATAGGGAGAACAATAGTTGTCGTAATAGCTCGTTTTCTAATAGAAAAATACAGAGCAACTAAAATCAGGTCTCAAAGTGTTCATTTCCAGAAGAATAGGACAAACACCAGGACAACGACCATGACTCTATGCCCAATGGATACAATAAGGCAAATGATCTATTCATCTAGCAGGCAGATGTCCCCGTGAGTCATCAAATTGTTATCTCCATTTTTCCCTAAAAAAATTAATCAAACATGACCCCATGCAGGAATAAATCCAAGGGACGTCTACATCATACAATCCCACATTTCAAATCCAGAAAATAGGTTACAGGTGGGCTTTATAATGGAGCATCAGGGTCATGGAAGGAGGAAAGTAGTGTCAAAGAAAACTAGAGTCCATAAGGAGAAGAAATGGAGAAAAAACTCAAGTCTTCGGGCTCTGCGAATGATTCAAAATGAGCCCAAAAATTGCTAAGTATGGAAGAATCAACGAAAGCCTCCACGTGCCTCATTGGCACATATCCAAAGAGTAAATTCAAAAGTAGACTCGAACAAGTGCTAGGCTTCCACATGTCCCAGAGTAAAAAAAAGATAGAGTGGGACCAAAATGATTAAGTTTAGAGAATCGGTAAATGTCTCCACGTGTTTAAATTGTGCACCTTCAAGGGGAAAAAAAAAAGGAGATTACCAAATGAGCACAGAGCTTCCACATGTCTTAGGCCCGAAAAGATAGAGTTGGCCATTGAAAATTCCAAACAAGCACAAGGCTACCACATGTTAGCTTGGTGAAATTTCAAGATGGGAGCCCAAGGCAAAGACTAAAACTTGTGTCAACTCTCCATGTGGCCAAGGGTCAACAAAGGTCAAATGGAAAGTGGGCCCAAATTGGTTAAGTATGAAGTGCAGGCAGAAGGCGCCACGTGTCTTAACAATGCACATTCAAAGGCATGGCCCAAAGTGGAGACTCAAAGGAGCGCAAGGCTTCCATGTGTCATCCTAGTGCATCTTCAAAGATAAATCTAAGAGTGGGTCCTTAGATAAGAGCCAAGCCTCCATGTGTCCCTGGTTAGATATACGGCCCTGCCAAGCAAAATAAATTAGTACAAAACATAAAGGAACAAAGCAAAGCCACGGAAGAAGCCACGTGTCATCCCAGTGTAACTTCAAAAGAAAAATTCAAAAGTGGTCCCCAAATGAGCGCTAGCCCTCCACATGGCCATATTTCAAGTCAAACTAGGATGGTGGGTCATCGAGGTAATTTTAATTTTTGGCTTTGCCGATGCCCAAGGAGCCACATGTCAAGCCTATATTGAATGCGGGTTGATGGGCTTTGGGGTGATATTTTTCCCAAATGGAAATTGTGGACCGGCAGACCCAAAGATTGATTTTTGGCAAAAAGAGAATTTCGGGCCAGCGAACCCATTCTACTAACTAATTTTCACCATTTTTGTACCGACTCAATTCAAATATTCAAATGAGCATATCTTTCCACCCAGTTCCTGAAATTCAACAAAATTTGTACCATTGGAAAGGTCTCGACCTCGGCCCACGCCATGGAAACCTGAAACTTTAATTTTGGCAAGGTTAGGTGAGTGAAAATTGGAAAACATCTTCATTCCATTAATACACAATCCGATTGCTCCAAAAACCAAATCAAATTAGATTTGATCCACCGTTCTTATTTCTTTAAAGCACCGAGCAGACATGGAGTGGTGTATTTTTAGGAGAATTAATGGTCGTTAGCTGAGTTTCAAATCAAGTTTTCCTGGCTCTCTCTCTTCTTCTCTCTATGTTGAATCTATAAAAGAAGGGATTGGGCTAATTGTAAAAATGTTGGACATTTCTATTTTGCATTCTCCCTTCTTCCCTTGTCTATAAGCAAATTTGTGGAGTTTCCAAACCTCCCATTCAAGTTGTAATGCAATATTTTTCCTCTTGGCCATTGTAATGCACTGTATCAACTTTTGGAGCAATAATATATGTCTTTGGATGATTCTCGACCCTCTCATGTGTTTATTGTTCCCTTCTAATCTTTCATTGCATTGTGGTTATCTATGCTTGGCTTTTCCACTTCATTTTTATGGTCTGTGTTAGATTGCAAAATGATTTTTAACATTCCTTTATTGCATCACCTTGGTAGATTAGGTTTGTTTTATGTATCTTCTCAACCCCGTCTCCTTGGTAAAATAGAGGAGGTTTATAGTAGATCCTATGTAATTTACTTATGTCCACCTGAATAGAGGAATAGGAACTCGGCCTTAATTCGGAGAGCTCTCTTGACTCGTAAGGTCCCACACTTTGAGATATGCTCCATATTGTGCAATCACACCGAGATTCTCAACCCATTTAGTTACTGTAGAGATTCAGGGGTGTTTTGATTCTCACTAACAAAGGCCCACTCCTCTTCAACACTTAAAATACTATGATTTCAATTCATGGTTATTAGAGATATGGACATTATTATTATATTTTGATTAACATGTTGATAGATAGTATGGAAATTTTGATTATCGATATGTTGTGACTCATATTATAGCTAGTATGTACTACTAGAAGACACTAATAGATGATGATCTATTATTGTTACTTTATTATATAATGAAACTTTGGATTCTTGACATATTGATTATGATTAGATGATCAGGTTATTCTTGTGATCTCATTGATGTTAGTAAAATGGTATAAATGAAATGTTTAAAAATGGTAAATAATTGATAGAAATTCCTAATTTTGATGATGATGATATAGCTACGTGTATGATGTTATTGGATGATATGAATGTTTCTTTTATATAAAACTGTACTTTATGCATCCTTGAGGCTGAAAGGTTATTGTTTGATTGGTTGCAAGAAATTATATCACAATAAATAAGAAGGATATAGGAGATCAACCAGGAAGAGCATTGGATATTGGAAAAAGATCACGTTAGAAACTTTGTGTTATGTGCCTTGTATGTTGTTTGGAGGTTCCCATTGGGTTGTAACCTCATTTATGACCAAGGGGATTTCATGTTTGTTTTATTTCCTTTGCTTTATTTATTTAGTTGTGTATGTGATTTATTTATTGTAATGTATGCTCACTTTATTATTACTTAACTAATGTGCTTTTGTTTAGTCAATTGATGATGTGATTAAGTATTTTTAGATGTGACTATGTGGGCATTAATTATGGTAAATGGTCCCTGTTATATTTTTGATTTGTGGTGCATTTTATTGATTTTGGAGTATTGTACCTAACATCACCCTCCAAATCTCACATTTTGACTTTGGAACAACTTTTGGAGGCTTGCGGGATAAGTTAATCTTGTGTCATACATCTTAAACTCACCCACCAACTATACCTATGATGTGAGGGGTTAAATTTAGGTCTCATTATGTGTTTTGGAAGAGTAAATAGCTAATTAATTGCACTTTCTTACAAATTATTTTAATGGTGTCCTTTGAAGTATGGAGTAGTGGTTTGTGTGTGGAAGGAAACTTGTCATATCCTCACCCACCCATTTATGAGTCTTCACTTGATGTTTGACTTGGTGAAGTGGATTGGAGGAGAAGTGATGTGGCATCCTACATGGAGCCACATCACCACCCTCTCCTCATTTTCTATTTATGTAAGTTATTTTGGAGTTTTGGGGGTTACTTGGTTTAGTTGCACACTTGCATTTTTAGAGGATCTTTGCTTGAGTTCTTGTTTTGGAGCTTGGGAGCTTGTTTTGGATTTGGCTTGGAATTGGAAAATATTGGAGCTTATTGCTTATGGATTGAATATTCTTGCAATGGCAAGGTAGGGTCTATACCCTTGCATTTTATTTTATTTGTTGTGTGATTTCTTATAAAATGAATTAATGTTGTGTTGTTTTGGATTAAGGTTGTATGGCCTTAAGGATGGTGTGGGAGAAGGAAAATGGGGATATTTTGAGGGAAGGATAAGAGTTTTGTATATACATTTGGAGGGAGTTTGGGTTGGGTGTCCCACCTTGTGATAATAAGAAATATTTCTTGTTTATCTTGGTATGTTTCATTTGAGGGAGTGATAAGAGATTGAGGGAGGGATAAGACATTGTTTCTAGTTGTGTGGATGAATATTTTTGAGGTTTTTAAGGTGGAAAACTCACCCATTAGAAGGCATAATGGATTCCCCATATTTCTCTTCTCCCTTGGCTTATATTTTAAGCCTTTGTGTTTGGGAAAATTGTATATTGTTGTTATTCTTGTTATTGTGCTTGTATGTGTGCAAGTTTTGTTGGTATGGATATATGTATTGTAGAAGCCCTTATAAAGAGTTGTCATGGTTGATTAATATTCCTTATTGATTTATTGTTGGGGCTCAGAACCAATGAGAAGGGTCACTTCCCCTTCTCGTTTGGATAGGTTTGAAGGAGAGTGTTTCCTAATCCCCCTTCCTTGTTATTGTGATTTGAACATGAAGAAAAAGCTTATGGAGTAGCAAGTTGATAAAGAAAAGAAAATTTATGTTTTAAGACCAAGAGAAGGAGTCTTATTGTTGTAAATTTTACCATGTTGTTCCACTTGTAGGTGCTTGATTTGATCGTTTCCTAGTTTGCCCTAAAGATTCTTCTTACTACGGGGTCTATCATATTTTCTATTTCCCCAAATGGATAAGTGAAAGGTTTCCTTCATTTTTATGTTTTTAAGATCCTTCTCCATGGTTGTGGATCACATTTGAGCCATGTATCATTTACAAATTCTTTTTCCTTAAAGAAAAATTCAATTCTGGGTGTAAATGGTGATTTCCTTGTACTTTACGGTTTGACGGGTGTGTTTTCCACGTCAAATTATATCTTATCATCTTCAAATATGTGGTCTCTTTTGATTAGATGTGGCCTAGTGAGTCTTTTTGGTGAAATTTTAAACTTTTTTCACATTTGTAAAAAATACCAAACTGGCCCCATAGCCCCGATAGTCTCTGATTCGCTATTCAGCAAATATGAAGCAGTAGGGAAAATGTCTTACTTTAACCCCGAAGAAGGACACGTGGAAGTTTTTCATATAACAAGCGGAAGGGAGGTTGGCGGGGCATTTTGAAACTTTAAGGCCCACTTCAACTCAAAGCTTGCCCATGTGGAGGTCCGATGCTCATTTGAAATTTGCCACTGAGTCCTACCTTAGCAGTTGTGTCAAGGAGACACGTGGAGGCTTTCGTTGGCTCCTCTCTATACTTAAAGTTTTCAAGCAACTTTCTAATACCTGGGACACATGGAGGGCCCATGCTTGTTTGGGACTCTGCCACCGTACTTTACTTTTGAAAAAGTGCCGAAGAGACACATGGAGGTTTCTGCTCAGTCTTCCTATACTTATACTTTTCAACAGCCGAAGAAAATTTCTCGGAGCCTAGGCACATGGTGCCTTCCGCTGGTCCTTAAACATTTTTAACAACTTTTCTGGACTGAGACACGTGGTTAGCCTAGGCTTATTTACGGTCTCTATTTTTGGGAACCATATCTAAAGAGGGCCAAAGAGACACGTGGAGGCTTCAGTTGTCTCCTTTTTATAATGAGACTTTTCAAAGGCCAAAAGGCAATTTTCTTGGTCCCAGGACACATGGAGAGCTTGCACTCATTTGAGGTCCCACCTCTAAAATTCATCTTTGAAGTTGTGCTAAAACAACATGTTTAAGGCCCATGCTCGTTTGGGAACTTTCCTCTATACTTCTCCTTTGTAGTTGCACCAAGGAAACATGTGGAGGATTTTGCTTGGCTCCTCTTCACACTTCGCCAACTCGGACTCAGGCTTAGGTAATTTGGGATAATCCGTGCATGAAAACTCATTTCTGAGAGGCGCAAATGTAGGCATCCATGCGAGGGAACTCATTTCTCAAGGTATTTCCTCGAGGTAGAAAAGGATTTCTTGTCGATCCCGCTATACAATGCCACCTTAAAATGATTAAAAAGGGGATTTCTCGCATGAAAAAAAAAAAAATAATTAGGACTATCAAAAGGGTATGGTGTGGCATCCCACTCATGGTTGAGTTCATGATTTTCCCACCTAGCACCTTCAAATGTGAATTTATTAAACATCACTTTCTAAGACAAAATGGTAACAAGTAAAGGATTCCTCAAATATTATTCTTTTTGGGGGAAATTTGGTATGAGTGAGAAATTGAAATTTATAAATGAAATAATAATACTCTTGTAAAAGGTCGGAGTTGAATTCTTACGAAAAATTTTGAGAAAACCCATCTTCCCGAGAGACCATCCGAGAAACTTGTTAATCTCTTATGTTTTTGATTTGATCATGTCAAGTTGGTTACAAGTGTACAACCATTCACAAGATTTGAGATTGTTCAAGAAACCTTCCTCTGATGAATCTAATCAACATCGAATTAATGTGTTAATCTTGGGAAAATTTGTGTCTTCTTTATTTCGAAATGTCTCAAATAGTATTTCTTGTTCCTATTGCAGTCTTATGTTAAAATACTTCTCAATCACATAGGATATCTTCCTGTGATATTTTAGTGGCATTTTCAATTTCATTATGATAAAATCCTTCATCCTATAATGAGATAAACAATTTAAAATCACTTTACTATAATTTTGTTGATAAAGATTGTATGTAAGCCTTTGAGTGTATCTTAGGCATGAGGAACCGGGGTATTTATTTTTGAATTGAGTCTTTATCTCAAGCCTTCATGTTAAATTCTTGGATATTTTTTTAAACTATGTAACTTTGGGCCTTAATTAATGCACACCTTTTGGTTGAAGGAATATTTTATCTATTCTAAATCATTCTATCATTAAATTTACCAAATATTGTGAAGGTTCTCAAAGATCCGGAAAAAATCAAGTTTAGTCTGCTTAATCTTCCACCATTAATTATTCAAAAACAACTAATCCCACTTGAACTACCCCTATTTTCCATGTATGTCCACAAATGAATAAATTCTACTACCAAAATATGCGGAAGCAATCAGGATTCCATAATGTCTTTAGTAAGCTTAACCTTGTTTAGAAAATATCACCATTCTTTAGAAGTGACAACTCGTGAGAGTTATATTGTGGTGCATTGATTATATTTTCTCGAGGTTTCCTTTAAAATTTATGAAAAGAAGTATATTTTCATTCTCCTTCACCAACAGAGGTTACAAAATGGGTCCTCTCACCCTGGTTAAAAGGTACAACCTAAAGTAATGAGGATAGATCAAATTCTTTTGAAGATGCTCTCCATTTTTCTAATATGTGAGTGACAAAGAGCTAGTTGAATCACCTCCTGGATAAAAAATGACATACATGATGATTTATTTGTCTATACGCTTCTCTTTAAATCGGTGATGTTGCTCACTTGCAAAGGAGAATCAATTTGGATACCAACACAAGATTGACGCCATTTCTGATGATTATTTTAACATCGAGACCAATTTTTCAGCAACAACACTAGATTGGTATCGCTTCCGAGGATTATTTGAACATCGAGACCTATTTGTGTGGAAACAACACTAGATTGGTGTCATTTTCGAGGATTATTTGAACATTGGGACCTATTTGTGCGCGCAATAACACCAAATTGGCGTTGTTTCTAGGGATCTTCAAAGGCATTCTTATATTTGGCCCTAGTAATGTTTCTTACATGATCTAGGTGCAAATATGTTGTTTAAAAATCATCCTTTGTTTAGATTTGTAAGAATTTGTAAAAGTTACAAGTTATGTGTGTAATATTTCCAATTCCTAGTTTTTATTACACTAAATTTATGTCATCAATGATAAATACTCGGTAAAGGAAGGTAAAATCTACTAAGCTTTGCGAATTAAGTGTTGATAGATATTTGACAAATCATTTATAATGCATTTACACAACTAAGGTGAAAATCCTTAGTGGCAAATCTGTGTTAATTTAAAATTTGATAAATACCAAAGTTTTAGCCTATTTTAAGTGAATTTATCACTAATCTTTGCAAATCTGGAATGAAGAAGATCTTTCTTCACCGAGGACCCTACTGTAAAGTTGTTTCCGAACTAGGAAAGACAAATTTAGAAGGAAAGAGAGTCTGGAAAATAATTGGAGATCGGGAATCAAGAAAAGAGTTATCCATTGTGGAAAGTGATTAACTCGTGGTTAAGGATTACCATTATTTTTCAAGTGATTTTGAATCGTAATCTTTATATAGAATTGAATTATCAAACTAGAGATGTTAGAAATAGACCGCCTATATTTCAAGGAAATAATGTTATTACTGGTGATCAACACTTAAAGCTTTTACTCAATATGATGGAATACTTGAGATTTAATTTGAGGATGTGTATATAAAATGTTTACTCATACTCTTAAGGAGGATGCATGTGACTATTATAAGTCTTTGCCGTATAACTCAATAGATTCATGGACGAAATGAAAAATACTTTTAGATTGCAATATGGGGATAAGACAGATCCCGTGTTTCTTTTATCTCGAATTTGAAAATATAAAGAAGAATCCTAAATAATCTATTCATGACTTAAATACTAGGTTCAATAAGACCTTGAATAGGCTACTTGTAATCTTGAGGCCAATTGATGTTTCTTTTCCGATAAAATATTCTCGATGCTTTTGACAAAAAGGTTGCCTATTATTTAAGGGACAAGAACCTAGGGACATTGAGGCAGCCTTCACCATGGCTTTGTAAATTGAAAACAATATCGAATCAGTTGGTAAGCCTCCTAAGAGGGAAGGTATCAAGTTGATTAATCCAGAGAAGCCTCCACAATTACATATGTGGATATAGAAGAGGTTGTAAAAACATTGATCGGAGTTGTTAAGGACATGTCCTATAAATTGGCTAGATTAGAGAAGGGGATTGGACAAGGTTCTTAAGGTCAAAGACAAGCCAAAAGGTCAAGAAATATTTACAAATTATCCTATAGGTGATCATATATCATAGGACAAGGGTAAAGGGCCCATGGGATTAGGAAATAGACAGCCCCAACCTCGAGAAAACAGATTGGTGCCTGATCCTTTAGCTACCAAAGTTGCTACTATGGAAGAGGTCCATGATATGGAGTGGTGTGATAGATGTTTCTTGCCCCATTCCCCATGTGATGAAGACAAAGAAGTTGAGGAAGCTGATGATGATGAGATAGATGATGATGCATGCATGATGGATTTCTCTGCAAGTTCACAACAGGGAGAAACCTCAACCGAGGCCGATAAGTGCTAGAATCATATTCGATTTCTTCAATTACATTCACCAGGTATTACCTCTTCCTCCCACTCATACTTTTGAAATTGATATGGTATAATATTTTGAGTTTCCTAATAATGATTTTGAGTACTTAAGGGAATTAATGATTAAAAAGTATGATGGAGGAATTCCTTTAGAAGAGGATAGACAATTGTTAATGAATGCATTAGTTTCCCAAGAAAAGGAATACAATACCAACAATAAGGTTACCAAATGGTTAGGGCTTCCGACCAAACCAAAAACTCCAATTCTCACAAATATCCCAAAAGAAACTGCTAAGAAATATACATCTCAGCAAAGGCCTTGTTTCCCCAAACAGAACTAGTATCCCCGCCCATGCTCATACCATGAAAAATACTTTGTTTTCGAGATGAGTTTATTAGTCTTCCTCCAAATTCCACCTTTCCCAAATACATTCCTTATGACATTGCCCAAGTTTTGAGTTAGATCAAGATTTTTGTTCCAATTGGTGAGCTCGCTTAGGATTCCCGAGCACAAGAACCTTTGAGTATTTGGGATTGAAAAAGAAAAGATTACCCAAGAAATAAATGTAAACAATGTTGAGACTCCTACATTATAGAGTTGTAAAAACCCCAAGTACTAGAAGAACTAGGTGAGCCACTGAAGTATATCCAGGGAACATCCTTGGTTGATTCCCACCAATGTAGATCCATTTTTCACTACTCGATTATTAGGGACAAGTCATGTTACACAATTGTATGTTTGATTATGGAGAATCATGCAATGTTATGCCTCTTGAGGTCATGCATGATTTCTATATCAAAGTGAAAGAAACTTATCGAAGAAGAAATACACTACCATGGACTCCGGAGAAGTTCCGGTGGTTGGATGTGTCAAGGGTTTGATAGTACAACTTGCAGCATACCCAGGCAAGAACTTAAAACTAGATGTTGTTATTATTGATTGCCCTACCAAATGGGGAATGTTGTTATCAAGAAAATGTGATGCTAGTGTGGGTAGGAGTGTGCAAATGGATATGTCTTTTGCCACTATTCCTATTGATGGAAAACTTGTCAAGTTATATGGTGAAAAGAAGATGTTACATCTCATTGAGGATCCCAATAATGCTTCCTATGAAGTTTTATACACTGAAATTGATGTTGATAACTTTGTTGGATTTTTTGATGGTAAAGAGCAAAAAATTAATCAATGTAAGTCTCTTAAACAAGTAGGTTCTCCTTGGACTTTGTTGTTTGATGGGGATCTCTCTAAATTTGGAAATGGTGCTGGTATTGTTCGATATCTCCAAGCCAGAAGAGTTTTCTCTCTTTTAAAATCAACTTTGAGTGCACTAGAAATATTGTAGAATATGAAGCACTGTTATTGGGTTTAAGAATTTCTTGGAAATATGGTGTTAGAGACATCATTGTTAAAGGAGATTTAGAGCTAATTGTCAAGCAAGTTAGAAAATTGTATGCAACAAAAACTCAGAGAATGAAGTAGTATAAGCATGCAGTCTAGGATTTCATTGAAATGTTTGACTCCTTTAACATAATACATCACAATAGGAAGTACAATACTCTAGCAGAAAAATTGGCCATATTGGGGTCTAGATTTGAAAATTATATTGTATCCCCCTATTGTGAGTATAATATTGAGATATTAACTATCTTATCTATTTCTGACAATGTTAAACACTGGAAAGTGTTCAAAGATGACACCTAGGTGCAAAGATTTTACAGAACCAAGGAGAATTTTCCGATCAACGTATATATTGGGAGCTAATGGTTTGTGCAACTGATGGAAAGGAGACTTTATTTGGCAAAGACATCATTCAGTTGAAGACTAATACTATTCCGAGAGGTTTGGTAGCACTTGAATCAAACTTTGATAATGCTGATTGCATTTTCAACAGACGCATTTCATCCTTGAGGGATGTTAAAGAGTATGACCTAGGCACAAAGGATAAACCAAGTAAGATCTGGCTAGGTAGCAATATGAGAAAGGAAGAAAATCAGTCCTATGTCCAATTGTTGAAGAAATACCAGGATCGCATAGCATGGCATTATTCTAAACCGAAAGCATATAGAGAGGATCTTTTCCAAAGATGAAATTCCCTTGGAAGCTTTTGCCAAGACGTTTAGGCGAAAAAAGGCTGATCAATCCACTCCTTTCCCTAAAGATGCAAGAAGAATTGAAAAATTTGAGGGATGGAGGAATCATACAACCCACAAGGTACTCATCATGGGTTGCAAACTTGGTACATGTCAAAAAGAAGAATGGATATATAAGGTTGTGTGTGGATTTTAAAAACTTGAATAAAGCATCAAAGAAGGATAACTACCCTCTACCAAATATGGAAATTATGTTACAATTGGTTACTTGTTTGGAATTGTTATCCACCTTGGATGGTTTTTCGATATAACCGAGGTAGTTGTGAAGGAATCGGAGAAAATCAAGACTACCTTTACCACTCCTTGGGGAACATATGTATATTTCAAAATTCCTTTTGGTCTAATGAATACTGAAGCTACTTTCTAAAGAGCAATGGATGTAGCTTTCTCTAGCTATATTAATGATTTCATTGCTGTATATCAAGATGATGTGATTGTTTTCTCATGAAAAGGAGCGACCACTTGCAAAACTTAGAAAAAATGATGTTAAGATGCATGGAGTTTGGTATTTCACTAAATCCCAAGAAGTGCCATTTTGGAGTTTAGAAAGCAAAGTTTCTTGGACACATTTTATCAAAGGAAGGGGTCATGATTGATCTTGAAAGGGTAGAATCCATCAAAGAAAGTCCCTATTCCAAGAACCAAGAAGGGAATTCAATCCTTTTTTGGGTAGATTAATTTTATTAGGAGATTTATCTCCAAATTTGTTGAACTAACTATCCCAATCACTAACATGTTGAAGAAAGATCAAAGTATCAAATGGGAAGAAGTAGTTATTCAAGATTTTGTTGGGATCAAAGAAGCATTAAAGAATGCCCTTGTTTTAGCAGCTCCAGATTATAAGAAGGCTTTCCAAATGTTTTCTTTTGCTTCAGAAAGTACTATTGCATTTGTGTTATTGCAGAAGGATGATGAGGGAGTTGAAAGACCAATTGCCTTTTTTAGTAAGGCATTACAAGGAGTTGAGATAAAGTATACTATCATGGAGAAGCAAGCATTTACTTTGGTAAAAGTAACAAAGGTCTTCAAGCCATATATTCTAAGTTCCAAATTCATTTCTTATGTTCCCCACACCATGGTGAAATATATCCTATCATAAATGGAGGTTTCAAGCAAGAAATGTCGATGGGTAAACAAATTGCAAGAGTATGATATGGACATCCAAACAACAAAATTGGTCAGAGGTTTGGGCCTAAAAACTTATGGTAGAGAGCAATCTACAGACAATTGAGGTAAATGAAGTTGAAGAAGAAAGGATGAATGTCCTTGAAAACTAATAAATTCTGAATGGTACAAGGACATCATTTTTTATCTCAAACATCTATGGTTCCCTGAACATTTGAGCAACAATCAGAAAATATAACTTAAGTTAGCTTCCAAAAAATATGTCATTACTAATTTTGGGTTATCTTGGAAGAACCCAAAGGGATTTCTCTTATGATGCATTACTGAAGATGAAGCCCCTAAAATAATTGTTGATCTCCATAGAGGAGTTTGTGGGGGAATTTTTTTGGGAGAGTAACAACCCATAAGATCTTAAGGGTTGGTTACTAGTGGCTAAATCTTTTAAAAGATACAACTTTTTGATTAGGAAGTGTGAAAGCTATCAGCGTTTTTTAGGGTGATTAAAATCTTCATGATCCTTCCCATTGCAGCCTATATCAATTGAAGCCCCTTTTAAGTAGTGGGGGATTGACTTCATTGGGGAAATTTATAATCCTTCAAGTGTAGGCCATAAATGGATATTAGTGGCCATAGATTACTTCACCAAGTGGGTGGAGGCAATCCCCACCAAGAAGGAAACCCACCAAATTATCATGGATTTTATTATGAATTATATCATTTACATATTTGGAGTACCTGCCAAAATAGTTACTAATAATGCCATGAGCTTTCGAGCTAAACCTTTGGTGGATATGTGTCAAGAATATGGGATCAATTTAACGTATGCATCAAATTATAATCCCCAAGGTAATGGACAAGAAGAATCAAGCAACAAAAATTTATTGAAAATAATTAGAAGAACCTTGGAAATAAACAAATGAAAGTGGGGTGAGCAGTTGAAATTTGTTGTTTGGGATGATAGAATCATTGTTAAAAGAGCTACTAGAAAAATCCCATTTGAATTGGTATATGGAACTCAAGCTCTACTTCCCCTGCATATGCAATTATCTTCTTACCAATTTATCCAACAATTAGAGGACAAGGAGGTCAATCCATATGATGCTCATATAAATAAAATAATGGAATTGGATGAGAAGAGAAGAGAGTCCCATCAGAGGCATGTAAAATTTAGAGAGAAATTTGAAGAATTTGTTTGATAAGAAGGTGACTCCAAGATCTTTCAATGTGGGAGATCTTGTGCTATTGTGGGATAGCAAGCATGAGGATAAGGGAAAACATGGAAAGTTTGATGCATTGTGGATGGGCCCTTATTCAATTGACATTCGAATTGGTGAACATACCTTCTTCTTAAAAGACCTAGATGGGGAATTTCTTGAATTTCCTATTAATGGAAGGCATTTGAAACATTTCCTTGATTGATTTCTTAGAATCGAGGTATGCACCATTGTATAGTGTAAAGTCTTGGGTTTTTTGTTCTATTTTTGTGTTTTGTCGGTTTTGGTTTTCCCTGGTCCTTGGCGGTCATTTTTTTGGTTTCTCAGTTTTTCTTGGAGGGTTGGCTCATGACTCCATTGCCTAATGGTTTATTTTTGGCACTTGGTCTATTATTTTTCTTATGGCACTCGCTAGAATGCCCATCCCCAGTCGAGCTGATGTTGGTGCTCGATTTGATCATGCCCTAGTTTGCCCTTGAGATTCTTCAGTCTGTAGGGTCTGTCATATTTTCTATTTCTACGAATGGATGCGTGAAAGGTTTTCTTCATTTGTATGCTATTGAAGATCATTCTTCATGGTCATGCATCACATCCGGGCTATGTATCATTTCCAAATTCTTTTTCCTTAAAGAAAAATTCAATTGGTGCAAATGGTGATATCCCTACATTTTACGGTTTGACGGGTGTGTTTTCCCCATCAAATTATATCTCAACATTTTCGATACGTGGTCTCTTTTGATTAGATGTAGCTCGTAGGTTCTTTTTGGTGAAATTTTCCACTTTTTTCACATTTGTAAAAAATACCAAATTGGCCACATAGCCCCAACAGTCTCTGATTGGCTATTTAGCAAATATGAAGCGGTAGGGGAAAAGTATTACTTTGAAACCGAAGAAGGACACATGGTAGTTTTTCATGTTACAAGTGGGAAGGCGGATGGGCGGGGCATTCTGAAACTTAAGGCCCGCTTCAACTCAAAGCTTTTCCACATGGAGGGCCGTGCTCATTTGAAATTTGCCTCTGGGTCCTACTTTAGCAGTTACATCAAGGAGACACGTGGAGGCTTCTGTTGGCTCCTCTCTATACTTAAAATTTTCAAGTAACTTTCTAAGGCATGTGACATGTGGAGGGCCTTCTCTTGTTTGGGACCTACCCATGTACTTTACTTTTGAAGAAGCGCCAAAGGGACATGTGGAGGTTTCCCTGGGTCTCCCCATACTTAGAATTTTAAACGGCTGAAGAAATTTTCTCATACCCTAGGTATGTGGTGCCTTCCACTGGTCCTTAAACATTTTTAACAACTTTTCCAGACTGAGACACTTGGTGAGCTCGTGCTTGTTTAGGGTATCCAATTTTGGGCACCATATCAAAAGAGCGTCAAAGAGACACGTGGAGGCTTCCACTGGCTCCTTTTTATACTGAAACTTTTTCAAAGGCCAAAAGGAATTTTTTTGGGCCCAAGGCAGATGGAGAGCTTGTGCTCATTTGAGGTAACACCTCTAAACTTCATCTTTGAAGTTGTGCCAATGAAACATGTGGAGGCTTCCGCCGGCTCCTCTTCACACTTCGCCGAATTAGACTCATAGCAAAGGTAATGTGGGATAACCCATGTGTGGAAAATCATTTCTAAGAGGCACGAATGCAGGCATCCATGCGAGGGCACTCATTTCTCAAGGTGTTTCCTCGAGGCATAAAGGATTGCTTGTTAGATCCAGCTATACAGAGCCACCTGAAAATGATTAAAAAGGGGATTTCTTACATGACAGAATAAAATAATAATTAGTAGGAATGTAAAAATGATATGGCATGGCATCCTAGTCATGGTTAAGGGCCCGAGAAATGTGATCGAGTTCATGATTTTCCCAACCGGAAGCTTCGGTGTGAATTTGTTAAACATCACTTTCCTATACAAATTAGTAACAAGAAAAGTATTGCTTGAATATTCTTCTTTTTGGGGGGGAAATTTGGGATGAGTGAGCAAGTGAAATGTATAAATGCAATGAGAATACTCTTGCAAAAGTTTGGCGGTTGAATTCTTACGAGAAAATTTGAGAAATCCCATCTTCCTGAGAGACCATTTGAGAAACATGATAATCTCTTATGTTTTATATTTGATCATGTTGAAAGTTGATTGCAAGTGTACATCCATTCACAAGCTCTCAAATTATTCAAGAAACCTTCCCTGCTGATGTATCTAATCAACTTCAATTAATCTTTGTTAATCTTGGGAAATTTTGTGTCTACTTTATTTCAAAATGTCCTCAAATAGTACTTCTTGTTCCTATTGCAATCTTGTGTTAAAATCCCTCCGAATCACATAGGATCTCATCCCTATGATATTTTAGTGGCATTCACAATTTCATTATGGGAAGATCATTTAGCCTTTGTAATGAGATAAAAAAATTTAAAATCACTTTTTCTTGTCATTTTGTTGATAAATATTGTCTTTAAAACTTTGAGTGTATCTTCGGTGTGAGGAACCAGGGTCTTTAATGCTTAATTGATTTTTTAGCTCAAGCCTTCATGTTAAATTCTTTGAGATTGTGTGAAACTATGTAACTTTGGGCCTCCATTGATGCACACCTTCTTATTGAAGGAATATTTTAGCTATTATGAAGCATTCTATCATTCATTTTTCCAATTGTTGTGAATGTTCCCAAATATCCGGAAAAAATCAAGTTTATTCTACTTAATCTCCCACCAAAAATTATTCAAAAACAATTAATCCCACCTGAACTACCCCTATTTTCCCTGTATGTCCACAAATGAATAAATTCTACTACCAAAATATGCGGAAGCAATCAGTATTCCATAATGTCTTTAGTAACCTTAACCTTATTTAGGAAATATCACCATTCTTTAGAAGTGACAACTAGTGAGAGATAAATTGTGGTGCATTGATCATATTTTCTCAAGGTTTCCTTTCAAATTTGTGCAAAGAAGGACATATTCATTTTACTTCACCAACATAGGTTACAAAATGGGTCCTCTCACCTTGCTGGTTTAAAGGCACAACATAAGGTGGTGAGGATAGATCAAATCGTTTTGAAGGTGTTATCCCTTTCTCTAACATTCGAGTGACAAAGACCCACTGAATCACCTCCCCAGCCTACAAAATGACATACATGATGATTTATTTTTCCCTAGACTCCTTTTAAAATCTATGACGCTACTCATCTTGCACAGGAGAATCAATTTGAATACCAACACCACCTTTGAGTGAAAATCTTTTATATACTTGTATTTTAAAGTGAGTACTTGATTTTCAAACTATGTATTGTAATGGTTGAAAGAAGAAGTTATAAGTTGTATTAAAATGGACCACTTGAAAATGAAAATATCAAGCCATGTATTGTATAAGTTGAAGAAGGAATTTGGGAGTTGTAAGATAGTGGAAATGTATCTCTTTTCAAGCTTGGAATTTAATTTAAAGAAATTCATTATATTCTCATTTTGAAATGGTTCTCCTTGCATTGAAAATATATGTAGTGACCACTTCCCTTTGACACATTTTGATATTGATTATGACATTGTTGACTATATTATGGACATTATTGTGACTTTCGATTTAGAATGATGATTAGATGATAGAGCATGGACTATTATGGACTATTAGAGAAATTTTGTATGGATGTTGACATGTTTTTGGACATGGTTATATATATTTATGAATGTTGTTAGGACATGTGATAATTGCATATACGACTAGACCGAGAAAATCTAATTAAAATTGATGATGATATAGTTGTTGATGAAATTGTAAGTGATATTGTCATTGCCTTGATGTTGTTGTGATTCATATATATATATATATATATATATATATATATATATATATTGATGATTTTGGAAGCATATTTATATTCAATTATATCTTCCGATATGGCCACAAGGCCGAAGGAGTTATTTTGTTTTGCGGTTTAATTATCACCAAAACATCGGGGATTTGAGACCAACCACATTGAAATTCTAGATGAATTCAACAAGGTCACAATGGAAACTTGTATTGTTTGTGTGTGTGTTTGATTGTTGTTAGGATTCCCATGGGAGGGATCGCCTTTAAATGTGACCAAGGTGTTATGTGCATTTATTTATTTGGTTCCTTTGTTTAGTATGTATGTGTTTTATAAGTGACATGTTTCCCCTTTCTATTTAATTAAATGGTGGTAAGTAATATGAGTAATCATATTGATAAAAATTAATTACTCAAATTGGGACATAAGAAAGTAATTTTTGGAGTTGTTGGCTCTTGTATTAAATATTGTGAGATAAGTGTAAGTGATGTGTAAGAGATATGTAAGTAAATTTTGGAGTATGAAACACTCCACATTCTTTTGAAATCCGAATTTGTCCTTGAGGCTAATTTTTAAGGCTTGTGGGACAAGCTAAACTTGTCTCATACCTCTTAACTTTGCATACCAACCTTACCTATGGTTGGAGAGTTTAAATATAGCCTTCATTATACATTTTTGTAAGTTAAGTTGTATGTTTTAATTGCACTTTCTTACATTTTATTAATTTCAGTCCTTATGGGGTGTGGGCTTGATTTGAGTGTGTAAGTAAAACTGTCATTTATTCACCTACTTATTTTTTGTGCCTTGGAGATTGAAGTTGACTTATGAGTTGGAGTTGAGGATACGTGATGTGGCATCCCACTTGATCCACATCATCCTCTTCTTTCCCTCTCTATATATTCGAATTCCTTGGCTTGTTTTCTGGGGTGGCTTCACTTTTGCATACTTCATTTGGGGCAAATTATTTTGTTGTTTTGAGCTCTTGCTTTTGGAGAAGATTGGAGATTGTTGCATGCTTGTAGATTGTTGATCTTGGACTGTGTTTTTCATTGGAAAGCTTGTTGTTTTGGAACCTTGGAACAAAAATTCATTGGAAAGCTTGTTGTTTTGGAACCTTGGAACAAAAATCCATCATGGAGAGGTAGGAGCTTGGCTCTTGAAATGATATCTTATCTTTTTTATGCACTTAGGAATGGTTGAATGTTTGAATGTGTTGTTTTATTATTGGCTGGTTGGGTAGACTACCTAGGGATGGTGTAGGAGAAGACTATGGGGTATTTTGGGGAGGCATAAGTGTTTTTGGAGGTATAAGTGTGGAGGGAGTTGGGATTTGGGTTCCACCTTACAAATAAATAGCTTGCATTTCTTTACTCGTTATGGGGTGCCATAAGAGGTTGGGGGCATAAGGAAATGGGAGGAATAATGGCTACTTGGGGGAGGCATAAGGGCATGTCAAGGATTTGAAATGATATATATTTTGGCGGTTTGTTCTCAGGTGGTGATACCCATTTCCCCTTTGGGAGGAATAAGCAACATCCCCCATAGTTTCTTGCTCCTTTGGCTTGCATGATGAAGCTTGAGTGTTGTTTGTTGTCTTTATTTTGTGGTTGTAAACTACAATTTTTCTTTGGACTTTGTTTTAAATGTGAAATTTTCATGTGTGTTTGTGGAAGCTTGTTGTTGCCATGAGTTGAAACACATCTTTCATTGTGGGGGGCTCGAGGAAGAAGGATGGATTCTCCCTTATCATTGGATGTCTTGGTTGGGTGGAGAGCGTTGCCTTCCCCTGTTTTGTTGTGATCAAATTGAAATAAAGAAAATGGAGGATATTCATGTTGTTGTTATGGAGCAAAGGAAAAATACATATTTGACAGTCATTGTTGAGATTATTCCTTATTGTAACCTTTTCCCACTTGAAGTGGATGACCTTGTAAATTATTGTGATGGAAATATGTTTTGTATTGACTATGAAAGTTGTAATTTGAAATGTGAAAGAGATATACTCTGTTTTTCTACTTTTGAAAGAATGTGAAAGAGATTATATTTTGTATGTTGTATTTGAGGAATGGAAGAAAGAAGTTGTAAATATATCCTTTTGAATCAATAAAATATTGTATTAATTTTCCCAAATGGCATTATTAGGTATTAAAATCTGATTGTTGAATGTATTTTGAAATCTCTATTGGAAAGATGAAAAGTGAATACGTATGAAGAAATGTCATAGTGCTCTATTCTTTAGAAATGAATGTTTTGAAAACCAGAAGTTGTAATTTGGCATTTGAACATCTTGCTTGAATCAACTTAATATGTTAGATTGTTTTGGAATGAATTCATAGTTGAAGTTGGTAAATGTAAACAAATCTATTCGAATTGGATCTTTGTTAGATGTTTTCAAACTGACAAATGTTTTATCAAAAATGCACAGATCGACCTTGCAACCTTGGAAAATGAAATAAAATGATTGAATGGAGGTTACATGATCAAAATGACCTCAAACAAACTAAAACACTTAAGAAATTTTTAAAGAACCTTTCAAATCAAGAAAAGGCAAAATTGCAATCGTTTTGCTATCAAAAGTTGAAAAAATTTTGAATTGTTAATCAATCAAACAAAATATACCTTACAATCCATCCTAAATTCCTCTAAGAGAAATCCTCCATGTTTTCTTGGCATGTTGAGAAAGGAAGGAGGTCGAATTGAACAAAATTTTATAAGTCAAATGTTACCAGTTTTCATTTTAAAAGCCTGCATATCATTTTCACAAAATTTCCCTTTAAAATTTATCAAAATTAAAATCTTAAGCTTCCTGTGCAAAGAGGACTTCAGATCTTTCCAAAATTCTTGATTTTCCAAAACCAAATCCCCAATCAAAAGTTATGGCCTTCTGAAGTTTTACTTCATTTTGGCTTAAAAAAATCTAACTGCCAAAATTAATTAATAAATTATTCTTGGGTGGACCCGTGGGCAAAATATTTCCCTTTTGTACTTTTTCCCAAAAGCGCTAAAGGCATTATGTCCCCCGCCACTCTGCTGACCCAAAAGCTTTAATTTTTCCTTAAAATAATCTAAGTTCGAAAAAGAAAATTTGGAAAAATGTTCCCCGCCGCCCCATCGTTGCCTTTTGAAATGTATTTTTACAGGTGCGCGGGCCCACAATCCTTAACTTAGCTTTTAAAAATTTCAGAAAAATTTCCTAACTTTCCGTACCGCTACCCTGTAGCAACAATCAGGTGCTACCACGTGGCTTAACAAGGTAACAGTGGAGGGCAAAATCTCTTAAAACCTTAGCACTTTTGAAATTAAAATTTGGAAAAACATTTCCAAGTTGCTCTGCGGCCCAACGACCCGCAGCCAATGTGAGCTTAACACGTGGCATCGATCGGAGTAGTTAGAGGCGTGGGTTAATTTTAACCCTTGCACTTTTTCACAAAAATTCTAGACTTTCCAAGTTTCCCCACAAGTCTATTTTCCCTGCGCGAATTTGGGCTTGACATGTGGCGCCTTAGGCGTCGGCGGAGGCGGGGATCATTTTTATCCCTTAACACTTTTTGGTAAAAAAATGAAATGTCTTAAGTTTCTCTGGTGACTGACTTTCTGCTGAAGCTAGGAAATGTTGACACGTGTCCCTTACGGGCTCGTGGGCGCATGGAGGTAGATTGTGCTTTTGTCCCAAAAGGGAAAAAGTGCTAAATTTCTTCCCGCTCCACCGGCCCACGCATGGGAAAAATTTATCTCCCCACTCCGCCGGTCCGGATTCCTTCTCCGAGAAAAAATTTGTCTCCGAAGCCCATGTAGACCCAGCTAGGGGAAAATTTTCCTCCTCAAGCCCGCTCTTGGGGAAAATTTTCATCCCAAGGTCCACCAACTCATATCTTAGAAAATATGAGGAGTTAGGAGGACTTCTTTATATCACTTGGAAAGGTGAGGGAATTTCCTATCTAATGGGAATGTTTTCAAAAAAATTTGAGTACATTAAATATGAGAATAATCAGATTAAATCCTTAAGTGAGTTCTTAGAGTGGGTAAGTGAGAATTTACCCTGTTAGTTTAAATGTGTATTCTCCCCCTTAGAATTAGACCTTGTTAATTTTTGAAACTTTGTATAATTAAATACCTAGGGTATTTAATTGTTTTGGCTCTTCTTACCCTTTGAGTTTAATTAAGAATTGTTTGGCTTAGTGTTAATCTAATTTTAAATAGTTAGATTATCACCTAAGGGAAATCTAACTATGCTCGGGATAACTTTCTCTCTCTTAGTGTTTTGTAAGGTGATTTGATAATTGTTGTAGTGGACTCTGAATTTTTTTGTTATGAACCCTTTAAAAAAAAAAATTATTCCATTTTTTTCTAACTAAACCTAGGTTGTTCTTTGGTCTCAAGTGGTTGTTTTAGTAGGTGTTACACTTTGTATCAGAGCCATGGGTTCAAATCTTGGACCCTTGGGCACACTAGAAAACTTGAGACATGAACTGTAAATCTAGCACACTTTTAAATCTAGAAAAACAACCTTGTTTGAAAAACAAAAAAAAATACGTATGAAGAAATATTACATTACTCTATTCATTTGAACTACCAAATTAAAATAATAATAAAATAATAAGTTGTTTGAATTGTTGTACTCGCTCAGTGGCATTTTGTCAAAACCCGGTAACTAAAAATGTTAAATTAAATTGGTATTTTTGTGAACTTCTAGCGTAGCGGAACTTGTTTCTACCTTGAAAAGATGTTGTTTGAGGAGTCCTAACCCTTATTATAGTTGTATGATGCAATAAATCTGCTGAGACTCTCCCTTATTGGATTTGTAGGAATGATAAATTGTATGGTGTGACTCTTGTGGCCTAGTGTTGGAGGTTGTGTTCGGGAGCCTATCAGAGTCAATTAGGAGTTGTTAATCGTCTAAATCTTCCCTCTTTCCTTCAGTGGTTAGACAAGTTAGTTTTGGTTGTCGCTTTGGTGACTCAATCCTGTAAGAGTAAGTAGAATGTTAGGTCTTGGTGTCACCTTTGATCCAACTTTGCGTGAGTTTCATTAGAGTGGATCTTAAGGCATAGTACCCCTATTGGCGGCCATGAAGGGCTGTGGAGTGACTGTGATGTTGACTTATGTATTTTATATTTGTAAACTTGTGTTATTTTATCAAGGACCAACATCTTATTTTATGATTGGATTGGGAAGCTCTAAGGCTCTTTTAGTTATATATATTTTTGTGAGAATTTTCAGACTTTGCAATGCGGCTACTTAGCCACTTTCCTTGATTGCCGATATTTCTTGGACTTTATTTTGATTGGTGACTCGGAGCTCATTGATATTGTTGGCTACTTAGCTACACGTTACATGATTCCTTCTTGCTTAATGATGAGCTAGTTCTACATTGTTTGTATTGTGACAATTCGTCATATGGGGTACACCCTTGGTGTCTTGAATGTCTTCTTAGGTGCTTTAATGTGCTCCTTGGTGTTGGATGCACGGAACCTTGAGTGTGTCTAGGATCTTAGAGTGAACTTTTCATTACTTGACCTTGTTGGGAAGAGATTTTGTTGTGTAGTATGGTCTAGTTAGCAGTCCAATGGCGTTGGTGGTGATTCTCTTATAGTCTGGTAAGAGCTTGAACCTCGTCGAGTAGAGGTGTTTAATTTTGGGATGATGAATTTTATTAGGATCAGATTTTTTTGGATGGTTGTGGATGTTAGTGGAAAAGTGTTTGTCTAGTAGTGGCTTTTCTTCGATGGCATGCTAAGTTTTATCAGGATTTCCTTATTTCATTATATAAAGTAGTGACTTGTGGATTGTATGCATCTTGGTAATTATGGTTAGAAATAATCCCATTCGAGTATTGTGTGTAAATTAAGTGTGTTTGTTTTCCCTCTTGACCTATAAATAAGTCTACCCTTTCCTTAACTTTTTAAGTTACTATGAATAACACTCTATGACCTATTAATTTTGAATTACGTGGAGACACTTATGGATGCTTTGAGTCTTTTGGACCATGCCACTGGTGATGTTAGTGTAATTAGACCTTGATGATTTAATCTCGGTGGTATTTTATAATGTGATTCTTCTTGTGAAACTATAACTCTTGGTCGTAAAGCACATGTTTAATAGATTAGCTGATTGACCACTTGCATTTGACATTTTCTAGTGGAATGTGGTGTCCATGGAGTAAATATTTGCATTGTCATCTTGTTGCTTGGTTGGAGGTACCTTGTGGAAATATGGGTGTAGATTTGAATACTTTCCTTGTCTTTTCATGCGAGTAAAATGTTTAGCCAAAACAACAAAAATTGTTAAACCTTAGTAGGTTCATAAAAGTAATTATGCTTCCTTAATGGGCCTTCCTTGTAACTTCTTTTGAGAACTTGTAGAAACCCACTAGGAATGTTTTATGATACTTGTAATTAGTGGAAAAATATCAAATATTGTTGTGATCCATGTTGGTTGATTGTTTCCTAGTTCTTACAAAATTAATAATGTGTTTGCTATGTTGAATGCCTCTTATTCCTTTAGAATTAAAAATGTGATATGTTGTTTTCCATAAAAGTAATAATGTGATATGTTTGAATATTCCTTCTCATTAAAAAAAAAATTAAAATGATAAGATGATTCACCCAAACACCATAAAGCTATAATTGAGGAGATTTGGCCTTGAAGCTTAACAAATAAACTAGAAACATAGAAAGAGAAAATGGTCCTTGATTTAACCTTGGTAGATTAATAGAAGAAATAAAAACCATGTAGAAGAACAAAAAGGGAAAACTTTGTCCATCTACCTCCCCTAGGAGTAAAATAAATACGTTTTCTCTTTTTGCCTTTATAGAATGGTGAGATATCAAGCCCCCTTAGTGGTCCTTATAACAGAAACTTATGATGTCATAATAGGAGGATGTTTAATTAAGAAAACTCATAAAGGAATGTGCTTAGCAAAGGAAACTACAACTTTTGACTTAATTAGTTTAGTTATAAAATAATTAAGATTTATGTGTATTAAGTACAATGTATAGTTGAACCTGTAGTTCTGTCGCCTACCCAGAATTGTGAAACACCTAGTGGATAGTAATGTGTTCTAGTTTCTTAGTACCTTCTTTTCCATAGATGTATGTGCCTTTCTTATGGGAGTTTTGGGTCATCATACCTTTATCGTCCCGTAGCTCGTCGAGTGTGAGTTGTGGTCTTTTTGGATTGAGACTTATATCTTGTTTAAGAAGAAACCTCCTTGCATGTTGTCTTGTCATTGGAGACCTAAGTTATTGTAATTTTAAGGCAACATATGTTAAGGATATAAAATAACTTTGGGAAGTCTTCTTTTCTTCATATTATTGGGTCACCTTGTTATTGTTGCCCCTTTGTCGTTAGGATGGAAAGTGCAAGATGATGTTATTCACTTTTGTCACGATGCACCCTTGGATTGTAGTTGGACCCTTTGTTACTTGTTCTTCTCCCTAGCGACCTTGAGTGCTCTTTGGTGTTACGATTTATGCTTGTGCTCTCCTTGTGATTATTCCGAGCTTGACCAAGAAATAAGATAAATGAAACCCATTGTGTTATTGTGAATGGTACTTCTTGTATTGATATGTTAGTTGCTATGGGAGATATATATATATATATATACTTTTTTTCTAAATGGTTGACGTATCTAGTTTTGTTGGTGTGGTGTGTTTGATTCTTAAAAAAAAGTTTAAAAATTAGAATATAGTAAACCTTGTGGTCATGAATTTTATTAGTATTACCATGAAGAAATTTTATCGTACCCACCCTCTCAAGTTATATAAGTTCTTTCCATAAATAGTTTCCTCGATTGTAATTATTTTTTAGAATTAGGTGTCCATCCTTGTTGATAAACCTCATCTTGTGTGACCTCAAATTGTGGGACCTTGACTACACATGTCTCTCGTATAAAATTTTGGCCATGGTTGATTCTGCTAGCCTTGTCTAAACAACGAACTATGAAAGCATAATTTAACCTTAGTGAAAACCTTAAATTTTGTTATTGTAGTATGTTGTATTCCTTGGGAAATTATGTGGTCATTCTTGAACTCACAAAATTATCCTTGTTATTCCTCTACTTGGTGGTTATTCTTGAGACTCCTTTAACCTCTTCATGTTATATTGTTAGGTGTGGTATCTTGGTTGTTAGTGTAAAGTTACTCCTTAGAATTAAATGTTCGTAGCCTTGCATGCAGAAAGCTTAGAACTCATCCCTTACAATCTCCTTCTTCTTGTTGAATTGCATTGGACCAAACTTGGGTTCTATGGACCCAAAATTGTTTGAAGCAAGAAATCCCATAATGGGAGTGATATTTTTTGTTTTATTTGTCCCTATCTCTCGTTCCAGTGACTTCTAGGAGGAATTCGAGTCTAAGGGGAGGGGGATGTAGTGCCCACTTCCCTTCGACACATTTTGATATTGATTATGACACTGTTGACTATATTATGGACATTATTGTGACTTTTGATTTAGTATGATGATTAGATGTTAGAGCATGGACTATTATTGACTTTGATTCGCATATGATGCATGGTGATTGTTAGAGACATTTAATATAGATGTTGATATGCTGTTGGAAATGGTTATATATATTTAAGGATGTTGTTAGGACATGTGATATTTGGATATACTAAGTAGACTAAGAAAATTGAATTAAAATTGATGATGATATAGTTGTTGATGAAATTGTAAGTGATATTGTTGGTTGCCTTGATGTTGTTGTGATATATATATATATATATATATATATATATATATATTTTGAATTTGAAGTATATTTATATTCATTTGGATGTTCTGATATGGCCACGATGCCAAAGGAGGTATTTGTGTTTTACAGGTTAAATTATCACAACAAACATCGGGGGATTGGAGACCAACCACATTGGAATTCTAGATGAATTCAACAAGGTCACCATGACAACTTGTATTATTTGTGTGTGTGTTTGATTGTTAGGTATTCCCATGGGAGGGATCACCTTTAAATGTGACCAAGGGTTATGTGTATTTATTTATTTGGTTCCTTTGTTTAGTATGTATGTGTTTTATAAGTGATGTGTTTCCCTTTCTATTTAATTAAATGGTGGTAAGTAATATGAGTAATCATATTGATAAAAATTAATTACTCAAATTGGGACATAAGAAAGTAATTATTAGAGTTGTTGGCTCTTATATTAAATATTGTGAGATAAGTGTAAGTGATGTGTAAGAGATATGTAAGTAAATTTTGGAGTATGAAACACTCCACATTCTTTTGAAATCCGAATTTGTCCTTGGAGGCTGATTTTGGAGGCTTGTGGGACAAGCTAAACTTGTCTCATACCTCTTAACTTTGCATACCAACCTTACCTATGGTTGGAGAGTTTTGCAATGCCCCGTGCATCGAGGAGAATGTAATGCATCGAGGACTTCCATTTCTACCACCTTGGCCTCCTCCCAACCACCCAACATGCCGACTATTGACCACCGCATTTGCTCTGTCCTTACGTGAGGGAGACGGGAGTTGGTGGAGGTGTTTTTCTTCATCAGGATCTCCTTTTGATTCTATCATTCAATGCATTAGGTGCAGTCTGGTTTGACATGACGGCTTGATGGAGCTTCAAGCCAGTGAAGCAGGCATGTGTGAGGCATTTTCTCCTTGTTTCCTCCTGAACACTTTCCTTCTTCCTGCCCTGGCCGCGTGAGGAGAATGGAGGGAGTTTTTCTTTGTTTATTTGTGTAGTCGCATGCCTGTTCCTTCGCTGGCCGCGCGTAGCTACCAGCGAGTGAAGTAGGCACATTTCCTCCTTTCTTTGGGTGTTGTGGGATGTATTTTGGTTGGGGATCCACAGCACAGCCTGCGACAATAACTTAGCTAGGCGGCAGGCATATTGCAGTATGGTTGAAGCCGTTTGAGCGCTTCCAAACAAGCGAATGTCTAGCTATGTTGTTATCTCATGCGGTATCCATGCATCCTCAAATTTGGGATCCTCCTTGAAGACATTTCACAAAAATCAACTTTGTGACAAAGTGAGAGTGTTACCAGGAGACTGATGAAATTCTTTTGCAAAGATTCTCTTCGAGACCTTGCTTGTTTCTGATGTAGCTCATGGAAGAGGGTCTCTTAGAGCTGGATCTGTTTCAGATCAGAATATTCATGAAGCACAATTTTCCTTGCAACTATATGAACTTCTTCAGCGAATCACTAAGTTGGCAGGCATAAAGGTTTCTGTTGGAATTACCACACCTTCAAGCTTCAGCTGAAACGTTTGCACCGAGAGTTGATGCAGTCCTCTCAGTTCGTTCCTTGAAGATCCTTCCAGTCCAATCCTTAAAGGATATTGCCGAATCATTTATGTATATTTTGGGCCTATTCTTTTCTACTTCTTCTGCTAATAATATACAAGTGAATAGCAGGAGTACCCAACTACTCAGAAGGGAATATTCTAATTCTAATCTGAAACATCTTGAGAGCTGCTCCAGCTTGGGGTCCGAGCTTGCCCAATTGCCCCTCATAGCTGATGAAATCAGCAGAGCCTTCTGTTGTGCCCTACAAAACACTGCAAACATTACCCATGTGGTGGAATGCACTATTTGTCTGTAAGATTGAAGAAGGGGATCAGATTTAAGGAACTGTCGTGCTCTCATTTCTTCCTCGAAATTGTTTTGACAAGTGGCGGGATCTCCAACAAACAACCCGTCCCTCTATGCGATTTCTCCCTCATGCCGAGAAGAGACTGCTATTAGGTGAGGAGAAGAGAGCGAAACTCACGAAGAGCTATACAATTGATTTTACAAAGTCAAGAGCATGGCCGTTAACGAGTTTGGACCTTTAGCGGTGAGGAAGAGAAGTTGCGCAGTTGTGTTCTTTGTTGCCCAAGCCCAGTCGACATGCTTGTTGGATTCGAAGAATTCTAATGAGGCATGTTAAATATACTCTTTGTAGTAGTTTTCTACCTTCTTTCAGTATCTTGAAATGAATTTTCTTTCCTCTTGAATGGCGCCTAGACAAAATGTTTTCGTGGTTGTTTATATCGCTGCCTGATTGTGTTGGTTGTTCCTTTAAATCTCGTTCCAATTTCACTGGTTTTGCTTAGAATGTTCTTTCCTCTCTTATAGCTTACTCTATTTATATTTGTCTAAATGGGCTACTACAATTTTGAGTGATGCAATCTAGTTCATAGGGAAGGAAACATTTTAGAGTTTCATTTGCTTATATGACTCTATTTTAAAAGAATTTTGTGATGGTATTTATAATTGAAGGCTTACTATATGGAAGGTTAAGCCTTCATATCTCTATTTGCTTGAATAAATACGTATTTCCTGTTTAGGGCTCTCCTGTTTTGCTAAAGGTACATTAATAGTGACATTGTGTTCTGAAACTTGTTTAAGCCTGTGGGCATTCCTTACTTTTGTTTAATTAGAAAATGGCATTAGGGTTTTATTTTAGAACTGTGCATGGTTGACTTATGTACCCAGTTCTAGGGGATGAATAACCTGACATCTATTTTGGCCTCTACGTGTTGAGAAAATTACTATACCTACTACCTGGTTCAAACTCTTGTTTGATTAAAGTAAGGGGGAGACATTGTAGGTTTAATTGAAGGAAATCTCTTCAATTTTATTAAGGGTCGCGAGCAAGCTATTAATAGCTGGACTGAAACAAAAGTTGTAGGTGAATCCATGGTATTGGACTCGTGAACTCGTTTCCTGTTAGATGACAGCTGATTACAGTGATAATATAATAGGTGGTTATTATGTTCATCTGTTTGATATTTGCTAGACATGTCCTTGATAAGCCCACATGGATCGGGTAAAATTTCCATCTTCTATACCATTGGCCAGGAGCTCATAGAACTTCTAGGCCTGACTACACTGCGTAACCTTCCTGATGGATATGTGTGTTGGTTCTTATTTTTGTGCTTGCACTCGTGGTAGGGTCTTTTGAGTCTGGGGCATCATTGGTGTTTTACCCTCTGCGTATCGAATCCCTTTGTTTTCGAACTCGAATATCTTATTCTTCAAACTTGGTTACTAAAAGTCTCATTTTGTGGCTTTGTTAAGGAAATCAATTTTTATTTTTATTTTAAAATACTTTTTGGCATTGTCGGAAATATATAAAAATTATTAACGACTTTTGGGTTTAGCCTCCCTTATATTATGTAGAGAAGTTGACGTTTAGGATAAGGTTTGTTGGTAGAATAATGGCCCTTTTTGTGTCTCCTTTGTACGCTTTTGGAAGAGTGGTTTTGTTTTGTTAACTAGTCCTACGTTTAAGAAATCCTATAAGAAGGTAGTGGTAAAACTCCTTGGTTAAAACTGAAACTATAGTTGTTTTTCTTTTAAGGGCGTCGAACCCTTATTGCTATGAAGCCTCCCCCTGGGAGATTTGGATAACGTTGTTTTGTTTCGCGCCTACGATCATAATTAGTATGTTTTGTCTTCTCTTGGACCTCTTTAGATGGGTGGATTGGGTATTGGATTCCAATCACGTAATCTATAGGACTACATGAAGGAAATATATCAACACTCTTGACTTTCTTGTTCCTAACCCATAAGGTCTTGCCTTGATTTATGTGATTTTGTTCTTACTGGTATTTTGACTTTCTCCTTGTTGGATGGTTTAGATTTCTTTCTCATGCGAATAATTTTGGAGTTGTGGGTTGTGTTTTAAATCCATTTTTGAATTAGAACTTTCCTTTCTTGATATTGTTAAATGTTAGCTTACTGTTGCAATGTGTAGCCTTAACATGCTCAGTTCTTGCGAACTGATTTTAGCTAGTATTTGTGCAGATGGATTATGCGAGTAGATTAAAGGAAAGAGTTGTAAAGGTTTCATCAGTGCAATTTATGAAGTTCCTTGTAAAAATGTCCAATGTGAGGTAAATTTTGTAATAGTGCTTGCAAAGGAGTTTAGAAGACCTCTTGCCTTGGGTTGTTCTGAAATTTTGTGATGATGTTGTCTTGTCCTTCTGTAGGTAAACTGGTAACTTACCTTTGTGAGAAATGGTATTCAATCTTTACATTGATATGAGTATTCTTTTGTAAACTATCTGTAAAACTTTGATCTTGAAATAAATTGTTGGCAAGTTAAATCTTTCTAAGACCCAGTGACAATATTTTATAAGTAAAGTAAAATGGGTCTATTAACCCTTAAAGAAGCTAAAAAAAAATAATAATTTTATATTCAACAAATAAATGTAGAGGTGATCTATTTGAAATCAAATAATTCCATGAGTGATCAAAATGAAACCATCCTTTGTGAAAGTAAAAATTTATAACTTGATATCCATAGATACACTAAAGAACATTATCCTTTTTATGGTGAATTCTTAGAATGATCCTAAGGTGAAACAAATTGTTTAGTTGATATAAGATAATAAGATTTAATAAGCCATAAAAACATTGTCCTCTTGTTGGGAAACGTTACCAATTTTAAAAGTAATATCACCGCCTTTTGGGGATATCAGATCTTTCTAGTACCGGAGATTGAATAAAAACACATTAAGTACTTCCATGTTAACCCCTTGTAGCGAACCTAAGTAAAGTTGTTGATAGATTTTACCAAAATTAAGAGCCCTAAGCTTCATTAAATACCGGTTAATAACTAATGAGGTCCTAAAAATGTTCCATCTCGAACCTTCTCCCTCTAACCCTTGTCTAAGGCACCTAAATTTTTTCTCTTAAGTGTGTTGAACTTAAAACCATGTCTTACGTGTGGGCAAGAATGAAATTTAGTAGAGTTAGTGGTGAGATAGATGGCCTTGTGGAATTGAATTTCCCCTTTCTCTAAATAAACTAACTAAGCAAATAAATGTCATAATAGAGAAGATTTAAGGATGATTACTCAAGTTGAAAAAGAAAAGAAACTTAGCTTGGTAAGATGAATTGTATGAACCGTATCATGAGTCTCCTTAAAACGTAAGCTAAGAATTGCAAGATGTCTTATTAAAATAAATAACCTCAAGAATATCTCATTGTGGTCTTCAGGCCCTAACTATGTAAGTGTGTTTTGTGGTTGGACTTCTATGTTGTCATGTCTAAAAGAAAAGTAAATTGTCCTTGAAAGGTGTGAACGTTTCCGTGCTGCCTTTATGGCCATCCTTGTATCAAGTTGTTCACAGTGTTAGTTGTATCCTTGGTGATGACATGTTGCATCATGTTATGTGTCAAGAAAGTCAAAAAAAAAAATTATCCTGTGTTGTTCGTGTGTGAATTTTTGGGTCGTTACAGAAAGGGACTCAAGGATTGGAAAACCCACAACACATCATTACCATGATTACATCTTAGTTACGATAAACATTACAAGAACGTTTTTGAGAAAGGATAATTTTATTCTTTTTCCACCTACAGATTCTTAAATTCATTTCACATTCAACTTATAGTTTAACCATTTAAGTTGGCTCTTTTTCTCTTACGACAATCTCCATAACTTACATAATTATTTGGCATATTTCAAATTGCATAAAAACTTATTAATTCACTTGTTCTTAAGTTAAGCTTATGTTTTTCAAATGTTTATTCAATTTATAAATTTTTCCCTTACTACAAAAGTGAATCTAACGTGATGTCAAGACAAAAATCTTAGGATTTAAGGAAGATTTAGATTCAAGATACCTTTTCCCAAAACATTTTTCGATCACAGTATCCTTAGTTCTCATCATAGTTAGAATAGTTCAAAAAACTTGTTGAATCCATTCAAAATTTTCACATCAAGAAATTTTATTTAGATTTATATATGTATCTTTTGTTTTCTCAAATTTTGATAACACCAAGGAAATTCATATTCTTTTAAACACAAGTAAATGTCTAATTGAGTTACAAAGACTCCAAGAGTGTCATTATTCCTAACCTTGAATCTCATTTTACTCTTATATGCTTTACTCTAACATTACACTATGGTTTTTTATTGGCATCACTTTAGAACAAAACAGTTTCAAAAGTACTTATTTAACTATATAACTCTAACATTACTATGGTCTTTTTATTGGCATGTGGAGGAGTTTCGGTACTTTGGTTTAACACTTGAAGAAGTACATGATAGAGAGCATTATAAACTACACATGAACCACAACTGGTTTGTGTTCAAGGTAAGATCCCGTGTTTCAGCATTTCATGTCTTTGCATGTGAAATTTAATTTATTCTTAATGTCATCAAAGGGCATAAAAAGGGATTACGAGACAAATTTTCTAGTTTGTAAGGTTCTCTAAAGTCAACATCTTTCAAATCAATTTCGTTTGCAAGGAGTTACTTACCATTTTCTACCCACAATTTAACCTCTCAATCAACTAGAGGTTTAGTTTAATTCCAATTTTTAGTCAGGGTTCTATGCCCTATTATAGATTAGATTAAGGTGTGAAAACATATTTACCCTATAAACCCTTCGTATAAGACCGAGGCACTATATTGTCACTAGACAAAGTAACACATTTAGCTAGGAGGACCTAAAGAGATCATTAACAAGAGTTTAAGTAATAATACAACTATTTCACTAGCTCCATTGTGACATCTGGATCCCACAAGCAATTCATTCAATGAAAAAAAATTAATTCTAAATCCAACATCTTAAGACAATGTAGTCTACTAGGATACTAAGGAAGTGTTTATTCTACTAATTCCAGGTAAGGTTTTTCCCACAGGGGTTCACATGCTAGGCAATATCCTAGCACGTGGGTTCATATTGAGGTAATTAAAATTAATAAAATTAAATTCAATATACCGGTAGACATGAGGGGGTGAAAGGGTTTATTTTATTAATATTTTGAATCAGGTATTCGGGGTAGGTTAGAAAGTTGGGCCAAAGGAAAGGGAGGTTTAATTTTAATATAACACAAACACATTTGAACCCTAGTTTGTAAAAGTAAATACCTTAAAATTTCAAAAGGAGTGTGTTCATTAAGTTAAATTATAATCTCCTTTTGAATAAATAAATCTTAATTAAGAGATTCTTAACCAAAAAATAATAAAATGGTAGAAAACAAGGATTGAGTATGTTTTTCAAATGAATGTGATAAACATAAGTTTAATTTGGCATTTAATATCTTGCTTGAAAATGATTAATCAAATTAATATGTTAACTATTTATTAAAGGTTAACATTTATAAGGTGACTTGTAATAGGTATTCAATGGATTCAAACTATCTTTAGAGAGGAAATGCATATTAAATAAAATTCAGTGAGAAATATGATATATTTTCTATTTAATATATTAGGGTAGAAATAAAAAGGGGTAAATAAAATTGTAATTGAAAAGTGGGTAAGTAAGGTACATGGAAAAAATAGGGGGTATTTTCACTCTAGAAATATAACAGGAGGGGGTATTATAAATTAAATAATTAGAGGTAAAAACTAGAATTAAGGGTACTCTTTAATACCCTTCGAATGCATGTGTTATACCATACTTTTACTAAGTGAACCCCCCATGGTTTTTCCATGTCAATCCTAACCATCAGGATCATAACGATAACACTAAACATATTGGCTATGACGACAACCCTAAATTGGGCTATTATTTACTTAACTAGAAGGTTCAATAGAGTATAAAGTTTAAGTTCATTAAAAATTTTATCAAAATTAAAATATTAAGAGTTCTTTAAGTTCATTAAATTTTCAAATTCTTCTATGCTAAGAAGGATCATGCAAGAAAGGTAGATATGCACAAGTTTTAAATTAAGGTCCATTGTTTTATTTATATTTCTTTATTACATTTTTAAGGTAATGGAACAGGACACCAATTATTTAATCAACAATTTCAAAATGGAATTACACTACAAGTTATTAATTTTCAATTTTGTTCAACACATTTGTCCATCTTTTACAATACAGTTTTGAAATCAAAAGATACCCATGTTCAAATGGGTGTTCCCCTTAAACACTAGCATCTTAAAAATATTACAAAACTCCATTAATAACCCTTTCAAAACTTTACAAATGACAACTATCCCCCAAAATTTTTCTTAACATATATTTCCAATCACCTTTTACCATATGTGATTTATGAATCAAATTTGAACCTATGATTAAATGCACATTTCCCAAGGTATCTCTAAAACTATTGGCATAATTAATACATAGTTTATCTTAGTTATATATAACTGACCTATTATTTATAGGTGGTTACCTCCTAACTAAATTCTCTCCTGTATTAATACACACTTCATTGTGAATAAACTTATCCAGACATTTCTACATTTGGTGATCTCTTCCTACGTGCATGAGCACCGAATCTCTTCCTACGCGTGGAGAATTTCCTTTTTTCACCGTAGAAAATTTGCTGAGAAAAAATTGTTGTGCATGAAGGAGGCAAGCCAGTGCTGGAAAGCACCAATACAAACCTGTGTAAAGCGTGTAGATGTTGGCATATCAAAGCAACGACTAGTGGAGAAATTTCCTGTGTGAAGATTAGAAAGAAATTTCCTCAGTGGAGATTAGTGACTTCTTCGGCTATCAAAGATGCCTGAGAAGCATGAAATTCTGGAGCAACCTATTCTTTCGTGTGACTGAGACCACCCAATGTGTTAGAAAAGGAGGATCGGAGAATGTTTGAGCACTGTGCGTGATTTAAAGCACCCTTTGCTAGCGTGGAGACTACACAAACCTTCAACGCTTCGGTCAGTTCATAATCCTCATCTTGGTGTCTTGGAACGACCAAGGGAGACTCATCACGTGGTATTTAACATTTTTTTGAATCAAAGAAACAATACCCCCCGTGCGTGTGTGTAGTAAAGCCGGAAATTACAAAACCGTGTGTGTGTGTATGTTGCAAATTTCAGATGCACAAAGCACCACAAGAAATGGACAAAATATTTTGTCATTGAGTGACAACGGAGACACCACCGAACTGTTCTTTGCCTTGGTCAACGAGCTCCACAACACTAGGAATATTCTCTTTAACGAGATTGTGCACCGAAGACTATTGGAGTATTTTTGGTTCGACGTTCGATGTCAAGCACGGCGGATTCATGCAAAACTTGAACGTGGTTATGATGCAGATGATGAACACGAATTAGAATGCCCACAGGAGCATCCGATTCTCACTGCACGAGCCTATAGAGCCCATCTTTGGGATAGATTCCTTCAGTAATCATTGTAGCCATTTTTGAAAAAAATAAATAAATAAATAAAATACAATTTTGAGTTTTTGAAAATGTCTACTCCAAAAATATTGCTATCCGATGCCCAACTCTTGAAAGGGCCAAATTTCGCCGCATGGAAAACCAAGATGCGGACGATTCTTCAGTTTGAAGATCTTTGGGGGATCATTTCTGGCAAAGACGCCCCTCCCATAGACGATTGATGTGTTGGTTAAATATTTAAAGGCTGATGCAAAATAACTAATGCTTATCACCCTGAGCCTTTCTGATGAGGTGCAACCTTACATTCGGGAAGCAACCATTTCCTCTCAGGCATGGACTACATTGTGTACCATCTATGAAGCCAAGAATCTGATCACAAAGTTGCTCTTTAGAAAAAACTTCACACGATGAGTATACATGATGGTGAATCAGTAGAAGCCTTCTTACGGTGTGTGGCCAAGTTATGTGCAAAACTCTCTACTCTCAGTGAACCGGTGGAGGAAAATTTGCTAGTCCCACTCACCTTGTGAGCTCTTCCTTCCCGGTTTCAAAGATTAATCACCACGTTGACCATCACTCAACAGGAGGTGAGTTTTACCACCATGGTGAATTATCTCCAGAAGGAAGAAGCCATGTAAAATGTTCAAGAAGCCTTCGAAGACAAGGCTCTCATCACGAGGTAAAAGCATAAGCCTCGAAAGGGTAGTCAGCCCCCCAGAATCAGAAGCAGCATCCTCAGCAGAAATCTTATCACAGCGGCCACCCCCCCCGAAGAAGAACAAGGCGGATCGATGGTCCCACATTTGCTCCACGGATACGCACACAACTGCGAACTATTATTACAATGGTCGCAAGTGTGGAAACTCTGGTGAAGAGAGCACTTCTGGCCAAGGATATTCCAAGAAATCCCGATGGCATGCTCGTAATCAGAGGCAGAAGGGTCACATTGCTACTCAGCAGGATGCCACCTTCGATGAAGAGGTTCTAGACACGACTCATTCTAACATTTTTCTAGTCTCACAGACTTCGTAGCTATCAGAAAATGTTTGGTTGATTGATTCGAGTGCCAGCAAACACATGACTAGCAATAAGAAGTTGTTCTATACTCTGAGTGACCGGCCCACTGGAGATCGGATCACCATCATAGACAATCAAGAGTATATTACGGCAGGGATTGGTGATGTCATCATTCCTCTTGGGACACGAAAATGTACACTCACGAAGGTGCTATATGTTCTAGGTTTTACCTCAAATTTGTTGTCTGTTAGTCAACTTCTTAACCATCGAATTTAGGTTGAATTATTTGTTGAGAAAGGGGTCAAGTCCTACATCATTTATCTGGGAGATTCGGTAATTACTCGAGCATTTCTGAAGGGCCATCTATTTGCACTGGATGCGGTCACTTCATCTAGCATTGCTCTCTCTGCTTCAATGGTGGAGTCCACTGCACTATGGCACTTTCGATATGGTCATCTTTCTGTTGGGGCTCTGCATCAGGTCAGTGCTAAGGAAATGGTAAGAGGGCTTCTTCCACTCTCCCATTCCTTACCTATTTTCTCGGGATGTCTTGCGGGCAAACAACATAGAGGTCCATTCAAACAGAGCTCTTATCATTCTACGGAGCATCTTCAGGTCGTTCACACCAATCTGTGCAAACTCCTACCAACTAGCTTCCAAGGCTTTGAGTACTTCCAACTCATCATTGATTATTACTCACGGAAAATGTGGGTATATTTCCTCCGGAAGAAGAGTGAGGCATTTTCCAATTTCCAAACCTTCTACCAACAAGCCACTAGGCAGTCTGGGAAGCCTCTCCTTCTCCTCCGCTTAGATCGAGGGGGGGAATTTGTGTCAAAGAAGTTCTTAGCATACCTGAAGTAGTATGGCATTCAGAAACATCTGACTGCACCCTACACGCCCCAACAAAATGGGATTTCTGAGTGACACAACAGGACTATCATGGAGATGGCTCGTTATTATGCTCTTGACCGCCAAGTTGGAGGATCAGTTTTGGGTAGAAGCAGTCCATACAGTAGTGTATCTACTCAACTAGGAACCCATGAAAATCTTGTAGAACAAGACACCGGAAGAGGTATGGATTGGTCGTAAACCTTCTATTCATCATTTGAGAGTTTTTGGTTGTACTGCATATATGCATGTTCTGGATAATAGAAGGAAGAAGATCGATCCAAAGACACTGCCATGTCTTTTCTTAGGGTATAGTACTACCTCAAATGCATATCGTCTCATGGATCCTGAGATGAAGAAGATCTACAAGAGTCGAGATGTGGTGTGTGATGAGTCATCCTTTGACTCCCTGCCACACAATGCAGATCCAGTACTGACCTCGTCACATAGATTTCTCACACATCCAGATGATGGGCAAGATGGTTCTTCTCAGAGAGAAGAAGAGCTGAGTGGAGACTTGTTCGTTGATCTTGGCACACTGGAAAACACATCTTCACATCAGCAACATCACCAACGTCTGAAATGGGTCCAAAATACTATTAGGGATGCACACCTTAACTCACTTCCAGGTACTTTTACGGGAGTCAGAACACGAAGTCAAGCCAAACATGAGGTAAATTTTGCACTCATGAGTTTAGTTATTGAGAGAACCAAACCTGACACTGTTCATGAGGCATTAGACCAACCACAGTGGAAATAGGCTATGGATGCTGAATATGATTCCCTAATTCAGAATCAGACATGGGAACTTGTCGATCTGCCTCCAAGTAAGAAATCCTTTGGCTGCAAATGGATTTTCAAAACAAAATATAAGGCAGATGGTTCAATCAACAAACACAAAGAATGACTTGTTACAAAGGGTTATGCCCATTAAGAAGGAATTGACTATGATGAGACCTTTGTACCCACTGTGAAGATCAAAACCATTAGAGTTATCTGTGCACTGGCAGCACAAAATGGATGGAAACTTCAGCAGATGGATGTCAAGAGTGCTTTTCTAAATGGTGATCTAAAAGAAGAAGTATACATGGCCTAACCCAAAGGGTTTGTAGATGAGAATCAACCACACAAGGTATGTCATCTGATAAAGTCTCTTTATGGACTCAAACAAACACCTAGGGCATGGTATATAAAAATTGATGATCACCTATTGTAGCATGGATTCACTCGTAGCCCCTCAGATAAAAACTTGTATATCAAGAAGGTAGGAAAAGATATTTTCATTCTAGTTTTGTACGTAAATGATCTTGTGATCACAGGAAGTTCTGACAATCTTGTAGATGATGTAAAGAATGATCTTAAGAAATCCTTCGACATGACTGATTTGGGGCTACTCCACTATTGTCTTGGCTTAGAGATATGGCAGAAGAAGAATCATACCTTTTTCTCCCAGATGAAATATGCCAAGACACTCTTGGAAAAGTATGGAATGTCGATTTTAAACCAATGTCCACACCTATGGAAAAAGGTTTGCAATTATCTTGATTCCAGGATTCACCACAGGTAGATGGCACTCACTACAGGTAGCTTATGGGGAGTCTCATTTACTTGACTTATACCAGACTAGATCTTTGCTTTGTAGTGAGCTATCTCGCTAGATTTATGTATGAGCCGAAGAAATGTCATTGGATAGTACCAAAGCATGTGTTGAGATATGTCTGAGGTACAGTTGACTTTGGTCTAGAGTATCAGAAGAACACTCAGTTCTTCTTACAGGAATATACAGACTCGGACTATGCAGGATCCGTTGATGACAGGAAATCCACTTCAGGATATGTTTTTCATCTCGGATTTGTACCTATCTCATGGATTAGCAAGAAGCAAACTGTTGTTGCTCTCTCATCCACTGAGGCTGAATATCGCACTGCACGAGGAGCTGTGTGTGAAGTAATTTGGTTACGTCACATTCTTGCAGATATAGGGATTCTGAAGAAGAGAAACCTCCCATCATTCACTGTGACAATCAAGGTGTGTTGAAGCTTGTGAAGAATCATGTTTTCCATGAACGAACAAAGCATATTGAGGTCGAATGTCACTACATTCGTGAACAGGTCTTGAACCACCAAATTCAGCTCCAAGATCTTGCCCCTACCGATTCTCGGTTGCAGATATTCTCACCAAGCCAGGTGAAGTTTGATTTATTTAGGGGGTACATTTGTAAGAGCAATGTATTAAGGGGGGGAATGTTAGATAGTTAATACATTTGTTTATATTTGTTAGTGGTCTGTTCTATAACCGTTTTTCCCACGGTTGCCTCCCTCTCGGCCTATATAAAGGCGCGTGCTCTGTATTCTTAAGACATAGCAATACATTCATTCTTCTTGGGCGCTTTATCATTCCTATCAAAACTAATCTAAGTTCGAAAAGAAAATTTGGAAAAAATTTCCCCACCACCCCACCATTGCCTTTTGAAATGTATTTTCACGGGCGTGTGGGCCTACAATCCTTAACTTAGCTTTTGAAAAATTTAGCAAAATTTCCTAACTTTCCCCGCTGCCCCGCAACTAATCAGGTGCTACCATGTGGCTTCATGAGGCAATGGCAAAGGCGCAGAATCTCTAAAAACCTTAGCACTTTCGAAATTAAAATTTGGAAAAGCATTTCCAAGTTACTCTCGGCAGCCCGATGACCCGCAGCCAATGTGAGCTTAACACACGGCATCGATCGGAGTAGTCGGAGGTGCGGGTTAATTTTAACCCTTGCACTTTTTGGCACAAAAGTCTAGACTTTCCAAGTTTCCCTGCAAGTCCGTTTTCCTCGTATGAATCTGGGCTTGACACGTGGCACCTTGGGTGTCGGCGGAGGCACGGATCATTTGATCCCTTAATGCTTTTCAGTAAAAATAGTAAATTTCTTAAGTTTCTTTGGTAACCCAACTTTCCGCTGAAGCACGGAAATGCTGACACATGTCCCTTACGGGCTCACGGGAGTGTGGAGGCAGATTGCGCTTTTGTCCCAAAAGGAAAAAAGTGCTAAAGTTATTCCCCGCTCTATCGGCCCATGCATGGGAAAAATTTACCTCCCTGCTCCACCGGTTTGCATTCCTTCTCCAAGCACAAATTTCTCTCCGAAGCCCATAGACCCAATCTAGGGAAAATTTTCCTCCCCAGGCCCGCTCTTGGGGAAAATTTTCATCCCAAGGTCCATCGGCTCATATCTTGGAAAATATGAGGGGTTAGGAGGACTTCTTTATATCACTAGAAAGGTGAGGAAATTTCCTATCTAATAGGAATGTTTTTAGAAATTTTTGAGTACGTTAAATATGAGAAAATCAAATTGATTCCTTAAGTGAGTTAAGGGAGTGGGTAAGTGAGAATTTATCCTATTAGTTTAAATGTGTACTCTGCCCTAACAATTAGACCTTGTTAATTTTTGAAACTTTTTAGAATTAAATACCTATGGTATTTAATTGTTTTGGTTCTTCTTACCCTCTAAGTTTAATTAAGAATTGTTTGGCTTAGTGTTAATCTAATTTTAAATAGTTAGATTATCACCTAAGGGAAATCTAACTGTGCTCGGGATAACTTTCTCTCTCTTAGTGTTTTGTAAGGTGATTTGATAATTGTTGTAGTGGACTCTGAAAATTTTTGTTATGAACCCTTAAAAATAAAAAATTATTCCATATTTTTTTCTAACTAAACCTAGGTTGTTCTTTTCTCTCGAATGGTTATTTTAGCGGCGTTCTGAATTGTCAAACTATGTATTGCAATGGTTGAAAGAAGAAGTTATAAGTTGTATTAAAATGGACTTCTTGTAAATGAAAATTTTAAGCCATGTATTGTATTAGTTGAAAGAAGGAATTTTGGAGTTGTAATATAGTGGAAATGTATCTCTTTTGAAATATGGAATTTAATTTTAAAAATTTCATTGTATTCTCATTTTGAAATGGTTCTCCTTGCATTGAAAATATATGGAAAATATGTTTGTTCCCTTTAGTGTTCTTGTCAATTTTGGTTGTAAAAAGGAAAATGAATTTTCATTGAGTTATGTTATACTTTTATCTCTTTCAAATAGGTATAGAAAATGATAGTATCTTAGTTTGTTGTTTTAAGTTTCACTACATTGCAAAAAAGGGGGATACAACTAATTCTTGTTTATAAATACTTATCTATATAAGAATCAAAATTTAAATATCAAATAAAAATTATATTTTACAAATATTCTTATATATTATATTTTATATATACTATATTAAATTGTATTTTGTGTGTGTGTGTGTGTGTGTGTGTGTCTACACACACACACACACACACACACACACACACACACACACACACACACACACACACATACACACACACACAAATATGTGTGTGTGTGTGTATATTATTTTATTAAAAAAATTCTAAAACCTAACAATATGCCAAATCAACCAAAGTGTAAGTTGTTTTGAAACAAAGTTTATGGTTTCAATGGAAGTTGTATGGCTTAAATAGAAGTGGCCATGTTTAAATATAAAAAAATATTGTAGTGGGGTGGGGGTGCGGCCCCATCCCAACCTTTAATTAAATAAAAGGTGGGGTGGGGCCGGCGCCCCACCCTCATATTTTGATAACCCAAACCATATACAATCGGCCCAATGTATATTGCATGGTCAAACCAAGAAGCCTTTTCAATGTTAACAAATATATATATATATATATATATATATATATATATATATATATATATATATATATATATATATATATATATATATATATATATACTTTGCTCCCAAACCATAAACTCGTAAATATACATCATTTTTTTATCAAAAAGATAAAGAGGAAAACAATGAACATAACCCAAATAGGGTAAATCCTCCATAAATACAAATAGCAAATGATATACATGGCAAACCCTAGGAGAGGGATGCAAAAGAATCATCCAAATTTGTGTGTATCCATCCAATATGCAAATACAAATAAATAAACCTCCATAGCTCCTTGAAAATCTCCATGGCCTCCTTCCTTAACCTGCAAAAGTGCAAATGAAAAGAAATTAGGCAAAAAGTGCATAAAAGAATCCCATAAGGATTTTTAGGGCTTGTTTGGTGAAATATATATCTAAGGGCCCTCATAGATCTAATCCAATGGTTGAGAATTGTCCCTACACATTTTTAAGTGATGGACATTTTATGGGAATGGGTATGTGTAAAATGAAATAGATTTAATTAACTAATAGGGTCACCTAGGGTACTTCCACTTGAATAGAGGGTTGGACTTAGTTGTGACCCCATTTAATTTTGGGTTAATAAATTAAAAATATAGATGGGTGTTATACACTCAAGGATTAAATTTAATTGAGGAAATAATTTTATAAATTTTAATTGGGACCTAAGTGAGTATAATTAATAAATATTAAATTAAAATTAACTAAGTAAACTCTATATCGAGAATGAGGAGAAATTAAAACCCGTGATAAATTTTAGAAGAAAAAAACTTAATTTGACTAAAGGAGTAATGTTCAAACAAGTAAACCTTGTAATTGCACAAGTTAAATATATTTACACAAATAAAAAAATCCCGTATTTTCTTTAAGTAATTTGTGAAGTTGGTCATGGTTTGGTGAGTGAAATTTGTGGGCGTTATACCAAGCGTCCCTCATTGATATTTTTTCTTTAATATATGTTTTTGACAAATAATTGGTGCATCACCCTAGTAACAACTTAACAGGAAGTCACAAGTGCAAATATGTGACACATGCATGATGTAAGAGGATGCACTATTAATGCGCATAATATAGGGACAATAGTCATCACGTAGCCTCACACTCCCGTACTTAAATATATTTATAGAGGGACTTTACTCAATTGATTAATTAAAACTTGTTAGCGAATACACTTATTTTTCCCATTTAATTAGAAAACCGTTGGCGGGGGATTTTAAACAACGGTGGTGATGGGTTTCAAGTCCCAAATGGGTGTTTTATTGTCAAACTCAAGTTCCCACATTTATTATGACAAGGATATGGAGATTTAGGGTTGCTCCTATAACCTAACTATAAAGGCATGTAGTGACTGGAGCGGAGTACACTAACTATTCACATCCCCTGCAATTTTATGATGTCTGCCAAAAACGCTAAGGCTTCACGGGAAGAACGAGAAGAAGAATATCAAGATGCCACGGAACAGGAGCGAATAGCGAGGAAACATCAGTTCAGGCATTCACGTCAACAAAAGCAACAACTGGAAGAGTTGAATTTACTGCTCCTTTTCGCATCTTGATTCCGTGATGTTTTTAACTTTTTTTCCTGTTTAGTTGAGCAGTATATCTGGATTTTGTTTGAAGGTTATATAAGGCGTGCCCACGTCCCAATCCGAAGGAAAGGCTGCGGATCAGCCATGACCTGGGAATGGAGCCCGAGCAAGTTATGTTTTGGTTTAACAATCGCCGGAACAAGATGACTGTAAGTGATTAATCATCCATCAGATTTATTTATGAGATTTTTACATATTAATGAGGCATTGTTTGAGCTCTCCTAGGCCAAAGAACGATCAGAATTTAAGGAGGCTCTGGAGAAATCAAATCGGAAAATGACTGCCTCAGACAAGAAGTATAATCCTTAATCTGATTGAACTTGTTGACATATGTGGCGTTTTAATTTTTCTTAATCAATGATAGAACGATAAAACTCGGAATTATTTTTCACTGTTGCAGGTAGATCGGCTGACCCTTATTGTTGAAGCAATGAATAGGCAATCGGACACTATAGATCCAGATTCAATTCGAAACGCGAGTTCTCCTTCTATCCATGCTATAATTGAGGGTTTGCCCATGGATCATACTATAGAAAAAACCCTATTGAAGAAGGGAAGGTTGGAGAGAAAAGATGTTCAGGTGTGGTTTTCGACACCAAATATATACCAAAGAAGCCCAGATCTTGTGCGTCTGGATCTTCCAAAGGGAAAATTTCCAATGTTGATGACAGAGAATCCAACTTTAAGCTTTGCCTGGAAGAAGCAGAGGAATATAGGAAAGATGAACACTTGAAAGATGTGGAAGCTCAACTGGCTATAGCAAATGCAGAATTGTTCACATTGAAGGATGCATATAAGAAAAGAGAAGAGCAGTTACAAGACGTGGAGGTTCAGTTGGGTAGGGCTAAAGAGAAAATAGATCATCTCATTGAACTGGGAGAAAAAAGGGAAGGTCAGGTGTCCTGTGTAAAATTACACAACGAACAGCTCATACAGCTGGTGATTGAGAAGGAAACTTACCTAGACAGGGGTATGACCAATTCAGGGAACTGGAGACACAGTTTGATTCACAGAAGAATGAGTTGATGAAAGTGACCGAAGAAAAAATTCGAATATCCAAGGAGTTTCAGGAGTCGAGGCAAGTTTTTATGAGAAAAGAGAATGCTTATATAAAGCTAATTGAGGAGTTCAGATGCCTTGATCACACAGTCGCAGTTCCAGGTGCTCCTTCAAACAATGGATTCTCAAAGGAAATACCTCGCATTGACGCTTCTAAATAAGTTAATGATCTTCCATTTTCATTATTCTATTTGCATGGAGCATATTCAAAATGTTTACAAGCACAGCTTTTCCTTTTGAGTTGTTTTTGTTCATTTGTGATATTTATTTGTCATATACTGATCTGATATTAGGATATCAATATCACTTATCCATCGATTCTATATTTCCCAAAAATGTTGTTTCCCAATCTTATGGATTTATGTAAATTGGGTGTTTTTTTTTCAATTTTTAAAAAGCATTTGAGAAATCTTGAAATTCATAAAACTTAAGCTTAATACCAACTCACATATGGCTTTAAAAGCAAAGGTTTTTAAACTGCCAGCTAGTTTCTAATAATGTCGACATAGACACTACAGAGAATACTAATTTGATTAGGTTCTTACAATGCCAAATATCTTACAATACGCAAACGATCCTATAGATAAATATAAAAATAATAAATTGAAATTTAAAAATGAATAAGAAATTCATATTAAGGCTTGCGTTGCTCACTTAATATGATTCCCTAATCAAGAAATAAATATTTCTATGTTTGCATCAGAGTGGCATCATTACTGTTTCAATTTCATTTCTTGAAATCCCAAATACCTAACTTGGCAAAGGATTTAACGACAAGATGCTTCAACATTTTGATGTTCACATCAGAGTGGCATCATAACTTTTCTAAGATAGTTTCTTCAAGGCAGAAATAGCTAAATTGGAAAGGAATTAGTAACACACTACTTCACACTTGAAGTTGAAATTCTTTTCTTTTCTTTCATTTCTTTTTCAAAATTTCATAATATAGTTTCTTCAAGGCAGAAATAGCTAAATTGGAAAGGAGATAGTAACAAACTACTTCACGCTTGAAGTTGAAATTCTTTTCTTTTCTTTCATTTCTTTTTCAAAATTTCATAATATATATGAACCTTTTGTACCTAAACATTATGTTAATTTGCATGATGTTGGACAAGAATATACATTCAAACTCATAACCTCTCCAATGCAAACTTGTCAATCTAATCATCTCCTAGTGCCTCTTGTGTGTGCTAAGTAAAAGTTAAAACTTAAATTTATTTTCAAAAGTTGCACTCACTAGGAAAGTATATGAGAGATTGTAACGCCACAAAAGACGACGGCGCTACGCTCGACAAACAGGATGGCGAATTATTTGCTTTCAAGTTGTTTCCACATGGCTCGATGAGTTTAGCTTATACGTGCACCACCAATCAAGGTCAAAAGGTCAACCACTCCTAGCGAGCTGATCAAATAAATTCGGTGAGCTTTATTGGAGACCAAGCTATTCCACACAACTCGGCGAGTTCGAAAACAGGCTTGAAAACCACCACGGACACGATGATGCTTCAAGGTCAGAGATATTTGAATTTATCTCATTCGACGTTTCACAAAAAGAAAGGAGGGTCATCTTTCGAGTTAATTTGTCTAATGTCTGGTGAAGTCGTAATAGCAATGTTTTCAATGTTAACCTTAGGGTATGATGTAAATTATTATGAAATGAATTCACTGACCACTCAATCTTTATTTTTATTTTATTATCCAGTTATATTACATATATCGCGATCTAATACATACATACATACATACATATATATATATATATATATATATATATATATATATATATATATATATATATATATATATATATATATATATATATATATATATATATATATATGCACATGAAAACTGAAAGGAGTCGCACATTACGATATACATACTTTGGCACTAATCTATTTTATTGCATTGTATAATTTCATATGTTTAGGTATATATAGTGCCTTATTTATATCTAGTGTAATAATTATTTGAAAATTCTATTACGTATCATACCACTACTACCTAGTATAGTATCTAATGCCCAGCTACCTAACTGGTTATCCCCATTTTAAAAGAAGACTTGCAAAGTATGGCATTTCAAACTAACACTAAATACTATGGTTGGGGCGGTGGAAGCTCAACTACCAACTGTCCCCTTTATGACTCCCTGCCTCCTTGCGTGCAGGCTTCACCCAACCGGCCACCTAAACATTTACTTGGCTAGATTTTGCAAATCAATTAACTACAAGTGGGCCTGCTGTGCATGTCATGTCTCCAACTCACACCCACGTCCTCTTCATTCTCACTAGACATGCCTATCAACAGGTCTGCGCACAGGATGAATACACAATGATCTATCTTTATTATGTTGACTTGCGTCAAAAAGAAACCACAGGCCAGAAGGAGAGGCATGCTGACCCGTTTTATCCCTGCCCCGGGCCGCATGGAAAGAATGATGGTTGGATATGAAGCTACGAGCCGGTAAAAGACTTGCTTTGTGAGGTGCATTCATGGCGGGGAGGGGGTCTGATTATGGCTGCCACGGCAGGCAGCTGTGACACAAGACATAATAGAACAACTCTCTTTTTTTTTTTGTGCGCCTAGACAAGCAGTTTATCCAACTATGTTGTTATCTGTTCAGTATTGAATGCATCCTCAAAATCAGGTTTCACCTTCAAGATATTTTTATCAAAAGATTGTGGGACAGAGGAGGCGCCCCAAAGGAAAATCAAATCGATTAGGGGATAGTGAAAGTGTTCCCTGAGACCTGAAGAGATTTACTACGCCGATCCTCCAGAGCGGCCCTTCCTGATCTAATAACCAGCTCGTAGTGAAGAATCTCCTAGCGGTGGATCTGTTTCATATCATGCCACGTATTTGTTTTTTTTTTATCAAATGTGCAGGGTGTTGCTATAAATTCTGGATATGCCATCTGTCAACTATGGACCTCTTATACCAACAACTATTGCTTGTCTATTGCAACACTCTTAAATAGACGACCACAAAACTCACTTTTGCAAGCATTGCAACAATTTAAATATTCTCTGTGACAGTCAGTGCTTTGTGTATCAAGTTGTCTATCAGGCATATCTACTGAAACGTATCATCATTTTTTTTTATATTAGCAGTTATTCTCTTAGACATGATTTAAGGGTGATTGACTGGTCTTGATTTTGAGACTAACTTTACATTTGTTTGGGCAGTTGTGAGGCCTGCCATGCAGCTTGATATTTGTGAAGCTAAGACCACTCGCAGTGTCCTAATCTGTAAAAAAAAAACGTTTAAAATATTTGTATATATTACTAATCGCATACTCTTGTTCACATATGTAAAAAGGCAATTAAAAGTACATTGATATTATTAAATATAATATTAATAAATTTCTTAGTTTTAATGTTACTTAAATGAGAATAATATTCAAACTATTAATACCTCTATTAGGCATCATGGGGTACTTGGGTATTGCTCTTAATGAATTTAAAGTCTTTGCATTAAAATTTATTTCTACACCATTAAATAAACATTGCTTGAGATTTTGAATAGGTTTGGTTTCATTTCTTTTTTTTTTTTTTTTTTTTTGCAATAAGATTTACAATAAATTCTGAAATGAAGCAAAGCATAGTAGAACTAGAGCATAGCTTTCTTTATTGACACATTTAAAACTATTAAAAGACTTAAGTCTTTTATCAACAAAACAAGAATGGTAATGTTCTAGTATTCCAACTTTGTAATTCATCTCCTTTGAGTAACAAAATGAGGTTCAATACATATATATATATATATATATATATATATATATATATATATATATCTTTTTTTATATAAAACAAGATGATACAACTTTCTTTCACATACAAATTTTACAACCAAATAATACATATAAAGGAAAAAGGAAGAAGTCTTCACAAGCTCCAAGTTCCAAGTAGCTCAAATCACAACCAAGATAGGGGGAGAGGCAACACTCTCCTCCCAACCAAAACTCAATGGAGAAGAGAAGCAATCTCCTCCATTGACCCCCGAGCCCCAAACACAACACAATGAAGGGTGGTCTCCAACTCAAGGCAACAACACTTGCTTCCACAATACAATTTTCTTCACAACATTCAAGGTTAAAAAGAAGAAACAAAAAGGAAACACAAACAACACAATACTTTTCACAACAAGGCTTTCATCCAAGCCAACAAGAGAAGGAACTATGGGAAAGTTTTCCTTATGCCTCCCAATTGAGATGAGATGCCCATCCAAACCCTCCACAATAAAACTCAAGCCCCTATGACTCTTATGCCTCCCTCAAGTACCCCTTTTTCCTCCCATACTCTTATGCCTCCCTCCTCTTATGGCTCCCTCAAGGACAAGGTAAGAATGTGAACATTCTTACCCAAGATGGGCATCCCTCTCAAACTCCCTCCACAATTTCCTATTCTACTCTTATGCCTCCCTCATGAGTTTTCCCATAGACCTCTCCTACACTACACATTAAGCATGCTATCCATTTTTCACAATACACAAGTAAACATACATTATCCACAAATTTAGCATAGAAGCAACAACAATATGAAAGCAAAAATGGGAGAAGGTTTCCTACCTCTCCATTGGAGAAGCCTAAACCAAGAAGCTTTGTCCAAGCTCCCTCCAAAACAATCCAAGCATGCAAGTCCAAGCTCCTTCTTTTTCTTTCTCCCCAATCTTTTCTCTCCCCAAAAGAAAATAACAAAAAGAAACTCTCCAACAAAAAACCTCCAACCCCCTCAACAAGAGAGGAAGTTTCCATAAATAGACAAAAGGGAAGAGTGAGGGTGATGTGGCTCCTTGTAGGATGCCACATCACACATCCTCAAGACCACCTCCCTTTAGTCAACTCAAATCCCAAAACACCATAAATGGGTGGTTGGGTTGAATGACATCTCTTTTCCACATCCATCCCTTCCCATGTGTCTTAAGGCACAATTAAATGCAAAAGGAAGACAAGTGCACTCCAAAGTCACATTTCCCTTCCCAAAACAATAAATAATCCCCTTTTTGGATTCCCAACCCATAGATATGGTTGGTAAGGGGTTTTGGGAAGTGTGGGACAAGTTCAACTTGTCCCACAAGTCCCCCAAAATTGCCCTAAATCTCAAATTCGAGATTCAAAGGATTTGGAGTGGTCAACACTCAAAACCAAGCATTCAATACATGAGGAAACACAAGGCTCAAGGAGCCAACCATCAAAATTAATTACACCCACAAGACTTCCCTCCAAAACTTAAAAAAATAAAACAAGATGTTACATTAATCTAAACATACTTAGCAAAAGTAAATTTTAAAAAAAAAACATCACAATTGAAATCACCTACTAAAGTAAGTTAAAACAAGTAATTAAAATTCTTACCCCCTTGGTCACATTAGAAAATTTCCCCCTCATGGAAATTTTTCTTAACACATAAAAGAATAAAGGTAACACAATACAATTTACTAGTTGCCTTGACGACCAAATGTTGTAACCACCTGACATCTTGTTGTGTTTGGTTCCCAATCCCCCTTTAGGTTGTGATCATTTTGTGTTTTCTAGAAAATACAAAATACCTCCTTCGGCCTTGCGGCCATGTCAAAATATCCAAAATAACCATATGCATGAAATTTATTAACATCTATATGTAATTCAATTATCCATTATTCCAAGGTTTAAATCACAACTTAATTATGCATTTCATCATTATCCAAGTTATAGTAATGTAAATTCAACAACTGCATTCTATTTGTCATGGCGAAGAAATCCAAAGTTAGAACACATGCAATATATCCATATAAAATAGTATCAGTATCCAATAGTCTGTCCATGAGCCAGTGTAGATCATACTGAAAACAAAATCCAATCATAATCAAAATGCATTTACTCACAAAACATCATGCTAATCAACATAAGTATAAGTCATGTCCATATCCAAAAGTCTGCATAACTCAAAATGATAATCAACTAAGTGTCGTAGGGAAGTGGGCATTACAGAGACAGACTCTTCCATATGAAACAACATTAGAAAAACTATTAGTGTAAGTTCCTTGTCAAATTCTCTTTCTCATTTTCATTACTTTTTTCGATTTGATAATGTATGAAAAATCATAAAAACTACAATCTATATATAGATAATAATCACTATAGAAACCATCGGGTTAAACACATGATGTTCATGAATAATAGAATAAAGTTGAACACCTACTATAGAATGTGAGAATTATGTAATCACATATGGAGATTGTAGTAGGGAATAGTTGTACAGACACTGCAATGCCTTAAGTATTCATATGGACAACAATGAATGTGCACAAGCATCTATTTACAACATGAAACAACAACATATAATATATTAACTTTAATAGAGGAATTATAACTACCTACACAAAATAATAGTTTTATTACATATTTCAATAAGGATCCCAATCAAGATGTCTCAAATAATACACTTATAATGAGAGTTGCAATCCTCACAAATCATAGAATTATCTAGCACATGGTTCTTTCTCTCTTCCATATCGTAGTTACCCGCATTCTCTACTCTCAAACTTTGCATTGTATTATCCAATACCCACATTATCTTACCTCAAACTTAAAGGCCTCAACTAACGTCTATATAGTATGCAATATCATGAGAGATCTTATAGTCTCCAAATTAAGGCGTCTAATGAATTGATGAACTCCGACTTGCTCATCATGCATGTAGTCTACATACTGCGATAGATCCAAGAAAGGACCATCATACTCTACCACTTTAATATTTTTCTCCCTCATATTATGAAACTCATCAATGCATTTTTGCACAAAAAGTGTCTCGATATGTACCTATCCATTAATATCTCCTCAAATATGCTATAGACTTATAATCTATTTAATGCCCAAAAATTCTACTCTCAAAACAAAATAGAACTAATAAATTAATAGTCAAAATTACAGTAATTTTTTTTTTTTTTTTAAAGGGGTTTGCAAGGTTAGACATTATCCACAATTAATAAATTTCTTGGTTAAAGTCTTTCTACACAAGCTTGTGAAAGTTGAAATTAAATTAATAATTAAATATTATTAATTTACTTCCTAAAATATATTTATGGTTTAAAACAATACGTTTACCAAGTTCCATAAGTTTAATTAATTATCATGCACCAAGATTCCTTTATTTTCTAACAAAAAGTTTAATTATTTTGTCTAGCCACTAAGTGGCCCCATTCACCCCATTACCCATGTACTTTTAATTAAATTTCATTCCCACAAAAATACCTTCCACTTAAGTGATGTAGGGTTTAATCTAGGCCATTAGATTGAATCTATCCTAGCCCTTAGATTTGGGTTTCCCTAAATATCCTTATGGGTTTCCTTTTATTTCTATTTTCCCCAAAACAACCTCATTTGTTCATTCTTGTTTTGCAGGTTTGGAAGAGGAGAAGGAGGAGAAGCCATGAAAGCAATAAGTGCAACCATGGAGAAATTTTCTTGGTTTTAGTTGTGAATAGGATTTACTATTGTAAGGTTTTTCATTTATTTAATGTAGAGATCCCACTATGGATCTATTTTTTTATATATAATGAAAACATTCTTTGAGTTAAAAAATTGGGAAAAATCTCCATTTCATTTAATCTATGAAATTTTACACATTTGGATGCCCATAATATGATTGATAAGCTTAAACAATTAAATTTGATCAATTACAAGCTACTGGTAGATTCATTTTAAATGTTTAAGGCTTATATTTCAATTAAAATTCAACTGGGTTTTTTCACACGGGACTTTATTTTTTCACAAAAGTGACAAAACCGCCACCCTACGTGAAACAAAGCATCCCCCAGACCCACTTGCCCTTCCTATGGGGTGATTCATCGACTGTCACTCTATGCTGGAAAATGGTTCTAAAACCGTCACTCTGCATAGGGCGGCGGTTCCGTTTCTCAAAAATGGAACCTTGAATACATGTATTTTTCAAACAGCTTTCTTATGTAGGTTAGTTTTTAATGCAATGTTGACTTTGTTTAAGGTGTCTAAAATTCTTTAGTTGATAGATTGATAACATATCTTCGTTTCATAACTCAAATTTCCAAATGCATAGCTTTTCCATTCAAACATACAACCTTCAACAATATGAAATGTAAGTCCTTTAATAGAACATACTTTGGAATTTCTCTTTTCAACCATACAATACAAATATGATAACTACAAGTTGCAATAACATTATTTTGCAATACAAGAACTTCTAATCCATTTCTTTCAATAAAACTAGTCCTTTCCAACAAGGTATACAACAAAAGTTCTTTCTACATTCACTAAATCACTACAACTTGGAATAAATGAAATATACAAAACTTTCTTTCAAACATACAAAATTTACAATCTTCCACTCTAAGTGGGAATAATAATATGATTTACAACATGGAGAATTCTTCCAACAAGGTCAAAACACAAGTCTTCTTTCCAAGTCATCTCCCAATTTCATAGATTTCAACTTGCATCCTTCAACTCTTCAAAACTTGGATCACAATACAAATAAAGGGGTATAGGCGACGCTCTCTGCCCCAACCTATAATCCAATAAGAGGAGAAGTCATCCCCTTATTGGCCCTTGAGCCCCAACCAAAGAACAATGAGGGGTATAAAGAAACTTTGACAACCTTTACAAAAATGGCTTTAAAAAATATACAATCCACAAAACATACAACACATTCAAATGGACATACTCAACAATATTTACAACTTTCCCAACAACACATAGGCTTGACATCAAGCCAAAAGGAGAAAGGAATATGGGAACCACCTCCTTTTTCCTCCCAAGTGAAGTAGGAGTTCCACCCAAAAGCCTCCATGTGCACAATACAAAAATTCAAATACATCATTATCTCTCCCCTTACAAATATGCAAAAATATGTCCATGTTTTCCTTTTCACTCCCCATAGGTGGAACTCCTAATCACAATCCCTCAAAAATGCATGTCTCATAACTCCATTTTCCCTCCCCAATGGTCCCATACTTCCATCTCCCACTCCCTTCTTAAGGCAAGCTACCCAACCCCAATATATCACATTCACAACACCCATGCAAATACTCATACAAACACAATTTTCACATCTATATACATAAATAAAGAAATAACAAAGGTGGAGATCCTACCTCTCCATTAAGCTTCCAAAAATCTTCACTCCAACAAGATTTCAACACCTTCAAACCAAGCACAATCCAAAATGCAACTCCAAAAAGGCTCCAAGCATGCAACTCAAGACCAAATTTTCAAAAGTGCAAGAGAAGAAATAAGACAAGTAACCCAAAATCCTTCAAATTCAATCAATAAATAGAAATGGGATGTGAGGATGATGAGGTGGCTCCATGTAGGATTTCACTTCATCATTCCTCCATTCTAACACACAATTCAAACACCAATCCCAAAGTAATTAAATGCACATGTAAGACTTATGACATGCCCACATGACACTCCAACTTGCACACCATGCTTATCAAGGAAAAACTTAAATGTGGTAAGTGACAAGTGTAATTATTTACCCTTTTTACACTCCAAAATTCATAATTAAGCTTAAAATTAACTCCCCATACCATAGGTATGGTTGTTGGATGAATTTAAGAGGCATTTGACAAGCTTAGCCTGTCCCACAAGCCTCCAAAATAGCATCCCAAGTCAAAATCTGATTTTGAAGTTGGAAAAAATTGTACAACACAAAACCCAACACAAATCTAATTTACATCCATAAGATTTCAAGGACCATCTACCCAATTTATTGCCCACATGTCAAATCTTCCTTTTTAATTCAAATTTAAGCTAAACTAGTTAATTAAGACACATTAGCAAGTGTTAAAAAGTGACAATATTTCCTAAATAATTAAACACATGCACAACAATTAAAACAAACAAAATTAAAGGAAGGGAACACATTACACCCATGGCCACATAAATGAGGTTACCCCCCATGGGAACCTCCTAAAAAAGCATGCAACAACACAACATAACATTATACACAAGTTGTCAAATTTTGGCCATGTTTCACAACACCCAACATCCTTCCGTGGTTAGTCCCCTATCCCCTTTCGATGTATGTGATAAAATTTCCCTGCAACACAAAAAAAATACCTCTCTGCCTTGTGGCCATATCAACAACATCGATAATAATATACATATAGAAATCAATAATCGTCATCCAAAATTAGCAATTCTATCATCTATCATCATTCAATTTAATTCAATTTTAACATCCATAACATCATAATTCTACTCAAAATATCCAACATAGGCTATGCATCCAAAATATGACATGTTAGTATAAAATTAGAATACTGCAAATCAACATATATATATTTATCCATCATCGTCATCTAGTGCATCATAATCAAAATGTAAATCACAACATGTCAATAGTCCAAATATTTGCATAGTATATCATCTACTGATCAATATATAATAATCAAAATGTCTAAGTATCAATCCAACAATAATATCATCAAAATGAAAATAGTGTCGAAGAGGAGTGGGCACTTCAATCTACTACGGGCTTCTACTCCTCATATCTCCACCATACTCCAACTCCATCTTTGAGTAGGTGAATAGCAACATGTTCCTTAGTGTTTCTCGAGCATAGATATAGCTTGAAACATCCATTCAATCCCACAAGCCATGTCTTTGTGTGAAATCATGTGATGTGTCCGGGTAATATGGTGGGTGTAACTTCACGATCTCCTTGGTATGTTTAGTGGCCTATCTATGATGGTCTATGGGTCTTAAAACTAGTGTATGTATATGTGTTGGAGCACTCCTAGATCTCTCTATGACATGAGGATCCCTCTCTCTCTCTCCTCGCGCATCGACCTCTACCGCTATGAGGCATGATTTGAAGCCTCGCCCTTCTATCATTGTATGGTCACCTTCTCTCTCTCTAAGTGCAAAAACCACATCCCGTAACTCCTGTAAAATTTATGGGATTGTGGCTTTTTTATCCTCTACGGTGGTATGTTTATCTATACTTACCCTTATCATGTCTCGTGAACTACCTCTAGCCGCTTAGCTCATCCTCCTCAAATTATTTCTCCAACCCTATCACCACCTCATCCACCCTTAGATCCCACTATGGTACAACCTCCAAGATAACTCCTAGTCTTAACTCTTGTGGATCCTCTCTTGGTCGCAGCTCTAGTAATCTCGACCCATATATGTGCTCTGCATAAAGAAGGACAAGAGTTAGGAACCCATATGATAGTTTATCAACAATTTAAGCTTACTAGTCTTAATTGTTACAAATTTAAAGTATGGTTGTTTGGTTTAGTTTACATAGAGTATGAGCGTAGTGATTAACCTACGTTCTAATACCAAGTGTAATGCCCTAAAAATTTCTCACCGAAAAACAAGGAAATTCTTCTTTTTACACTCACATTACGGTTCTTGAACGGATAATTTCTTGATTTACGCATGTCATCCTTGTGGTATGGGCCATGCTAAAATTCTCAATATTGTTTGAATATTATCATATGTCTTCGATGAGACATCACATAAGGTATGTTATGCTATATCATTTTTATTGTATAACATTACGAACATAATATAATACACTATATTATAACATTATACAATTTTTTTGATTTAAATGTTATAACATTTTAAAGATGACATTGTAATCATTATAACATTATAATGTCATTATTGCTTTATAACAACAATATATTCTAAACATCTAATAATAATAGTTATAATCATTAATAACATTTTAATACTATATCATAAGTATGATACATTTATCGTAACAATATATATATATATATATATATATATATATATATATATATATATATATATATATATATAGTTCTATAAACATTATAATATTATGATAATGTTACAACATTTTAGTAATGACATATAAATGTTATACATATTGTGACATCCCTAATTATCTTATAACAATTATAGAAGTAATATAATTCATTAAATTCTATAAATATTATTATTACATACTATATAGGTTATGTATGTTATATTTCATATTTTGTTATAAATATGCACCATATTTCAATTTATATGCTATTATAGCTATATAGTACTTAATATATATAATATTATACTATATATGATATATAAAATAATATTTATAGTATAAAGTCTAACCTACTTTTCTAACTACACCCTAATTCTTTTACCAATATCATATCTTATATATACAACATTATTTATTAGTCTCTGTCATAAGGCAGGGTAACTATAGGAATCATTTTCCTATTAGCTATTGATCTTCTAACCAATAATTTCTCTTGATTTTTCTGATTTTATCATTAACTCTATAGTTTTTTAAATTTTTCTTGATTTCTACTTATTCTTGGATTTTTTGTAAATCACTTTTGTCTTTGTTCATCTTGTGAAAAAAAAATGATATATAACAAAGGGAAAATTCACATGCCACATGGCAAACTTTTCTTCCATCCTAAATGACAAGTCCTATATATTTAAGGAAAAATTATTTGATGGCTTGTCCCCCATAAGCATTAAATTATTTTATCTTTACCATTGATGGAACTATATTCCAGGAACACAAGCACATATTAAGATCTTGTTAATTAATACTATTAAAATGAAATATAATCTAATATACCTACTCCTATTTTCCCGCACATATCACAAAAATAAATGCCCCGTCTATTAGCGGTATGTAAAATTTGAGTGAGAGGGCCACGTCTCGCCACTTTAATTCATTAATTGCCATTTTCCTCAAATTTCTTGTTAATACCATTCATGTGTAATTTCTCTTCTCTTGATAAAATATAATCTTGTAGAGGCTGAATAAATAAGATAATCAAACTTGGCTTGGGATGCCCTTATAACCATGGAAAAATAAGAATACACCATCATCAATTAGTCACCACCATAATATGGAAATATAAGGCTCGAAATTGTAGGATTAAAATCCGCTAGTGTCAACTCGACATGAGAAACTAACAAACCGAACATCATGCTTATCCCTTTACTCGACTCAAATCCCACTCTAACAAAATTTCCTCGTATTCCCCTATACACACACGTTACGTGTACAAAAAAACATTTGATTAACTAAAATAGGACTAATACTATGAGAAGTATAACAACTAGTTAATCTAAAATAGGAGGAATAAAATGTTGTAAAGTATACTAAGACAATATGAAATGATGTAAATAATTATGCTAAGTGAAATAAAACCCTAAATGTGTAAAGGTGTAAAGTGAAATAAAACCCTAAATGTGTAAAGGTGTAAAGGGAAAATACTTAGCTGATTACTAGAGATTGTCGCAGTTGTCGCATGTCCGATCGTGGATTATGGAAGTGGAGACGATCACTCGAAGTAATGAAAATACCAGATCTTCAAGATCTAAGAAGATTGGGGCACCTTGGAAGGTATTGGAGCACCCCAGGGTGCCCTGATATGTAGAATAGGCACCTTGGTCTCTCGTAAAATCTCGTAATATGGATTTTGTTGGGATGCAAGATGATCTGAATATTTCTTTTATGTTGCACTAGATCTTCCCAATTGCTTTGAATGTGCCGAGTGATGGAAGATGAAGTAATCACCTACAAGAGAGAAAGAAGTATCAAAACCCTAAAAATAAAATATGCAAAATGAATGGGTCGGATTGACCTTAGCTGCCACAACAGTGGGCTTACTAAACTAAGCGTTGCACTACATTTAAGACCTAAATGTAGTTCCAGTGTGTGTGTGTGTGTGTCCATGTCCTACCCTAGGTGCTCTTGTGCCGATGTCGTACTTTATGAAGTAGCAAATAATAATAACTATAGAAAAATGTAATAGCATGTGTGCATGAAATAGAATAGAATCCTCCCCTTATGTTGTGTGTGTTGATGCAGATCTCCTAGCCTTAATGCATGGCACTATGTAGTTGCAAGTGATGCAATGGATGTAACTCTAGATGTAGTGATAGTAGTATGTGACATTAGGGCCCTCATTATGGTCCCATAACTTTGTATTTATAGGGTTCTCTTTCTCTAATTTCATAATTACCACCGACATGGCTGACTAGGAAAATGATAAGACTGAAAAATGGATAGAAAGACTCCTAAAAGATGCAAGAAAATTAAACATGGATCGGGCGCCCCAAAGACAAGATTGAGCATCCCGGTTTAGGCTAAAATGACAAGATAATTGTGAAATAAGTGGATATGTGTAGGAAAATACGTAAGAATGACAAAATAAAAGATAAAAATAAGATGGCCAAAAGGTGAGATTAATTAGTACTTTCTTCACTTGAGAACCCTCTAAATAGTAATATAAGAACAAAGCAAATAATGCCTCGAAGTGCATGATTTTGTGTCTACATTTTTTTCCACTTTATGTTTGTTAGTGGAACACTCAAAGAATATAAAGTAGATAGAGATGTGTACCTGATATCCATGTTGAGTGTAGAAGAGACGTGTCGATGGACTAGACTTAATCATGTATTGAAAAAAGAAAAATGAGGAGGATCATGGATTCTAAGGATGAAAAATGCACATAAAAAGTGATGAGAGTGAACCTAGGGTATAAAACGTGTGTAGCGTCAGTAGTGTGTAGTGTACCTACATGGTTAGTAAAGGAAAATGTCATCATAGTGTTTTATCGTTGTCGTCATTGTTGTTATTGTTGTTGTTGTTTCCCCCAATGTGACTACTTGTTTCTCATACAGTTGGACCTGTTAGGAGAAAATGATCAAGTAGTCAAATATATATGTATGTAAAAATGTTGTGTAAAATATGCATGTATATAGAAATGTGTAAAGTACACAAATATAAAATACGTGAAAATAAAAGTGTAAATGGAACATGTGCACCTGATCCATGTCAAGAGAAAGGGTGTAGAAGGATATCTTGTCTGTCGCAATTTTTTTGGGTGATATCATGCCACCATGGGTGAAGATGTATAGGAGGAAATGCTTATGCGTCATCCAACATTTAACCACTTCGCTAAAATGTGTGAAGAGGTATTTATACTGCCCATTTTTTGGGTGATCCAACACCAATGAACGAATTAGTGTAGAGAGGCACACCCAATGTAACCTCCAATCTTGTAACTGCTCCACATAAATTCCAAAGGACACCATGTCCTATAGAGGCCGATGTGTATGGAATTCAGTAGATTAGTCTAAACTCACTCATTGTATGTAAACCCACAATGCCAAGGGCAGAAAGTGCATTGTACTAAACCAGTGTAAATACATTGTGTTAGTATGTAAAACCATCAATGATGCCCCCCTCTTTGGGGGCACATGCGATGTTGTTGAAAGGAGAATGCAGCCCCAAAAGAGGACAAACCACACTCTAACCTATAGAACTCGCCTGTAGGGGAAAGGAAAACCGCTTGGTAAAAACCAAGGTGCGCACAAAAGGGGATGACTAGCCAAAACAAGTGTTATTCTGAAAAAACATGCATATAATAATATAAGTGTAAAATATACAGAGAATTTAGTAACTACCAAAAAAATTAGTGTAAACACGTAAGAAAATAAGTGCACCGCACAAAGAAGGTTGAAAACATGGGACATCACTCACGATATTGCAACACACATGCAAACCATCACGATCAGAAACAATAAACAAGTTTACACACAAGAAAATGGAAAATCCCGCATACAATGGAAAACAAAGTAGACAAGTAGAAACAAAGAAGTAGTCATGGAAACATGTAATCCTGTAAAACAAGTGTTACACATGGAACACTCGTTAGCATGTTAGAGTGATAACCAATATGTCAAAGTGTGTATGAGAAAGTAATATAAGATGTTAAGTATAAAATGAAACAATAGCACCTAGATAAGATGAATTTGGATGCCCTCAACGACCAATATAGGAATGGTAGAAGGTGAGAATCCATGCCACGTGTAAAAGTATTCTATCTTTGATCACACTAAACAAATACATGAATGCACATGTGTTTATGATAATGACATATAATAAAGTAGTCTAACATGTGTAGTAAAGTGATCACTCAAAAACTAGAAAGCAAAGGTAAATGCCCCAAGAAAATGCATTATGCTTTAGATGAATGGAATGGAATGCAAATGGAATGACAGAGCAATGTGCCCCTTAAGTGAATTTAAGTGTATGCGGTGAGGTTCATTTTGTTTTCCCCCTCGAAATCGGAATGAACCGTAAAAGAGAGTGCATCATTGGGAAATGGTTGAGTAGCTTTGGTTGTGTCTAGCACATATGGTGAGTGTGTATATGTAATGGTGATAAGATGTTACATGTGAAGAGACGCACGTGAACCATATAGCCAAAGCATATATCACGACTTGTTGAATGGAGGGGTGATGATTTAGCCCTAAACGTATATCACTATGATGAATGGAAGGAGATGGGAGACAATTATAGCCTAAAGTGTATGTCACTACAAGATGAAAGAAGGGAGTGGTGATGTAACCTAAGGTGTATACCACTACATGATAATAGAATGGGTGATGATTTAACCTAGGGTGTATGTCACTAACGCTGGAAATGTCGCATGGTGAATGTAAGGTCCATTTGATTGGTAAACACTCGGCAATTGAGTATGGACCAAGGAACTAAAGTACGTCATAGGGTGGTGATGAAAACGCGTAGAAAATAACGTAGTAGAAATGACCAAGTGAAGAATATGGTATGTGAATGTGTGGTGCAGTAATGCAATATAGAATGTGTATGGTGTATAGAATATGTAATATATAAGATGTTGTGATAGTTATAGATAGGTAATAGAATATGTAGTAGTAAAAATGTAAAGCTAGACCCATATATAATGTATCCTAAGCAAGTATGTAGAATGTAGGGATGGAATGTAAAATTAGACTCATCGATAATGATGACTAGTGTAATGTAGAATAAACATAGAATGGAAAGTGTATGACACACAAGGGATGATTTAATTCAATGTATAATACCTAAAGTGTGGTGTGTGAGGTTCATCGTAATGGTAATCCCTCAACAGTCAAGTGTGAACTGAATCACAAGAGTGCGTCATCGGGTAATGATAATGATATGATGGGTGATATGTTATGCTAATAAGAAAGAAGGAGGAGAGATGATGATGTGATGATGTGAGAATGGGGAGGGTAAATAAGATGTCCTTACCCCCCCGAAATGGGAATGAATGGACTAACCAATGAGAGTGGAGGACATAGATATCTATACTGATGTCTACGATAGTGTAAGTGGAGGGCCATGATATAATAGTTATAATATTGTAGATAAATGTGGTCCCGATAAATAGAATCTATATGCGTGTGAAGAACAAATGAATAAGGGAGAGCGGGTTGTGGGAACATCCTATATTGTTGAGTCCAATGGGGAGGGGGATAGAGAACTATGTGTGAAATTTTTTCACTGAGAAGGTACACTTGAGTAGTACTAACTAAGGAATTACATGATGAATGAGCCCGATGGGTTGGATGGTGAATAGGATATGGTTGTTCATCAAAGAAGAGAATTCCTAGTTATTCAAGTTTTGTAATTAAATGTGACAAAGTATGAAAAGCATTGGTATGATGTCTATGCATTCGATGATAGTGGAAATATAGATGATCATGGTAGCATACTAATCAAGAAGGAGGGTAGTGACGAGTAGGTGGTAAAGTAATCATTTGACGATTGAGGAGATGAATGAGAACGTCTTGTGTTGTAGCATTAGAGTGAAAGATGAGAGGTGGAGGAAATGGTGTACTTGGAGGGTCAATGAGAGGGTGGATAGTGGAATTACATGGTGTATGAGGTGGATCATGAGTACCAACATGAGATTGAGAAGCAGCCTTAAGTTGCTCAACTTCAACAATGAGAGATGTAATCATGGCTTCCATGGACTGATACTGAGTTTGCAATACATGTATGGAATCCAATAGGTGTGTATTAGATGGATGACTCCGAAGGTCAAAGTCATCGACTGAATGGGTGGATATAGGGCATAGTTGAGGTGGTGATGGATTGGTGTTATTGCAAGGAGATAAAGGAAAAGTAAGATCGTCTAAAAGGTCATCAACATTGTTATAAAAATCATATGGGACGGCGGGAAACCTGGTAAGTAATGGTGTGTGGTAGGTCATGTAAATAACTATGAGTACATAATATATACATGACCATTGTTTATTTTTCATCTGTAAAGGGGTAAAGGACAAACTTGAATATACCAAATAGTGAAGTTGGGTGAATAACAAAGGAAGGAACTGCTATAAATGTGCACAGTGCCAAATGGCATGGGAAATGCTATATCAATATGATCAGGATCTAGAGTGCCACCGATATAATCTAACCAAGATTGTCCAAGAGTAAGCAAATAAGTGGTATGATAATGCGTAAGATGAACTACAAGATGGAAAACACATAGGCCATAGGCAATAGTAAGTAAGAATAATGAAGCCATGATACAAATGTGAATCACATAAAGGAGGATGGAGGTCTGCAAAGTTAAAACCAAGCCGAGAGAGACCATCATGTGAACATACAGTGGCCATGCATGAAGTATCGAGTGGTATGTGCTCCCAATAAGAATTATTCATGAAGAGGGTGCAGGTGAATGGCGAGACACACTAAAGAGGGTGATGTTGGTGTGTATGATGGAACACTATCTATGTGTTGTAAAGGTTCCTGATATGGAATAATAGCAATAATATCAGTAGGTGAAGAGGAAGATACCACGTCGATCACCTAAATGACACCCTCAAGTGGCAACTTGTCTATAAGGGGATGTGGTGTAGAGAGTGGTAAAGCAAGAGAGTAGTGTGGAGTAGGTTCTGTATAGAGTACCATAGCATTAGTATCATCAGGAGTAAGTGATGAGTCAGAAGGGACCTAATCAATCATACAAACAGTAGGAACTAGGTCATGTGGAACTACAAGAGATGGAGATTCAATCATAGAAGATGAAGTAGGGACCACTATGGCATCGGTAGAGTCCTCTACACACAATATTGGAGAAGGAAAAAGTGAGTGGGAAGGTTCTTACAGCTTAATTGATTGTAGAAGTGTGGTGATGGGATTAGGAGGAAGATCTTGTACTTTTGCTACAAGTTGTGCTAAAATAGCAGGATCGATAGTGCACAAATAAGTGGAAACAACATCATCAATAGCTCGAGGATCCATACCAAAGATGGAAGGAATGAACGAAGGGAAAGGTCTATAGCCAAAAGGAGCAGTAGGAGTGTTAACAAAAGCGTGGCCATGACTATCAAATTGTAAAGTAATTGGAGACTTAGGAAAAGTAGATTTCCTATTATGCTTACCCATGATGGCTAAATGAAAATGCAAAACCCTAGAAGGTGCTATGAAAGAAATGTCACTTCACCAAAATAATTAACAAAAATAGGAATAATACTATGAGAAGTATATCAACTAGTTAATCTAAAATAGGAGGACTAAAACACTTTGTAAAGTATACTAAGACAATATGAAATGATGTAAATAATTATGGTAAGTGAAATAAAACCCTAAATGTGAAAATGTGTAAAGGGAAAAGACTTAGCTAATTGTTGGACACTATCACAGGATGTCGCAGTCTGATTTTGGATTAATTAAAGTGGAGATAATCACTCAGAAGTCTTGAAAAGACTATATCTGGAGGATCTGAGTATACTGAGGTACATGTGAAGGTATTGGGGTCTACAAAATAGGCGCTCTAGTCTTTGTAAAATATCATAATCTAGTTTTTTTCGGTCTCAAGATGATCTAGAAAATTTCATATCTTTCGCACTAGATCTGCCGAGCTGCATTGAATGTGACGAGTGATAAAAGATGAAGTAATTACCTACAAGAGAGAAACATGTATCAAAACCCTAAAAATAAAATATGCAAAATGAATGGATCAGACTGACCTCAGCTTCCACAACAGTGGGCTTACTAAATCGAGTGTTGCACTACACTTTAGACCCAAATGTAGTTCGAGTGTGTGTGCATGTCGTGCCCTAGGTGCTCTTGTTCCAATTGCACTTTGTGAAGTAGCGATTAATAATAACTATAGAAAAATGTAATAACATGTGTGCATGAAATAGAATAGAATCTTCCCCTATGTTGTGTTTCTTGATGCAAATCTCCTAGAATTGATGCATGGCACTATGTGGATGTAACCTTAGATGGAGTGATAGTATTACGTGACATAAGGGCCCTCATTATGGTCTCATAACTTTGTATTTATAGGGTTCTCTTTCTCTAATTTCATAATTAACCCGACATGGCCGACTAGGAAAAAGATAAGAATGAAAAATGGATAGAAAGACCCCAAAAAGAAGTGGGAAAGTGGAACATGGATCGAGGTGCCCCATGTGGGACCAAGGCACTCACTGGCGTGCCCAGACAAGATTGAGTTCCCGGTTTCGACTAAAATGACGGAACATTTGTGAAATAAGTGGATATGTGTAGGAAAATACACGGGAATGACGAAATAAAAGATAAAAATAAGATGTCCAAAATGTTAGATTAATTAGTACTTTCTTCACTTAAGAACCCTCTAAATAGCAGTATAAGACATGGCTAAATAATGCCTAAAGTGCATGATTTTGTGTCTACAAATTTATAATTAACCGAGAATGTTTATTCCCCCAAAATAAGATTTCAATCTCTACCAACCACGTGGACTCTCTACCCACATTCTAATTGTCAACCTTCATCGATAAGCCCGCATAGCTACAGGCATATACATGACAATTCTATAGTCTTTTCCAAGTCTTCTTTTACTATCTTGATTCTCGGTAGTCTATGAAATAGCTACGAGATAAAATCTTCATGCATGTAATCCTCCTCACAATGACACTCCTCTCAACTGTTTCCATTTTTATTTTTTATTTTCACCATTTTCCTTATCTTTTATCGATGAAATGAGATAGAGATTATGTTTCCAAGTTATTTTTGTGATACTATTTCTTCTCTAAATGCATGCTATTTTGTGATTGTTGAGACATTTGGATGTGGTGTTTCTTATAAGCAACTTTTTGTATGCAAGATTATTTCATGCAAGGTTGGATTTATTTTCAGTTTTCGCCAAATTGATTAACTAAAATGTGGGATTATTATATGTTAACCTAATATAAAGTACAGTAGTAAATAACAGATAAATGCATAAATAAAATGACCCAAACAACTAAGTAAATAGAAATGTGAAAACCCTAATGAGAAAAGAGGGTTAGGAAGATCTTAGCTGATTCGACGAAGGTGTTGGACTATGTCGTAGTGTGAACCAGAAAATAGGAGGATAAAATGATCACACAAAATCCCGAGAAGGCACATATCCAAGCTCTCTGGCTGAATTGGGCCACACGGAGAGGGACGAGGGAATATGTGGGCACCCTAGTTTGCATATATATCCTAAAACCCTCCTCTAAGGTGTCACTGGACGTTCGCATGTGTTATCTCTTTTTCACACTACACCGAACTATGTTAGATGTCACTGCAATACCTACAATAAGGAATCACATGTAAACCCCCAAGACGAGATATGAAGGGGTTGGACTTTCCTCATGGGCCATAATGGTGTAATTTCTAACGATACTTTACACTATATCTTAGACCTAATGTAGTTCTATGTGTGTATGTGAAATCATACCCTAGGTGCTCTTGTGCGAGTCACACATATGTGAAAGTATCGAGCAATAACTATGTGTAGAAAATGTAATAAAATGATGGATGGAATAGATTAAACTTCCCTCCTATGTAGTATGATGTAGATGAACCAGCCTTATGCCTTATGATGGAGCTAGATGGATGTAAATGGAGAATTTGATGGATGCAACCTTAGGTGATGATAGTAGTGCTTAGTGCTTGGTCCCTCATTATGGTCACATAACTTTATATTTATATGGTTCTCTTGTTCTAATTTCATAATTAACCTTGAAAATTCTAACCACTAAAAATATAGAAATCTCAAATGGCTAGAAAGTGCCCAAAAGTGGCGGGAAAGTGTAAAAAGACTCATGGCACCCTAAATGGAACTGGTCACACCCTGGGTGCCCCAGTCAAAGATAAAATGACGCCAAATGGTAGAAATGACTAGGTGAGTAGATGTGGGAGGTCGGAAGTGACGAAAAAAAGTAAAATAAAATGGCCAAAGGACGTGGGTCAATTAGTACTTTCTTCACTCAAAAACCATATGAATAGTAGTATGAGACCGAGACTAAATAATGTCTAATGTGAGTGATTTTTTTACTACATTTTCCCCCACTTTATGTTGGTGAGTGGAAATATCAGTAACATAAAGTAGATGGAGATACATACTTGATTATCCATGTAGGGTGATGTAGAAAGCATGCCGATTAGACAAAGTGTGGAATGAGAAAATAGTGGAGCATGGAAATTAAAGATGTAAAAGTACAAAAAGTGGTGAGAGTGAACCTAGGGTGGAAATGTGTGTCTAGTTTCGATGTGTGTGATGTACCTACATGTTAGTATGAGGTGTGCTGCCACAGAATGTTGTTTTTCTTGTTTTTGACGCCGTTTTGTAGTTTCTTTATGTTGAATACTTTCTTCCTATACGAATGGATGTGCAAGGAGAAGATGATCAAGTAGTCAAATATGCATGTATATATGTCAAAAATGCATGTAAAAGACACATGTATATAATAAAAGCATGTAATGAAAATGCAAAATGTAAAAGGAATATGTGCACCTGATCCGTGATGAGAGAAAGGGTGTAGAAAGGATATCCTATAATTTTAGTTTTTGGGCGATCTCACGCCACCCTGACCGAAGAAGTGTAGGGAGAAAGCTGCATTATTCTCCAACCTATAAATGTTTCCCTGAATATGTGTGAAGAGATATCTCAGATCTTGCCTAGTTTATTGGGTGATCCAATACCACTATTTGAATTAGTGTAGAGAGGAAATTCGTTGTATCCTCTAACCTATAACTTCTCCCTAGAATTCTAAGGACAACCATGTCCTATAAAATTATGTTGTGTATGGGGTTCGTAGACTGGTCTGAACCCACTCGTTGTATAACCCACAATGTCAAGGATGGAAAAATTAACTAAACTATATCGGTAGAAAGCAATGAATAGTGTGTGAAACCCCAAATGATGCCCCCACTCTTTAGGGGTGCATGCGATGTTGCTAAGAGGAGAATGCGGCCCCAAATGAGGAGCAACCACATAAATTGTGCCCTACATGGGAAGGGAATGTGATTGGTAAAACCAAAGCGCACACAAACAAATGGCTAGAAATCAAGTTTTAGTACAAACAAGCATGCATGTAAAAGACAAGTGTACGCTACCAAACAATGTAGTTCGCGAGATAGGCTGCCAAATTCAGTTGTGTTAATGAGTCAATGATGTACACCTTTCACTAGATGAATATCTGACTTCTGACTTTGGTTGGTACAATGGATCCCCCAAGTTGTGGGTGTCTCATAATGAGGGGAACCTTGAGAAAGGGCTGGATCCCTTTGATGAATCACTAAATTATGTATTTTGACTTAATGACTCGAGGTTTAAGTATTTTGGAGGGGATTCATTTTGATCCCTGGTAACAAAAACCCTACAAAATTTCTCCTTGGGCCCTCGTCATTTACTTTTTTTAAAGATTATTTTCCATTGTTTTGGATCTAGGAAGCTCATTTAAATTGTGTATTCAGCTGTCTTTTTACAAATGCTCGGTATGGACTCCGAACGGTATCTTCAGCATTTGTATCGCGTATTTGGGGGTTCACATGGCTCGTTTTTAAGAGCTCACTGTTGGAACGATGCTATTTCTTGCACAACATGGTGCTCAAATGGGTTTAACCTTTTGATGTTGTAACAAATTATGTCATGGGTTTGACCTTGATGCCCTCAATACTCTGATTTTATCATATGAACAATCTGGGTTTCTTGTTTGATATCGAATTTGTTGGTTGTATTGGCATCTGGGTTTGATTGTCGTACAATATCTATAGTATTGTATAGCTTTGGTTGTCAATTTCAATGACTGAATATTTATCACTAATCCATGTATAGAAACTAATTTCCATGTTATTATTTGTGGTCAAACTATGACGCAGCTCTTTACTTGATCGTGTCTTCGTTTTTTATTCTGTACCATGTTTTGTTCGACAACTCAGCCATACTCGACCTGGCTCAACTGTTAGTTTACTTTCCTTACGAGTTATACTTTAACATCTTGCCTTTGATAATAGTTCATAGTTCTCCCTTCTTTCCGTACTTCTCTTGCTTATTTTCATTGTTATCATGGTTTTGATTATAAACTTTCGGGCTCTTATTCACCTGGGTGCTTGCCAGCTCCCCTGGTTCAGGTAGAGGTATTCTTAATCGAAACTGAGCTCTGTATTTGTTATCTATCTCACTTTACTTTATGCTGGGTCGTATGAGTTTGTGTTGGTTTTTCCCTGTGACTCATTGTGAATCAAGATTTATTCGTTGATAATTTGTTGGCACTTGTTTGATCTGCCAAATCACTATCAAGCACCCAACACAATTATAATATGAACTATGTATTTCATCTTTCAACTCGGTCAGAAAGAGTGTGATCTGGCTTTGATTTTATGGGTTTCCATGATTTTCCGTGCCTTGGTGATTTGTGCTTGCTAGTTTCCAGCCATTTGATAGAATCTATGCTCACATGCCAACTCTATCCACTCTATCCACATTTTATTTTTCCATGCTCCAGACAACAAACCTTAAAAATACTTAAACAGTGTACAGAGTAAGCTCCAAAATAAAATTAACCAACTGAAACAAATTTGATCCATTGACCAAAGTTTTCCTTCCTGTCAGCAACTCTAGAAGAACAATTTCATAACTGTATACAATCATAGTTCTCATTAAGCCTTGATGTTATTGCATATTCAGGGTCAATGTAACTAATGGTACCCATAATATAGGTAGAGCTGTGGGTTTTGGCTATAACTTTACTGTCTCTTTAAATTTGTAACGGGATGAATTGTTGTTTCGCTACATTGGTTATTTTCTCTTAAAATCACTAGAATGCTCCCTTTGATCATGTTCTCTACAGTTGAATTTGAAACCTGTGGTGCTCTTAATAGATGAAAACTTTGAATGAACTCAAATATGGAAAGAATGTGAAAACATGTTCTTGGTTGGGCTCCTTCATAACTTTTTGTGGTTATAACTCTCTTTCTTCACTTAGTCACATAGCTCATCTGAAACTGAAAATGTGACATGTAACTTTGTATTTACTTTGTTGTAAAGCATCTTTATTTGTTTTTATTTCCAGCACAGAATTTTGTACACATCAGCCTTAATGGATATCTGCTACTTTTCCCCAGATACTTATAAATTTTGGAACTCATTTCAGTTTTCGAATATACTTCAAATGCTTTTGATGCTTGCAAAACAGTTATTTCCATACCTTGTAGACTTGTTTGCCACCCTTCTTGAAAAGTAGCTTGTCTCTTAAATTTGCAAATGTGAAGAACTTTGTTGATTCCACTGGCAACATCTATAGCTAGTGTGTAAATGATACCTATCTCTTGATTTGTTCTCCTTTTTATGAGTATTCTCAGAAGTCTGATCTTATTTTATACTTTTGAATGTCCATATTTTCTTTCTTTTGCAAAGATAATGGAATTTGTTTTGAAAACTAATTCAAAGAGAAAACTATAGCCACTCTAGAGGAACATGGTTGATAGATCTTCATGAGACTTTGTGGTCTTTTTTTTTTTTTATATCTCTATAGCCTGGTTTCTTGGAACTTGTAATTTGAAAAACTTTCCTTTATTCTATAAAACCAACACTATCTAAGATTTGAAAAAGCATTGTAAAATTGTGTTGTTCATGTTGTTGTATCTTGGGTACATGCATGGTTGTGATGGCTTTAATTTCCAATATCATTTAAAGTGTGCTTTCATTCATATACCTGCACATTTCAGAAAACTAGTTAGAAAATAGAGGCTAGCAGCCTTTTATTTTCTTTTGCATCCTTCAGTGATTTCCTTTTGATAGTATGCTTCTAGAAATGTTTCTGAGATGAGGACATCATGTTCTCTAGTTACTCTATTTCTATTTCTTTCTCATGCATACTTATCTGTACTCATTTTTAGAAATTCATCTTCTGAAACTGTAAGTACATGATTAGAGAGAAACACTCGGAGCTCTAACAATCTCTTTTTTATATCAATAGGTGTTGTAGTAGCAGAAAAGGAGCATGAAGATGATGTAGATGGAAGTGAGGAGCATGGGGAAACTAACTCATTTAGGAAATGATGGGTTTCCTCTCTCCTCACTTATTTACAACTTTATGTATATGTATTTCTTTTGCTTGTACACATAAGTTAGATCCCACGACTTGTGTGGGAAAAATTATTTCTTTATGAATAAATGGAATTAAATTTTGTAATTGAGTTGTCTATTTCCTTTTGCATTTGATTCACTGTAACTTATAATTGTGGAATGAACTAAACAACTCAACACATAATTAATCTCATTTAAGCATAAATAAATAATAAGAATTTTAATACACATGTACCCTGAAAACTACATTATTTTCCATGCAAACTACAACTATGTTTGTTGTTTTAAGACACAATTTTTGACATCTATTGTTGTTCCCACATTCACCAAGGACGTGCACTAGTCTTTCAAGGCTTTTGCATGACTTTGCTAAATACGACACTTGAAACAAGTAGATTTCAAACATGGGACACCACTCACAATGTCACAATACACTTAAGACTATAATGGCCACATATAAACAAATAAATGTGCACACCAAACAAAGTGCAATGCCCACATATAATAGTAATCAAAACAAACAAGTACAAAAATGATAGCCATGGAAGAAAATAATCCTACAAAACAAATGTTGCACATGAAGCACCCATTAGCATGTTATAAAGATAACCCATATGTCAAAAGCATGTATAACCAAGTAATGTAGCGTGTTAAGTACAAAATGAAACAATAACACCTAGAAGAGACGAATTTGGATGCCCCCAGCAATTGTTGTAGGAGTGGTAGAAGTCGAGCATCCATGTTGTGTTTAAAAGACATGTATCTACAATCATAACTAGAGAAAGTCGTGAACGTGCATGTGTGTATAGTAAATATAATGACATATACAAGAACTATCTAGCATGTGTAATAAGCGACCATATACAAGAAAAAATAAGCAACATAAAAAGCAACCAAGATATGCATTATGTTTTGGATGGAATGAGTGGAATGTAAGATGGATTGTAGGAGCCACATGCCCCCTGAATGAATGGATTTGTATGCAATGAGGCTCATTTATTTTTCCCCCTCAGTAGTCATGAATGAACCATAAATGAGAGTGCGTCATTAGGAAATGTTCAAAGTGTGTGTGGTTTATAGCATGTTGTGATGAGTGTGTATGGGTGTTGATAATATGTGACCTAGAGATAAATGTGTGATGATGTAGCCTAAAGTGTATATCACGATGAGATGAATAGAGAGAGTGGTGATGTAGCCTAAAGTGTGTACCACTACAAGATGAAGGAATAGGTGACCATTTAGCTTATAGCGTATGTCACTAACCTAGTAATGTCACATGATAGAAGGTTGAATGATGAACATGTGAGTAGGATAAGGTCCATTTGATTTGTAAACCCTCGACATTTGATTATGTACTGAGGAACTAGAGTGTGTCATAGGTTACCTGATTGCAAAGCATAGAATAACCTAATAATGTGTGATGATAAAAGATGATCATATGATGTGGAAAACGTGTAATATAAAATGTATAGTATGTAATGCAAGATGTGTAGATAGTCTAATAATGTGAGAGTGCACACAATGTAGTATGTAGGATGAGTAGTATATGATGCTATACTCGTAGATAATGGGAGTATGACACAAACGTGATGAATATGAGCATAGTATGTAGGATATGTAGATGTGCCAATGTCAATATCCAAATAATGTAGAGTAAATGCCAAATGCAAAATGCAAGATGTATGGATAGCCTAAGAGTGTGAAGTGCACCCTATGTAGGAGGAGTAGTATGTAATGTTTGACTCGTAGAAAATAGTAGTGTGACATATGTGTGATGAATAGTGGTATGGCATGTAGAATATGAATGATGTGTAAATGTGCAAATGTTGAAATGATGTAGACTAAATATATAATGTAGAATGTAAGATGTAAGATTTGTGATGTGAGATGTGTGAAGAGACACAATGTGTAGTACCTATTATGTAGTGTGTGGGGTTCATGTGTAGTATGCCCTCAATAGTCAAGTGTGAACCAAAGCACAAGAGTGTGTCATCAGTTAATGGTTGATACTAGTATGAGTAAGATGAGCACACGATGTGAAGAGGATGCAATATGTGCATACTAGGAGTATAACATGTAGTGGTGTTCAATGATGCTAGGTTGGGGGTTGTTTGAATTCTATGCCCCAAGTGTGGAAGATGTAGAATCGATCATGTAATATCATCTAAGAGATTGTCAGTTTCAGGGTCAAAGTCATATGGATAAGCATTAGTTACTTGATAAGCAATAGTGTTTGGTTGATCACATAATGAGCCATTGAGGCGTAAGTTGTACATACCCATAACATATTCCTCATTAGTGAATGGAGGAAGTGGAAAACCGTGTGCATACCAATGAGTGAGATTTTTCGAATAGCCAAGAAAATAACTATTGCAACTAAAGAGACAAAGATAGAGCATGGGAAAAGATATGTCTGTATGGTCAGGATCTAGAGTGCCCAAACCAAGCCATGGTTTCCATAATGTTAGTGGAGAAAATTGAGGTATGCATGATAGATAGACTGTAAGATGGAAGAAACACAAGCCATAAGAAACAGTAATAGTGATGAAGCCATAGTATAGATGAGGAGCATGAGTAGGAGGATAGAGGTCCTCAAAAGAAAAATCAAGTCGAGCTAGACCATCATGTGAGAAAATGGTGTCATCACAAGTAGGATCAAATGGAATATGTTCCCAATATGAATCATTCATGAAAATTGTGCAAGTAAATGGTGGACGTGCTAGTGGAGGTAGTACATGTGAAGGTGTAGGTGATAGAGTGACATCCATAGACTGGAAAGGCCCCTAATAAAGATTCATAAGTTTGCATGTTTGATTCATGTTAGGTTAACCAAAAATGATTAACTAAAATGTGGGATTATTCTAGGTTAATCTAATATAAAGAGAAATAGTAAATAATAGATAAATACATAAAGAAAATGACCCAAGCAACTAAGTAACTATAGATGTGAAAAAACTAATGAGGAAAGAGGGTTAGGAAAATCTTAGCTGATTCGATGAAACTATTGGACTATGTCGCAATGTGAACAAGGAAAATAGGAGGAGGAAACAATCACATGGAAGACTGACAAGGCGCATATCTAAGCTCTCTATCTGAAGTGGGATTTTTGGAGAGGAACATGGGAACCCATGGGTGTGTTGGTATGAGATATAGGTGCCTTGGTCTTAGAAATAGCCTGAAACCCTCCTCTAAGGTGTCATTGGATGTTTTCTTGTGTTCTATCTTTTTCACACTAACTTCACCAAACTGTGTCAAATTTCACCGCAACACCTGCAATAAGGAGTCACTTGTAAAACCCCAAGATGAACATCAAATCCTTTAAAAAAGAAAGATGCATATGAAGGGGTCGGACTGTCCTCAACAGCCATAATGGTGGAATTACTAACCGATCAACTGTTACACTACATCTCAGATCCGATGTAGTCATATACGTGTGTGTGTAATCATACCCTAGGTGATCCTATGTCAATCGCACTTATGTGAAAGTAGTGAGCAATAACTATGTGTTAAAATGTAATAAAATGTTGGATGGAATAGAATAAATTTCCCTCCTATGTAGTGTGATTCAGATGAACCAACCTTATGACTTGTGCTAGAGCTAGATCGATGTAAATGGAGCCTTTGATGGATGCAACCTTAGGTGATGATAGTAGTGCTTAGTTCTTGGTCCCTCATTATGGTCTCACAACTTTTTATTTATATGGTTCTCTTGTTCTAATTTCATAATTAACCCTGAAAAGGCCAACCACTAAAAAGATAAAAATCTCAAACGTCTAGAAAGTTCCCGAAAGTAGAAGGAAATTGTAAAAAGGATTAGGTCACCCTAAATGAGACCAGGGTGCTGTAGTGCCCTAAGAGAGGGCCAAGCATCCCGATCAAAGATAAAATTACACCAAATGGAAAAATTGACTGGGAAAGTAGATGTAGGAGGTTGGTAGTGACGATAGCAAGCAAAGTAAAATAGTTAGAGGAGGTGGGTTAATTACTAATATCTTCACTCAAAACCGTATGAATAGTAGTATGAGATTGGGACTAAATAATGTCGAAAGTGTATGATTTTTTTACTACAAAAATTGAAATTTATTTTATGTTATATTTGTGGCAAGTACAAATCAACTCAAGCATGAGTAATCTTATGGAGATGTTATCAAGTAGTATAAAGTACATAATATGAAGCCTGAGTAATCTTATGGAGATGCTTGCAGATTTTCTGATCTCCAAGTGGCAGTGATACTTCATTGTTGTGTGATAACAACTACTTAAGGAATCTTGTATACGCCAAGCAATTTGTGTGCCTATATTGGAGGATTTTTCTCCCACAGAGATTTTTAATTATGATGTTTCTAATTTTGTTTTTATTTTTGTTTACAAAAATGAATATTAGTAGCTCTCGTAGTGTATTTGGCAATAAAAGCAATTATTTACAAGAGCCACATACCTTGTGTCTTTTCAACGTGCATATACCAATGACCTTCATTCAATTCACACATTTCACTCTTTCTCACACAAACAAAATCTTTGCTTGGATTGAAAGTATGGGCTGGTGTTGTTGAAGTATCAAAGTAATGGTGAAGGATCAATTCCTACGTCAGCATTTGGTAGAGAGTGTTAATTCTTTTGAAGACCCAAATTAGTATTGGGCACTAAAATTTCTATAATGAATGGAAAATTATGTTCAATATCTCTAGGGGTACTTGCATTGTCATCGATTTATTCAATATCTATTAACAATAATACAAGAATAAAAATTATCAAGGAGACTTGGACACTTATTGTTGATTGATGACATCGGATGAAGCTTACGAAACATGATACGAATAAAATATATGGAGCTTTTCTAGGATTTCCTCATGCAGATTCAATCCCATGTTATAAACATGGTTCATCGAAGGAGAGGGATTTACGACCCTTTCTTCATGTTTTTCATGACTTTCATATTCGAACAGAGGATGGATAGAGGTTCGTGGTAGTTCAGGATCTTGTAGAAACACTTCATGGGCTTCATGAAAGTCCCCAAAATATTGGAATTTATTCACAATTTTTGAAGCTTGTAGAGAATCAAGATAAATTGAAAAGGCTTTAATTTCTTGCAACATCTCGAAGGAACTTCCCGTAATGCCCACTTCCCTACGACACTTAGTTGATTATCATTTTGAGTTATGCAGACTTTGGATATGGACATGACTTATACTTATGTTGATTAGCATGATGTTTTGTGACTAGATGCATTTGGATTATGGTTGGATTTTGTCTTCGATGATGATCTAAACTGACTCATGGACAGACTATTGATACGATGTTATTATTTTTATATGGATATATTGCATGTGTTCTAACATTGGATTTCTTCGCCATGATGAGTAAAATGTAGTTGTTGAATTTACATTACTATAATTTCAGATAATGATGAAATGCATAATTGAGTTGTGATTTAGACCTAGAATAATGGATAATTGAATTATGTATAGATGTTAATAAATTTCATGCATATGATTATTTTGGACATTTTGACATGGCCGCAAGGCCGAAGGAGGTATTTTGTATTTTTGCAGGAAACACAACATGATCACAACCATGAGGGGGATTGGGAACCAAACACAACAGAATGTCGGGTGGTTACAACATTTGGTCGTCAAGGCAACTAGTAAATTGTATTGTGTTACCTTTATTCTTTTATGTGTTAAGAAAATTTCCATGAGGGGGAAATTTTCTAATGTGACCAAGGGGGTAAGAATTTTAATTACTTGTTTTAACTTACTTTAGTAGGTGATTTTATTTGTGATGTTTCTTTTTTAAAATTACTTTGCTAAGTGTGTTTAGATTAATGTAATATCTTGTTTTAATTTTTAAGTTTTGGAGGGAAGTCAAGTGGGTGTAATTAATTTTGATGGTTGGCTCCTTGAGCCTTGTGTTTCCTCATGTATTGAATGTTTGGTTTTGAGTGTTGACCACTCCAAATCCTTTGAATCTCGAATTTGAGATTTTGGGCAATTTTAGGGGACTTGTGGGACAAGTTGAACTTGTCCCACACTTCCCAAAACCCCTTACCAACCATATCTATGGGTTGGGAATCCAAAAAGGGGATTATTTATTGTTTTGGGAAGGGAAATGTGACTTTGGAGTGCACTTGTCTTCTTTTGCATTTATTTGTGCCTTAGGACACATGGGAAGGGATGGATGTGGAAGAGAGATGTCATTCAACCCAACCACCCATTTATGGTGTTTTGGGATTTGAGTTGACTAAAGGGAGGTGGTCTTGAGGATGTGTGATGTGGCATCCTACAAGGAGCCACATCACCCTCACTCTTCCTCTTGTCTATTTATGGAAATTTCCTCTCTTGTTGAGGGGGTTGGAGTTTTGTTTTTGTTTTGTTGAAGAGTTCTCTTTTGTTATTTTGGGAGAGAAAAGAATTGGGAGAAAGAGAAAAAGAGAGTGCTTGGACTTGCATGCTTGGATTTTTTGGGAGGGAGCTTGGACAAATTTCTTGGTTTAGGCTTCTCCAATGGAGAGGTAGGAAACCTTCTCCTTTGTTTTGCTTTCATATTATTGTTGCTTCTATGCTAAATTTGTGAATAATGCATGTTTACTTTGGTGTATTGTGAAAAATGGATAGAATGCTTATTGTGTAGTATAGGAGAGGTCTATGGGAATACTCATGAGGGAGGCATAAGAGTAGACTTTAGGATATTGTGGAGGGAGTTTGAGAGGGATGCCCATCTTGGGTGAGAATGTTTACATTCTTACCTTGTTCTTGAGGGAGCCATAAGAGGAGGGAGGCATAAGAGTATGGGAGGAAAAAGGGGTACTTGAGGGAGGCATAAGAGTCATAGGGGCTTGAGTTTTATTGTGGAGGGTTTTGGATGGGCATCTCATCTCAATGGGGAGGCATAAGGAAAACTTTCCCATAGTTCCTTCTCTTGTTGGCTTGGATGAAAGCCTTGTTGTGCAAAGTATTGTGTTATTTGTGTTTCCTTGTTGTTTCCTCTTTTACCTTGAATGTTGTGAAGAAAATTGTATTGTGGAAGCAAGTATTGTTGCCTTGAGTTGGAGACCACCCTTCATTGTGTTGTGTTTGGGGCTCGGGGGTCAATGGAGGAGATTGCTTCTCTTCTCCATTGAGTTTTGGTTGGGAGGAGAGTGTTGCCTCTCCCCCTATCTTGGTTGTGATTTGAGCTACTTGGAACTTGGAGCATGGATGAAGAACACTTTGGAGCACAAGAACCTTGTTGTTGACAATGTTAAAACATCATGTAATTACCCACCTTGAGTGGAGAAAGAAATGTAATATCGCCTTGTTTTCTCTAGCTTCCATTATTGTAAATTTGTTCCACATGAAGTAGGGTATGTTGTAATAAGATTTGAAGGAAATGTTGCATTGATATGATAGTATTTCTTGCTCTAAAATTTATTGAGAATGTTGTTGAATTCTTTGGTGGAATATTGGAAAGAAATTACAAAAGGAAATATATTAAAAATTTTGTTTGGATACTTGAAAGTAATGTGTTGTAAAGATTGAAAAAAATAGTGCATCATCTCCTCTTGTGTAGTTGATGGAAGGTCTTAAGTTTTAAATGGCTTTTAAGATGCCAAAGAAGCATTTCAAGTTCTAGTTCCTTTTATGTTTCTTTATTCATTCATGAATTTATTGTAAAATCCATTGTAAACTAACAAAGAAAATGAAATCGAATCTCTTCGAAATCCCATGCAATGTCTATAAAAAGATTGGATAGAAATAAATTATAATGCATATACTTTAAACTATCAAGTCCAATATCCAACACTCCTTAATGTATATCAAAGACACTAATAGTTTGAATATTATCCATATTTAGGTATTAATAAAACTAATGGATATGCTGGTATTTAATCCTATTAACAATACACTGTTAAATATCCCCTTCATGTTAATAAAGCACACTACTCTAAGTCAAAATCAATAAATAATATCAATGAAATTAGTAAATATAATACACGTAGGGTCTGTTTCTTTCATTCTTGGCTTCTAAAAGGCAAGCAAACTGTTTTCTTCTTGTCCATGAATATTCTGATATGTAACAGACCCACCTCTATATGTTGTTCCTCCACGAACAAATCGTTTCAGGCTTCTAGTTATATATAGGACAAAAAAAAAAAAAATTAGAAACTGGAAATAGAACCTGGTCCTTTCTTTATCACCATAGGTCTGATACAGTGCGCCTTGATATGATGCAAGCCTATGTTTACAAATTGCTTCACTTAGCATCAGAAAGAATTATGTCTGCAGGCCTGATACATTGCATTTTTTTTTACTGTGCAAAACTATGTTTTCAGATTGCTTCGACAAGATCACATTTTTAGTTATTTACTGCTTGGAAACACAACCAAATTAATTACACAGAAACAGCTCAAAAGACGAGACTCTACAAAGGAGCACTCGTCCTCTATCAAGAGTTGAGCATACACTATACTATGATACGCCATTAAAAATACTCGCAAGATAGTTGTTTTGAATTAGTTGTCAATGCTTCACATGACTGTTAAATGTGTGATTCAATCACAAATCGCAGACTTCACAAAGGCACACGATAATGCAATTTATCTAGACAAAAGAACCATACAAAATGACAAAGATATGAATAAAGGACTATCAAGAGATGCTCTCCAAGTCTTCTTCAGCTAGCTGATCAGATATTAACACGGCTGGACAGGCCGTTGTTATTTAACGTTTCTCACTGCCCCCTAATCGATTTGATTTTCCTTGGGGCGCCTCCTGTCCCCACAATCCTTGTGATAAAATATCTTGAAGGTGAAACCCGAGTTTAAGAATACGTTCAAGATCGAAAGAATGATAACAACATAGCCGTGACGATCCCTGCTCACTGGTTCGCCTCCCCTACCTGACTGTCCACGCGCCCAGGACTCTTTTATTTGCCTCCATGTACCATGCGCGGCCAGGGGCGAGGAGAACAGGGAAAAACACCTGGTTTATTGCCTACATCTTGCTTAGAAAACTCCTCATCATTTTCCACGTGGCATGGGTGAATACTCCAGCGTTTTCTCCTATTATTTCGGCCTGTGTCTTCATCCTTTGTCTTCCTCACACCTACCCGCGCGGCCAGGACAGTAGGAGAGTGTTTAGTCGACTGAACAGGTAAGATTTCCAAAATCTAAAGTATTAATTAGAAATGGCGGCCAGGTTGCTTCTTTGCACGCAAGGAGGGGGTATTGATGGTGGACAGGTGGTGGTTGAGACACCCACCGCCCCAACCAAACAAATTTAAGCCTGGTTGAAAATACCTTCCCCCGAATTGACTCTTGCTCATTTAATTTTCTAATTTCAAATGTATGTATAAGTGTATAGGCTGATTTGTATATAATTTTTGTTAATATACCTATATATATATACCACTTAATTCAAAAGTGTCTAATCCCTTTTAAAGAGATATCTAAGAAACCAAACCACTTAGGATATGGTCAAATAAGGTTTCACCATCCCTACCGATAATGGATCTTTTATTAGAAGTGTACTTATTAGGATAACACATAATAATAAACATATCTAAAAAGAAATTTTGCACAACTAACTTCCTTAGGTCATTGGTTCATATATTTGTTATTGTGACTAGACGTTTGCTACCATCCCAATCATGTTACACAACACCCTTACCCCAACATCTTTTTGTTCACTATAGAAATAAGATTCCCTAATGTGATTAAGTATGTCAATAAAAATTCAGAGGGTATGGGGTCTTTGGGAAGAGCTTTCTTGGTACGAAAATAGTTACCATACACATGATGGTATCATCATAGTGTGCAAATTCGAGAATGGGGACAATAGGGTCATGAGATGGACTGGATATAATTAAAGAGGGATTTATTTTATATCTAACTGTTATATCATGAGACGAATACAACAAATATTGAAGTAAATCTCTAGTGAATGGAATTGCGACAATCATGTAGTTCTAGTTTTGGTGACCGAAATACAAAGTAAAAGATTGAAGCTTATCAGTTCCCAAGATCAAGCAGGCCACAAACTTGTAGATAAAATAAATCAAACAAGAACCTCTACCTTGCAAAAAAAAAAATTGTCGCATTTTCGGGTTGTTTGGTTGTCGTGCGGCGTCGTCATTGGCACCGTCGTGAGTGTGGCGTCGTCTTCTAGCGGCGTTACACTTCCCGAGTAAGATTTGTATCTAACGACTCGGAGCTTCACGCTTTGATGATATGGTAGAAAGTAGATTATGGATTTATGACATATATTGCATAGAAAATATTAGAAACAATCAGGTTTGAAATCTTAACATTCAAATTCAAACATGTAATAGATAGGATAAGTTTATAGTTAATTAGGGTTTGCAAATTACACGTTTAGTATTTTCCAACATACCCACTTCCATCCTCAGAGGTCTACACACCCTAGCCATGGCTTTAACCATTAGACCAATCACTTGCATACATATGGCCATATAAAATCTATGAACACCATAGCCATGCCTCAAGCTCTACCTATATTACTAACTATACAAAGCTACCCCTAGCCCATGTTGCAACCCCATAAACATCATACTTTTCATCTTCCCAATCACCCTCATATCTTCCATACACATAGTAATAATATACACCACTTCCTAAACATTTACCTTCATGAAACTCGCATGCAAACTAGCTATCTTAATTTCACACCAGCATTAGTATTGATGAACATGTGATGCTGATCATACATAAGAGTAATGAATTTTTTTGCAATGTTTTTCAATAAAAAAATCAGACGAAACACCTACTTGGAAGATTCTAAAAGTCACTTATTTATATTTCTTCTACTTTTGTTCAATAAGATGAAATTGTGACAGAGGTATTCTAATCACGAACATGTTTTAAAATTTCTCCTTAATATGGATTTTTTAGTTATCAAATCTACTAATCCTCCTAAATTATAGCAAACTAGATATAGTTTTATAGCTAAGTTAAACTATTCATCACATCCGAGTATTAAGTTGTGGCAAGGATTTGTTGCATTACGGATCTTGTTTTTAATAAAATTTCTTTTATAAAAATATAAATTCCTACCCTAACCGTAATTTAGTATATGTGTTATATATTCCTTATATCATTTTATCTATATATCTATAATACTATGTATTACATTATATATCCAATAGAAATATAATAAAATAAAAATAATGTGCCACATATTGATTAGGGTTTTGGTTTATTTATTTTTTTGTGTATTTTCATTTTTGTTTCAGTTTTGCAGACTTATGATAGGGGTGTAAAAAAGAGAGGGATGGGTAGGTGGGAAGGATAATGGAGGAGAGGAAGCATTTTTGGGTAAGTGGAATGGAGAGGAGTTCATGGTTCCGTGAGGAGGAAGCGATCAAAGTTAAGGGGGCACGGTTAGGGTTTTTATTTCTAGAAAAGGGGTGTGGCCGCAAAGAGCAATCGGTAAGGAGGCTACGGGGGTGTCCATAGGGGCAAAACCCTTGGTTAAGATATTATATATATATATTAGGGCAAAACCCTTGATTAAGATATATATATATATATATATATATATATATATATATATATATATATATATATATATATATATATATATATATATATATATACAGGGGTATCTATGATGGGGGGAAGAGCCCCTACTCACAATAAATTTATTTTTTTACAAGAATGTGTGTGTGCATTCGTGCACATTGTAGACACCAAAATTTGGATTCGCTACCCTTGATTTCCCGCGTGCACATTTTTCACCATGTTCCTAGCTAGACCCCCTTAATTTGATTCATTTATTTAAATCCCCATATATTAGTCCATCACCTTTAATACTTAATTAATTATTGTTAATTGACCTAAATTAGCTAATCACACCTAATTATATTTCATCTCTCCTAATTAGCTAATTACCTCTAATTGGCTTTCTTTGGAATGCTTTTATCCCTAACCACATAAATCTGCATCCCTACATTTTTCTAGCTTTTATCTAACCCATATTTATCTCTTATCCACCCATGATATTTCCCTAAACAACCCCTACTGTCTACATATTTTAAAGCGCTTATCCAAACCTCTAAAAGCCCCATATCTCGAGTAAATTAGTGATTTTACCATCCAAGGAATGGTTTCCTTGTGCAAAGGTGGTGACCCACCTAGGTTGCTTTAAAAAGACCGATTTCACCCCCTTCCAAAATGAGACACAACTTGATCTTTCTTTCACCATGTGAACTTATCTTTGAATCCGAGAACCTTGCACTGTGTCAACCCTTTTAGAGTCTATTGAAGCTTGTTTCACATTACTTGTGATAATTTGGGAGGTTTAATTTGATTTCTTGCTTGTCTATGCTATCATGTTCGGCTTCCATTATTGTCTTGTAAAATCTAACCTCTTACAAGTCTAACTACTATCAAAATTTCATCTTGAGCATGTTCTTCCAGTTGTTTTTCTTGCAAGTTTCTTATTCATCTCATCTATATCTACATTTTCTTGGCACTTTCTAGGTCATCGTTGCTCCACCTCGGTTGTCATCAACCCATCCCTATGTCAGCATACTTCTTATTTCTAGATCCTTCCCCATTATCTGCTTTTACTCTATTTTTGTTATAGTTTCAAGATCTACCATCCCACTACCTTGTTATTCCAAATCTATCTTGTCTTCACTCTATTCACAATCGAATAAAGCTCTTTTTCACCCAATCCACTAAAATTTCTATTTTCTTACATCTCATTTACTTGTTTGTCTTAGATCTTATTCTACGAGGTTGTTACAGTGCCATCCCAGACTTCTACGATCACCCTTTACATTCGATTCTTACAAATCTGCACCATCATCTTGTTTTCCACCTTCATCTACTTAGGTCGCTATCGAATTACCTCGGTGTAGCCTTGGTTGTAGTCAACCTAGTCAAGAAATTTTTTTAAGTTGATTTTAATTAAATTATTTCTTTCCATCCATTTTAATCACTTTCTTATTTTTTCTTATATCGGTTTCTACATGATATCCAACCATCTATCATTTATTTCATTATATTTTATCAAATGGGGGTTGACATCTGTGAAAGGAAGGTAACACTTCTTGGGACCCGATTCATTGAGCAGCGCCACATATATTATCTAATCAATTTTTTCTTAGTTATTATTGTCTTACAAGTTCATCACGTTTACTGACGAAATAATTCACTTTGTGTTTTTCCATTTGCATCCATCATGCATTCGAGGTACCTTAAACCCTCGCATTTTGGAGTTATTTAATTTTCTTTAGTACTAATTCATTAACTTGAAAAGGAAAGAAAAAATTAGATCAACATTCTAGCACGCCCGGTGGGACGACCCTTTTAGGCGAGTCTCTTACATTTCTTTCATTTTCTTATTTTCCACTAACATTGCGGTAGAAGTTTTTTCTTTTTCTTGTTCATGTTGAGGTTACGGAGTTGTTTACATCGCTCTTCACTTATGTATTCTTAAAGATCAGATAAAAAGGAAAATCGTTCTCCAGGTATTCTTATTTTTTTCCTTATTTTCTCCTTTTGCATTGCATTTTCCTTTCTTGTGTGTTTGTCTTCATCAAACTTTCACATTTGGATTTGGCTTAAAAATAAACCTTTGCATCCTTTCTTGAAAACATATCTTAAGTAGGGGTTAATCGGTTGCATCTCACATTCTATCACACACAACCAAATTCACACATTAATCTACACATCTAGACATATTCCTACCAGGTGAACTGATTGGGATTTCATCACCCAACAAGAAGCCACCACGGTGTTTTGGCCACATTATAAATCATGCACGAGATATGGGCCTCATGTACCTTCGGGTATATCGAGGACTCCTAGCCATAACTACCTAAAACTAAATCTAGATTTCCACTTCCTAGGTACCTTTGTTATCCATTCCCTTTTTTATTTTTCACACTTTCTTAATAAATCAAAAAAAAAAAAATTGTTCTTGACTTGCTTGATCTAGTTATTATAAACTTTGTTTTCATTTCATGCCCATAGTTACTCATTTGGTAGCCAAGAAAATGGAACAAAAAATTTCCTCAAACATTTTTGTCATCTCATCTCAACAAATATCTACCATGACCAATGTCTCATCTATGCCCTTGGTTACTTCATCCATTGGCACCCAACCTCTCATCAATGTTTCTCATAAAGGATATTTTGTTCAAACTACTACTTTAGGTGAGATTTATCCTTTCTTATATTATCCCTTCCCATCTCAATCATCCACCCTTCCATCTACCATAACTAAACCTTATAGATTTCCTATTGTCCCTCGTGGAAATTTAGAGTTCCAGGACTTTCTTGATGCCAATCCAATGACTCTTTAAAATTACCTTCTTAGGAATTCAACCCAACTTCCTATTGATGGTCCACCACTTCAACACTTTATTCTTATTAGTCAAATCCTAAAACCACCTAACTTCCCTCTTCACAACTTGCGGTGATTTTTCCTTGAACTGTGAATGAGCTTGTTATAGCCCAATGTGATCATGATTCATCTTCTACCCATCTACCACCTCATCAAACAATCGATAGTCACACCCATTCCTCCCAATCTCCCTCCAATCAACACAACTATCACCACATCCATTCCTATTACCTCTTCAACCACTATCATCACTAGTGTCCCTACCCAATCTACCCAAATATTGCATCCCATGTCCGAACAACATAACCCTTCTTTTCCTCTCACATCACACATACATGTCATTACTTCCCAACCTCCCCTTATGATTGCTTTGCATTATACGATGTCTAATCCACTCCATCAACAATTTCAACCTATCCACACCTACATTCCCACTCATCGGTTATCACAACAATAAACAAAATAACAACAATCATATCACATCCCCATATTGCGAACGTCAAACATTGCAACCACCTCTTCAATCTCAACCCATGACTTACATACATCTTTATCAAATTATTCCTCGAGACACCCACACATCCACAAACTTATCAACCACCTTAATAATCTACTTTCCATGCCACACAACCACAATCCCAACCAATCATCACATTGAATGATCCCGTGCATGCCTTAACGAATAGGTTGGATAGTCTGGAGGTCGTTACCTTGGTACCCAAGGTTACATTTTCTTACGAAAAAATCTGTAATGAACCTATTCATATGTCGGTTCAATCAAACCTTACCCCCTCATTGGGAGCTTCCCAAGTTTAACAACAAGGAAGATCCCCAATAGCATCTACATGTATTTAGGCATGCATGTTACCTTATTGCACATGAGCAAGATCTTATCCTTCATACATTCCCTATGTCCTTGGTCGCTCCAACATTGGATTGATATAGTGGCATTTCCCAACATTCCTTATTCTCCTTCACCCATCTTGTGCAATCGTTCCTAGAGAACATTTTCGATTAATTATTGCACACAAAATCACCATCACTAAATTTTATGCCATTAGTCGGTTCGATGATGAGTCTATTATAGAATTTATCACATGATTTCATGGCATTATAAATGAACTATCATTTTCTCTTATGTAAATAGAACTCATCGAACTATTCTCATGTTCTTGTACAAAGCATATTTCTTCTACATTACAAATCTAATCATTCCAAACATTCGAAGAATACTTCACCGTGGCTCCTAAACTCGAAACTTGTGCCCTTGAACACGGCCAGCTAAATCTTAAATCAAACAAACCCAAACCAAGTTTACCAAACCATCCACACATAAGGACAATTCTAAGAGTGTGGCCAATGTTGTGGTTGTTAAGTCTTCTTCTACACCTTTCGCTAGCACGTGACCTCAAGAACGAGCCCCTAGACCTACACCCAACTACGCTCCCCTCAGATAATCATATAGTTCAATATTTGACAAGTTGATGGTGGTTAATCTTATCATGATTCATCCTATCTAACCATTCGATGAGTCTATACCAAAACCCACATGGTATCATGAGGATCATTAATGTAAATACCACCAAGTTTGAGGACATGATATAGAGAGGTGTAGAATCTTTAAAGATCTAGTTGAAAGGATCATTGATCAAGGTGATATTCAAGTGGAAAATCCTAATTCATCTCTTAACAAACTAGTTTAAATATTTAAACAACCATTCCCCAACTATGCAACAAGTCAAGCCACCACTTCTTCTACATCCCAAACACCCAATGCTCATACCATAAACACTCTCCACACCATTGATCAAGATCCTACCCCATCAACAACTTCACCTTCTTCACCAACTATCATATCCACCTCTTCAAACATTGATCCTACATCTACAAGCCCATCAGCACTTATCCCCATAACTACACCAATCACACCCACATCTATCTTGACATCTATTCCCACATCCATGCCTACTTCCACGCATGTCACATCTTCCCCATTCACAAGCATATCAATGATTCCCCTTGAATAGTTTATGAAATAACCATCCCCACCTAATTATGCATCCACCATTTAACCAATACCTACATCTACTTCATCACTTATCACATCAACTTCATTAGATTCGACTACTTTATCTACATCTATTCCACATTTACCAATTATACTATCCTTAGAAGAAATCCTAGTTCCTCTTTCTACACTTTTTCCTACACCCACCACATCAAATACTATGACCATATCTACATCATCTCCTCCTTCCACATCACTTTCATCATTTGCACAATTTTTAAAGGCACTTCAACTTGCAGCAACTTCAAGTGATCCTCCTATATCATTTACATAATCAAACACCTCCACATCAAACCAATCTTTTCCTTCTTTACACCTCATCATGGAAAAACTATTCCCTCCACTTGTATTGACCACAACATCACCCTCCAACCCTCCATTAGAGATTTGTGTCATCCCTCCCAAGGTTGCTTCTTCACAAAACAAATCTATAACCCTTGGCTCATTTCCTCAACGCTCTATTTTGTTTCCTCACAAGAAAATTTACATCCCCACCATCTAAGTCCAAACAATCCAATGTGACATCATCTAACTTAGGGACACATCAATCTCTTCTAGGACCATCCCCTTCATAAAAAACATTTTAACCAACCAATCAATCAAAGGAGAAACTATCCAACATTTCCTCTAGAACATAAACCATCATCAAAATGAATCCGAAGTATCAAAACCTCGAACTCCACCCTTGATATCTGAATCATCTCAAGTATCTTCATCTTCATCCAAAGCCACGATATCTCACAAAGGCAAGGCACCTTCTAATACCTTACTTGATGGACCTAACTAGGGAATGCATTAAATATTATCATGTTTTTAGTTGCAACAATTGATTATTTACATATAATCTATAGCTATGTGTCCTGTTACAAAATGTAAAACCTCACATAGACTGTCATTCCATGTTCATCTTCAGCAAGGAAACACAAAATCCCCAAAAGACTAATGCATTTCCTTGATGAAGGTGGGAATCACATTTGAGGTGAAATGCTAAATTGGGAACAACAAACAAAGTTTGCAATTTACAAGAAAGAGAGTTCATTATTAAGTTATATCCTAGGTATTCCAAAACTCTTTATTTCTATATAAATACATTTAATTATGTGTTTGAGTTGTTTATTTCATTATACAATCAATATACATGATGCTGAAAGTAGAAAGAAATATACAACTCAAGTATAGAAATTAAATGTCATTTATTTATGAGGAAGTACAATATTTCCCACACAAGTCATGGGATGTAACTCATAACTACTGAAGTAAAATATGCATGTACACAAAGCTAAAAGAAAAGAATATAGAGAAAACCCATCATTGCCTGTGGGTTTTCTATTGGTCTTCATCCAGTTATAGCTTCTTCATCCTCTTCTTCCACATCATCTAGTTCCATCATCATCCCTAAGAAAAGGAAATATAATTGTCATCAGACATTGAGCTCAGGGTTTAATCTGTATACTTATGCTAATAGTTTCATGCAAATGAATCAATTGACATCAACAGGCATAAGATACATCGAGACAGATACATAATTGATAAGAGCAATATTCTACATCAACACATATGATTCCTAGAATCATTTTAGAAAAGAAAGATAAAAGAAAAACTATGGAAAATAAGAGAGGCCAAAAATCCTAAATGTTTTCTAACTATTTCTTTAAGTGTGCAGTACATGTAAGAGAAGAGAAAAATATTTTGTAAAATGATTACTATACAAAAGTAAAAATACATTCTAAAAACAAATCCTTTAAAAAAGTTTATCAGTTATTTCAAGTTAAGAATTGAAGGATGAATATATAAAGATATAGTTGTACCAATCCATAAAAGAAACAAGTTTAGTAAGGTGATTTAATAACAAATGGAATGACAATTTCTTCAAAGTGCAAAAATGATGTTGATCTAAGGGTATCTTCCATAGTTTCATTAACAAACCCCTACAAGAAACCCATGAAGAGGATAAATTAGAGAAATAGGAATAAGTAATCGTAAAGGTAAGGAATGAGATCCAAGATATCATCAAAAGTATGATTAAAAGTGGTCAAAGTACATGTGCAACAATTTTAAATAGTTATCATGCTTCAAGATAGAAAATTCATTCATTTCTATCACAATGATCAAAGATATTTCCAAGGGCATCAAGCTAAAAGATCAAAGTAAACCATCAAGTACAGCCTTTTCTAAATGAAATAAAGTGCACTTAAAATAAAGAAAGTAAAAAAAGTTTCAAGTGCATACTATCCCCAGAGCTACTATATACAAGAGAATATCATCTTAAGATAATGATTGATGTAGAAGGATTATTGTAAAGAACATAGTAATGATAATTTACTAAAAATAATGCTTAAAGGTTTAAGCATTTTGATTCAAAGAAGCAAATTTCATAATTAATTTAAAAAAAAAAAAGTAAATCCTATGAATGATCAAGTGACAAAAGGAAAATGAGATTAGTTATCATCAAAGGATTCCAAGTTAGATGGATGCATGTTGAATGAATTGAGATAAAGTGAAAATTCAAATGCATACTTTATCAAATCATGCATATTCAAATCAAAATGAAGAATACTTTTATTTCAATGATAAATTATTTTTTTCCATAGATAAATTTACATTTTCAAATCTAAGGTCTAGTATCAATTTAAAGTGATCAAAAAATGAGCTATTAAGATTTTGGGGTTAAATTTCTATTATGAAATAAATACAAATGTATTTAAAAAACTACTAAAAACTATGAAGATTTTCAATCAAATCAATTTTTAGAAATCAAATGATATTGCAAATGATTCACAAAATGTTCCCAGATACAAGTCATAGATCAAGAAATAATTATATATCAACAAATAATCAAGTGCTATCTATTATCAAATACATAGAAAGCATCTATACAAAGATGGAACCAAGTTTCATTTAATTATAATGAAAATTTTCAAAATTCAATAAACATGTTACAAAACATTATGATTAAGATAAGGTAAGCATTCTTGAAAAACTCAAGAATGGTCATTATGTTTTGAAAATGAAGCATATAAAAACAAGGTTCAAAAAGACTAGAATTGAAATGAAGCATAATATGATCAAACTAGTATAAATGATCTATAATTGATATCTACATATTTGAAGCTTACTCAAGGAGCATCAAGGACCAATAAATGATACAATCAAAGTTCACCGATTCATTGCATTATAAAGTTATATTTTGCAACAAAGAAGAAAAGATTAAATAAAAATGCCATTCAATTCATTATGAATCTATTATGACTTGCATAATCTAAAAATAATTTTTCTTGTTGTATAACATGATCAGAAGGAGTTTCAAAAAAACTATGAAAGATGTTAAACATGGAATTTATTTTGAATCAAGAGATTCGAGAAAAAAATACAAACTATTATCTTAATACTTTGAAAAGTCAAATAAGTGTATTTTCTTAATAATGGTTTCAAATATCATGCAGATCTAAATGTTCAACCATCATAGAAAACGAGAAGAATAGCTCATGAATGTCAACTATCAAAATTGAAAGTTTAATTAATGATTTAAATTCAAGCAAATGGTGTTCAAAATGTAGCAATGCAATATGGTTAAAAAAAATCATATGTTTTACAAAATCAATCCAAGATAATAAGAGTGAAAAATTAAATGTAAATCATAAAAAGGTTGTAAAAAGCCTACAGACTAGGATAATTTTTGAGATAAAATGCATCAAATCACAAGATAACTATTAAAATTTAAGGTACAAATTAATTTGACTCAATCCCATAGAAAAATTATCAAAAATCAAAGATTTAAGACTAAGTACATGAAAAATATTTCTATTAAATAAAACATTTCATGTAAATAAAATAAAGATATTTGTAAAAAATCCCAAGTGGAATCCCCATTTCAAAGGATAAAATGAAAAAAAAATCAATCTACAAAAAAAGGAAAAATAATAAAATAGTAAAATAAGAAAAATTTAAATGAAGCCCATTAAACATTGAATAAGTTGTTACAAAATAGAAACCAAACCAAAATAAATGGAATAAAAAATAAAATGAACTACCATGGTGTCGAATAACTAAATATAAAATGAAAAGAAAAATCAAAACATCATCATAGGAAATAAATGAATAAAAAATCCCTCAGAGATTTTCTTTGAATATCAATAAAGATAAAATACAAAAATAGAAATAATATGGGTTTAATAAATAAATAAATGTATGGTGAATATATAAAAAGAAGACCAAATGGCGAATGTCACAAAGTATTGCAATAGTGAAAAATAAATACCCACAATTATAGTGTTCAAATCTATAATTGTATTTAACAAAACAAATATTTCAAGAAAAAATGAAGCAAAATCATTCTCATTTTCATAAATATAAGAAAAATCAAATCAAAAAAATTCGAAAAAATAGAATACTACGAGAAAAAAAAGAACTTGACTAGTTTCAAATCTGTGAAACCTTCATAGTTCTATTCATCACATTGGGTATTTTAGAGCCATTTATAATCTTCATACTTTTGCAAAAATTGATGAAAAACCACTTTAGAAATAAGGTTTTAAAACCTTAAAAATATAGGATTGAAAGGAATGTGAAAGAAAATGATGAAACCAATGATCAAATTTAAGCTTTTTCAAAACCACATACCAAGTATGAAATACTTAAAGCTTAAAATCTTAGAGGAAGCAAGAATCAAAATGGAATTTTTTTCATAAAATGAATCTCAAACAAATTCCAAAAAGACTCAAGAAAAATAAATAAAAAAAAAGATCAATTGGCAATACAACTATATTTCTAAGAAATATTACGATAGGTCAGAAAGCTCATGATGCCATGATAAATGAGTATTACTTCCAGCTGAGGGATTCAAATAAACAATCTTCAAACTTAGAGATAAAGCTAAAATCATGAAGAAATAAAAGAAAGTTTCAAAGTTCACAAATGCTTCAGAATCAAAATAGAGCTCAAAAGTATCATTGAGGGTAGACAATCCAAAAAATCCACAATCAAAACTTCACACACAACAGCTTTGCAAAGGAAATGAGCTTCCAAATCAAACAATAATGATTTGGAATAAATTTTTTAGGGATTCACCCTCCAAAATGGGCATGCAGATGAAATAATGGAGCTCAGACTATAAATAAACACATTCACCCAACCAAACCATGGTAACATAACTAAACCAGTGAGTTAAGGATCAAAGGTTTAAATCGAAAAATGCACAAAATCAAAGTTCGAATGATCAATCAAATTAATGCAAGCCAACTACCAAGTGACAAATCAATGTTCGAGATTCGAGATCAATGTAATATCAAAAAATCATGAATCAAAAGGGTTAATTAAGCCAATCAATATATTAATTTGGATGCTCGGAGGATCAACAACGGTGAATAACAAGTGAGTACAATCAAAGATCAATCACATACGGTGCTCAATAAACCCCAAACTCAATCGGAGGAATAATCTCACCAAAATAATACATCATGTCATAAGGTGTAAACCCTAACTAACTCAAGGTTAGTAACTTTTCCCAAAAAAAAAAAAAAGAAGGTCAAGAACATCATGTGCAAAGGGGACAAGGGGACCAACCCCATATTAATAAATAAAAAATCATTGGCATTGACAATTAAGGTCCAAATCCTTAGTGCTTTTCAAAAATCAAATCAAAAAAATAATCAATGATGATTATTCAAAAGGAAAATCATAGCCTTATCCATATAAAATCAAAGGTGGTCTAATGTATTATTATATTCTAATCAATAATATCTAACTAAAATATGCCATGTCAAATGTCATGTGACCTTATTTTCAAAAGTGCAGTAAATATTCAAAGGGAGACCAAGTATGTGCCAAGGTGAATAATCAATATGATTATTATTTGAAATTATAAAAATGGTTATTATGCCCATGTCCAAGTCAAAAAGATTTATATTATGCAATGATGTGCCTAAAGGAGGTCAAAAACCCTATGAATACAAGTGTGCACACATCTTAGGTGGTCCCCATAGTGGGAAGGTTAGAAAGCAAACAATGGCATTATGTACACAAGAGTCAATTTTACATGTAATCACAAGAAGACAGAGGAAATGTCGACATCATAACCAAAGGTGGTCCCCATTATGATGGAATACATGGGTGAATATTTTTGCAAAGTATTGTAAATAAAGAAATTATTTTTCACACACAGATTTTATTTTTGCATGTGCATCCAAGGGAGTAGGATTAAAGTGCTAATTTTATCAATTACAAGTGGATCAATTTTTAAGTGTCACATCAAGCACTAGAAGACAGAGATTGCATGCACATTGGAGGAGACTTACACAAGCAAGCAAAGGCTATTATTAGCCAAATTATTCATCTTACTTTGTTAAAAATAGATCAGTCAACTACAGTTTGACTTGGGATGTATTTTTGTAATCAAGGCTATTAATGCCTCATTATATTAGCATGTTTATTTTATTCCTTTATTTATTCATGATAAAGGATAAAAATAAGATGCATGGGTGAGTACAATTTTTAGCCTATTTTTAGGATGGGATGGGTGAATAATTTTTCTATATATTGTGTGCAATTGAAAGCACAAAACAAGGAGAATTTTTTCATAGGAGTGTTGAAGCATATTTTTCCAGTTTTTCCCTTTGAATGAAATGATTTTTCTACCTTTCCAATTATTTATAGTGGTGTGTATATCTTATTAATTCTTGTGAATGTCAAATTCCTGATTAATCATCTTACCTTTGCAAATTTAAATTTAGTAATTTCTACATAATATTAGTGTGCATGTTTTCTTACTGTATTGTTGTGATTCATTCCCTCAACACATCAAGTGTTTTGCCTTAATATTCTACTAAAAACTATTGGTTTGTGCATCCAAAATCCATTCTCAAATTAATTGTGCATGTACTCAGTCAAATCCCTCAACAAGTTTTGTGTATCACCCCAGTTTTCAATTCATTTACAGTCATCTTTTTACCCTCAAAACCCCTAAAAATTAGTTTAGGATACATAAAAAGGAACCAACCTTGATACTAGAGACTCACCTCAACAATAGGTATACCCACAGACCTGAGGTGTTTCCATTGTATCTACGAAAGAGAGAGATCTAGAGAAAGCTTAGAACACTATGTAGTCATCTCTCTACATAGGTGCACTTTCGAGAGATAATAATTTTTTTGGCATGCCTAGTGGGACAACGAATCAATTATCTGAGAAAATTACAAAAATTTACAACAGATTTACAACAAAAGAAAAGTCACTTTTCTAAGTAACAAGCTATGCAAATTTATTCTAAAGATCAAAATATTTATTTGGTGACTCCATAAAGTAATTTTCAGACCAGTTTTGCAGCATGTTCCATGCCTAAAGTGACTACAAGATCATCGGTAAGAGGAATTCCTTTTGAGTTTATTTCTTTACCTTTGAATTCTGCAAGAAGAAGAAGAGTTGGTAATACCTTACCTTATAATAGGCCTAGTTTTGACAACCCTCCTAATCTTCCTTCACCACGTATTAATCTCTTTGTTCAAATTCCAGTTATTCCAATGGCTATTCAACCACCTAGGAATTTTGTAACCTTTACTAATGGCAACCCTTTAGTAATTCCAGTTTATCATGATATTCCCAATGCTGCCATAAAAATTTTACCTTCATTCACTGGTGAAAATCATATTACTCCCACAAAGCACATCAAAGATGTTGCAGCCCTTTGTGTTTTCCATAACATAACTCATGAAGATGTAGCCTTAAGACTTCTAGTTGCATCCTTTAAAGGGAAAGCCTTGCAATGGTATAGAACCTTAGAAATTGGGAGCATAAGAACTTGGGATGAGTTGGGAGAAAAATTACTTAAGAAATTTCAAGATCATTCTGATCATTTATCCCTCATAGAGCAATTGTCCACAATTAAAAGAGCCCCTCATGAATTTATGGCCAGTTTTAATATCCATTTTTCTAGAACTTGGGAAAGAATTCCAAGCAAGTGTTAAAGCCTCAAGTTGATCATGCTTTTCTTTATTATCTTAGAGCCCTAAACAATGATATTTCAACTATGATTCAGTCTATGGGAGGAGATACTCTCCCAACAACTTATGATATTTCCATTAAGATGAAAACAACCTTATTCAAGCTGGTAAATTGGCACCAAGGCCTTCAATGCCTCTTATAGCAGATTTATTACCTATTCCACAACCTATTACCATTATAGAGCCTACTTATTTTAGCTCCATCAGATGATGTATTCAAAGCTTTAAACTATGGGTAATAAATTAACATCAATTGAAAAAAATTAGCTCAGCCTAGTAGGCCATATCAAGCTCCTTATCAACAAAATCAACAAAATCAACAAATAGGCAAACCTTATCAAATAAAATCAGAATTATAGACAACCATATCAGCCAAGGAAGTTTGACCCAAAATCTCCTAGTTCATCTAGCACTCTTGTTCTAGTTAACATGGTTTTAGAGGAATGGTGTCAACCTTGTAATCAACCTCATTCAGACTGTCAAATTGCCCAAATGCATTCCTGAATATAAGCCTTGTTGCACAACCTCAACTTGAAGCATTATACATGCCTCAAATGGAGGGTGGGTAAGAAAGAAGCTCATAGTCAAAACCACCAAAACAAAATTTGGTAAGCTTTGGGAGGAATATTTTATTGCAGTCACAACTAGATCCCAAGATAAGGCTCAAGAGAGAAAAAAAAAAAACAGAACTGGTTCTACCCATAGTCACTGATAAAACAATAACTAGAAGTAGAAAATAGCTAACAATTATGTTGTTCCTCAAAAAAATAGCTAGCAGTTCTACTCAAAAGGACCAAAAAAAACAATTACATCCTGATCCTAGAAGACTCTTCATACCTCATATTTCAAAAGTTGTTAAAGTAGAGTTAGTTTTTTCTAAAGCTTATGCTAAAATGGTAGAAGTTGTTTCAAAAATGGTTGCTTTTTTTTAACATTGTTGATGTAATGAAGAAGCATAATATTAATATTTCACTTTGGGATGCTCTAAGTATTCCAGACAATGAGATTTACTTTCTCATGAGCTTGCTAAGCTATATTTCTTCAAAAACAACAGAAAAGGAAGCCCAGAAAGAAGACATGGTCCTTGGAACAATGGAGCAAGACCACATTAAAGAGGTTAAATGGATGGTTCAAAAGGTCTTAAATTCTCAAGATATCAAGAAGCCACCACCATTTTATTTATCTCTGATTATTGGAGACCATTTAGTTCATAACTACATGGTTGATAGTGGTGCAAGTAACACATAGTTATGCCAAAAGCAATTGTAGAAAAATTGGGCCTACAATATGAGCCTACAAAAAAAGTGTGTTGTAGCTAGATGGAACAACAACCAACACAGTTGGTATTATTAGAAATCTAGAGGTAACCTTACATGCTTGTCCCAATGTTACTATTTTACAAGATGTAACTATTGTAGATTTACCTCCCTATTTTTCCTTATGTTTATCACGAGATTTTATAACAAAAATAGGAGGTTATCTCTCTTCAGATTGGTCATTTTTTTCTTTACTACAAGATATGGAACCAAGGTTACCATAAATTTAGAGCCTTTGGCTAGATTTCATATTGAGCCACATGCTTCAAATGTTGCAACAAATTATGCAATTTAGATCAATCTTGATTTTGATGTTACAACACATGTTTCTACACTAGATGGTGTTTCTAATCTATTTATGGATGAAAAAAATCAAGAAGAACATGCTTATGACCCTTTCAAAGAAGAAAAAAGATTTTTTCGGTGTTTATTGCTTGCATGAAGAAAATGCACCAATTCCCTTGTTGTCCAAAATAGAAAAAACAACAGAAGGACTATGGAAGCTTCATTTCAATGGAGCTAAAAATAAGAAAGGACAAGGTGCAGGTTTAATGCTTACTTCCCCTTCAAATGAAAGGTACTTTTCAGCTTTAAGTCTACAGTTTTCTTGTACTTGTAATGTAGTTGAATACGAAGCATTAATTCATGGCTTGCAATGGGCCAGAAAGAGAGGTATCAATACTTTACAAGTTTTTGGTGATTCGAATTAGTTATTAATCAAGTGAAAAACTTTAATGTGTGTAAGAATTCATTTTTGAAGTCTTACAAACATAGAGTTTTCAGACTTAATGGATGATTTTGATGTTATTAACATTCAATCTTGTCCCAAGAGTTGAAAATAAGCATGCAGACAGACTTGCAACAAGTTGGTGCCAGCTTTGATGTACTAGAACAGATCAAAAACAACAAAAGTACAACCACATATAAAGTTAATTATCAGACCTTCAGTTCCTGATAATGAAGAAAATTGGCAAGTTTTCGAAGATGATGAACAAATCTGTAGATTTTTTAGCAAGAAGAAGCTGATTTTCTATAGTAAATCAGGAAAAACTACAACACTTCTATGGTGATCAAATTGTTTAGTTGAAGACAAATAAGTTTCCTCAAGGATTGGTCACTCTAGAAGACATTTTTAGTTCTGATGATCAGTTAAGAAAGGACAAAGGCAATATTTCAACTCACGCAGATAACTATGAAGAAATCTTGGTGGATGATGAAAAGAAACTATTTATTGGAAAGGTATGTTCTTCAGCTGAAAAATAGTCATTTATCAAATTATGTAAAGAATTCAGAGATGTTTTTCTTGGAAGTACCAAGATCTAAGAGGTTTGATCCAATTTTAGCTCAACATACAATAGAGTTACAACCAAATTCCAAGCTAGTTAGGTAAAAGCAAAGGCCCATAAATCCAAAAAATTGAGCCATTAATGAGAAAAGAGTTATCTAAGTTAATCGAATCAGGTATTATTTTTCTAGTTAAGCATTCAAGTTGGGTAGCTAATCTTGTTCTGTGTTCAAAAAAGAATGGAGAAATTAGGCTATGTGTGGATTTTAGAGACCTTAATAAAGCTTCATTAAAAGATCATTATCCGCTACCTAATATGGATCAGATTTTGAGAATAGTTTCTGGTTTCAGACAGATTGTCTCTTTTAGATGGTTATAGTGGATACAATCAGATCCTTGTCATGTGAAAGATAGATACAAAATAACCTTTACCACTAAGTGGGGCACTTATGCTTATAAAATAATGCCTTTTGGTCTTTCAAATGTTGGTGCAACATTTCAACGTGCAATGGACATGGATTTTCACAGTTTATTAAATAAATGCATATTGGTTTACTTAGATGATGTCACCATATTTTCAAAAATTATGATGAACATCTAATGCATTTAAGGTAGACTTTTCAGCTTTGCAGATAGTTTGGAATATCTTTGAATCCCAAAAAGTCTATTTTTTTAGTACATCAAGGTAAATTGTTTGGTCATATTGTTTCTAAACAAGGTTTAGCTATTGATCCTTTCAGAATCAAAGCTATTTCACAGTTGTCCTTACCTCATCATAAGAAATATTACAAATTTTCTTGAAAAATCAACTTTGTTAGAAGATTTGTTCCATATTTTGTAGCATTAGTCAAGCCATTAACAACTATGTTAAAAAATAAGACTTTCTCTTGGACCAGCGAAGGGAGAAAAGGATTTGAAGAAATTAAAACAACCATTTCACAAGCTCCTACTCTTGTAAATCAAAATTTTGATAAATATTTTACAATGTATGCACTTGTTGGAGCTGAGACCATTTCAGCTATTTTAACTCAGGTTAATGATGAAAACACTGAGCAACCAATTGCTTTCTTTGGACAAATTTTGCATGACTACTGAGACAAGGTACACCTTTCTTGAAAAATAGGTACTTTCAGTAGTTAGAGGATTGAAAAATTTCAAGTACATGCTTTCCAATAACAAGATACATGTTTTAGTTTCTCATCCAAGTGTGAAAGCATTCTTGTTGAACAAAGATGAATGAGAAGAGAGCAGATGGATTACGAAAGTTATGGAATACGATGTTGATATCCATGTTGTGAAAAATAGTTTGAGGAAAAGGTTTGTGTGAGCATCTAATTGTTGATATGGAAAAATAACAGGCTGCAAAATCAAAAGATCTAGAACAACATGCTGAAGTTACGTATCAACAATCAAATACCTTGGTACAACTAGAAAATCAACAACCCAAACTTAGTCAAGAAGTTCAGGAATCAAGATGGATGACTGATTTGGTTAACTACTTACAACATGGTACTTATCCGAAGGTATGGACAAGAATAAATGAAGGTATTTTAGGTTACAAGTTGTACCTTATGTTTTCATTGATGGTGTGTTATTTAAAAGAGATATAAATGGAATTTTTCTACGATGTATTGATTATGATAGAATTCAACAATTATTATCCAAATTCCATGAAGGACCTAGGAGGTCATTTTTTAGCATGTACTACAACCTTAAAAATTATGAAATTTGGTTACTATTGGCCCAACATATTCAAGGACTATGCTTTGAATGGATCAGAAAGTGTAAGAAATGTGCTTTCTTTGTTGGAAAAGAACATTTAGCTTTGCTTCCCCTACAACCTATTTCAGTGGATCAACCATTCATGTAGTGGGGTCTTGACTTTATTGGCATGATAAATCCACCTTCATCACAAGGACACAAGTGGATTTTGACTTGCTATATTACTTTACATGCTGACTGAAGCAATAGCCTTAAAAGAAGCTAATGAAACTTCAATACTATCCTTTTATGAAGGTATAGTTTGCATAGATTTGTGTTCCAAAGCAACTATCATTTTAGATAATGCCTTAGCATTTCTTGGTGCAAAGGTAACATATTGGGCTATCAAGCATGGAATTTATTTAAGTACATCATCTAATTATTACCCACAAGGTAATGGATTAGCTGAAAGTACTAATAAAAATATTTTAAGGATCATCAGAAGAACACTCAAAGACAACCAAAGAGCTTGGCATCTAATGTTGAATTCAACACTTTGGGCTGACAGAGTGACTCCTAAAAGATCAGTTGGAAATTCACCATACAAGCTTGTTTATGGAAGAGAGGAAAGAATGCCCATCTCAGTTGAGTTTCCTGCATTAGATTTGCTTCACATCAGATGGAATTACTTGAGAATGAACCATTGCAGGTTCGTTATGCAGAGTTAATGGAGTTGCAGGAGCTAAGAGATCAAGCTCATCTGAACATGGAAAAGAATAAAAAATAGATAAAGAAAATTTTTGATAAGAAGGCTAAGTTCAGAGTCTTCAATGAAGGAGACATTGTGTTAAAATGGGATGTTGATCATGCAAAGACCTAGGAAACCACATGAAGTTTGATACAATCTGGAGTGGTCCTTACATGATTTCATCTTACAAAGAACACAATGCATTTCATCTTTCAAGGCTGAATGGAGAAGAACTTCCCATTCCTATGAATGGTATGTTTCTTAAACATTGTTATTGAAAATCCTATAGTGTCTATTTAGAGTAGGATTTCCCTTTCAATAAGTGCTTCATGCACATTGCAATGTTTTTTCAATTCAATAAGTGCATTCATGCACATGATCTAGTTTCCAGATCCTTTCCCAGACTTTAGTTTTTTTTTTAGAAAGGTAGTTTTGGTTATATGCTTTAACTCCATGCCCAATGGACAAGAGAAAGCACTGGTCTACAAGCTAGCGGATGAACTTTCCCCACATGATCACCAAAATGTTGACAATTTTTACACTTGTGCAAAAATGGGTAACTCAAAACTTTGTTATGATGGATGGTATTGATGAAGTGGACCTAACTAGGGGAATGCATTACAGTTTATCATGTTTTCAGTTGCAACAATTGATTATTTACATGTAATTTATAGCTATGTGTGTTTGTTACAAAATGTAACACCTCACATAGATTGCCATTCCATGTTCATCTTTAAAAAGGAAACACAAAATCCCCAAAGGACTAATGTATTGCCTTGATGAAGGTGGGAATCATAATTTAGGTGAAATGTTAATTTGGGAACAACAAATAGAGTTACAATTTACAAGAAAGAGAGTTCATTATTAAGTTACAGGTATTCCAAAACTCTTTATTTCTGTATGTAAATACATTTAATTATGTGTTTGAGTTGTTTATTTCATTATACTATCAATATACATAATGTCAAAAGATGAAAGTAAAAAGAAATATAAAACTCAAGTACATAAATTAAATGTCATTTATTTATGAGGAAGTACATATTTCCCACACAAGTCCATGGGATGTAACTTATAACTACTACTGAAGTAAAATACATGTACATGAAAAGCTAAAAAAGAATAATATATAGAGAAACCCATCATTTCCTTGGGTTTTCTTATCTTCATCTAGTTGTAGCTTCTTCATCCTCTTCTTCCACATCATCCAGTTCCATCATCATCCTTAAAAAAGTAAAAAAATTGTCATCAGACATTGAGCTCAAGGTTTAATCTATACTTATGCTAATAGTTTCATGCAAATGAATCAATTGACATCAAGAGCATAAGATACATTAGAGAAGAAATATACAAAATTGATAAGAAAAATATTCTACATCAGCACATATGATTCCCAGAATCATTTCAAAAAAGAAAGAAGAAAAAAAAAAACTATGGAAAATAAGAGAGGCCAAAAAGCCTAAATATTTTCTAACTATTTCTTTAAGTGTGCAGGTACATGTAGTAGACTAGAGAGAAAAATATTTTGCAAAATGATTACTATAAAAGGAAAATACAAACTAAAAACAAATCCTTTCATCAAAGGTTTTCATTTAGATTAGTTCATACAAAATTTGTAGGATTAAATAAATAATAAGTATAAAATCTATAGTAATTGTTCAAATAAAGTATGATGCATAGAAAAGGTATTCTAAACACTAAAATCAAAACACAGAAAGAAAAGGTATCTTCCAGTTTTCATTAACAAACCTCTACCAGAACCCATGAAGAGGATAGTTATAGGAGATACCACAAGAAGGAAACTTTAAAGATATGAATGAGAGATATAAGCTCAAAAGAATAGTTAAAAGTGGTCAAGTATGTGCAACAAAAAATGATATCAATCAAGTACAATTTTATGCAAAAGCCACTATAAAGGACAAAATGATATTTCCATTCATTCATCAAGCTAAAAGATCAAAGTATAATTATAAAAGAGGGACCTTTTAATAGTTATTTCAAATTCAACAAAACAAAGAAAATACACTTTTTAAAAGTTTTCAAGTGTAGGTACAAAATCTTCAGTTATTAAAGATAAGTGCACATATAAATTCTAGTTTCAACATGTTTATCAAAATAATCATGGACATATAACTATAAGGATGCCTTTAAAGGTTTTAGTTTTAGAGCCCGATTTCATAACTTAACCAAGTACAAAAATATAAAAATTGAAGAAATCAAAAAATAGAATTCATTAAGTGCATATATGTTGAAGGATTCCAAGTTTTGGATGCATGTTGAATGAAAATTACAAAATGCTACATCATAATCATGCATATCAAATCAGAGGCAAGTTTCATTTCCAATCAATAGTTATTTGAAGAACAAATACATTCAAGAAAATCAAGGCTTATTGGGAATCTAAAACATGGATCAATCAATGTGAATCAAGTTTCCTCAACACTAGTTTAAAATGATTTACAAAAAAATCTTGCAATACAACTACTTCGAATGGTGAAAAAGTAGATTTTTAAAAATAATTACAAAATTTGTAAATTCAAATAAAAAATCAAGGTTCACCAAAAATGAAAAGTGTAATAAATACTAGAAATCCATCAATAAAAGTATATCAATATCATTATCAAAAGATAGCTAAACTTGCCATTAAGGTAGAAATTTCAGGGAAGAAAGTATCGGAAATTTTATGACAAGAGCCAACAAACGTTTATATCCTCCATGATTAAGAAATCAAAAGTAATGCATTCTTGTGGATCTACAGAATTGAATGAATGGTTATTATGTTTTTAAAAAAACATGGGTAGAAATCAATGAAACAACAACTAATGTTTTGCAAGTTTGGAAAATGATCATCATCCACCCGATTTGAAGTGAAATCAAGCTACACCAAGTGAATACATAATGATATTAAAACTACATATTTTACATACATTATGAGCATTGAAATAAATCAAAATTCCAATCATGATGTACTAATTGAAGAAGGAGGAACATATTTTGATCTAATTATGTCATGAATCTAGTTACTTTCAACATTGGCACATAAAGTATGATCCTATTAAAATCAAACAAAACTCATTTCAGCAGCGAAAAAAAAGACAAAGGTTGAAGATATTAAATGATGCGAATTTACTCATTTGATGTTCCCAAGAGAAATGCAAAATCATTTCATGACTCAATACTAAACACAAATGAATAGTTTCTCAAAGCATAATGGTTTCTAAATGTGCAGATCTAAATGTTTCAATACATAGAAGGAAGGAAACCTATGAAATCAAATAGGAACAAAATGTACCAAGAAATGGTGTTATAGAGTAGAAATATGAGCTAAAACCCATCATTTGTTTTACAAAATCAGTCAAGAAGAAGTGGATGTGAACTTAAAACTTCATATACATGTTGTATTTAAGTCTTTAGGACCAAATTTTGGAGATAAGATGCAATTTCACCACCCATCAACTATTGAGAAAGGTTGAGTACAATATTACTTTGATTCTCACAAGAAAATTTCTTAGAAATCTACATAGAGAGTGGAGAGCTATAAGAAGTCTATAAAATTTTCCTTGTTTCATACATTAATGATAAAAATGGATACACAATCAATCCAAAATCATACAATTTAAGAAAAGAGTGATCATGCATGAAAACGAAGCCCATCTTTAGGAAGAGAGAAGTAAGATAATCATAAATTATTGCAGCTACCCATAAAACAATTGAAATGCAAGCCCAACTTGAATGAATTTGTTACGACAATGAACTCATTCAGCAATATAATGGCACAAGATAATGAGAAAGAATAGAAACAGAGAAAATGACAAGTAAACATCACCCAGATTCGAGGAAAAATACAATAAGAATTGACATTTTCTTTCCAAACAATGAACTTATGCATAAGTAAGAACTCGTGTGAGTTGGGCTTTGACATAAATCAATGTATGGTGAATATACAAAGAAGGAAGCTCAAACCCTAAGAGAATGGTGGAAATAAAGTAGACCAAAGTTCAAATCAATAATTAGTAGAGTAACTAACAAACCATTAGGAAAAAGAAGTGGTTCATTCTCATTCACATGCCATAGCCAAAAATTTTAATAGAAACTTTGCAAGAAGATAGAATTAAAGAGAAAGGAACTTACCAATTTCTATTGAAACCCTCGAATTGAGTCAAGTGTAGAGGAATAAAAATGACCCAAAACCCCTTCTAACTCTCATAATTTTGTGAAATTATCAAGCACAAAAATCACAAAATTTATAAAGAAGTTTCAAAGATAAATTGAGGGAAAGAACTAAAAGAAGTGCATAAATGCAAAATGATACATAAAGTTTACCTTTTCTGAATGAGAGTATGGCAATCTTAAATCTTATAGGAGTAGGAGACCATCAATAATGGCGAAAAAATTTTCACCGAAATCTCACAAGAAGATCTTATAGAGCTCAAAATAAATAAATATGGCCAAAAATTCAAAGACAATTACATAATTGGGTCTCACCACAGATACTATATAAGGCACATATTCAAGATTCAAAAACAAATAAATCAATGGCTTAAACAAGGAAACTTTGAAAAGAAAAAACATAAATATCGCAGAGGCAAAGAGCTCCCAGAATGCATAAACGATGATGACCTTGTATCCCATGGAGCTCAAACCAGAGAAAAAATAATAGAGAAGCTAAGGAGAAACCTTAAGAAAAGTATCAGATTTCCAAAATACAAAGAACCAAGCTTGAAAACATCATTCATGGTGGTCTAGAAAAATTTTCCAGGGCTTCGCCCTCCAAAATCGGGCATGCATACAAAATGATCAAAGTTTAGGTTACAAATAAACTTTGCCAACTATCCCACAACAACCTAACTCAACTCAACTAGGATTTAATGATCTATGGTGAAGATCAAAGATCAATGGTTCAATCAAAAAGTCAAAATCGACATTCAAAGATCAACCAATCGGGATTAATGCAAACCACTGCCAAGATCGACAAATCAGATTGGTTCATGAATAATCAATGTACATAACAAGAAAAAGGCCAATTCAATGTGACCCAACTACCCCATCTCCACAATCAATTAAAATCACTAAGGTGTAGAAGAATCGAGGATCAAGAATCAACGCATAAGAATCAATGAAAATTAAAAGGAGGTGATCCAACCGAATCAACTCAACCGGGTTTAGAATACTAGTTCATAAAACTACTTGAGCCATAGTAAACCCTAAATAACTCAAGGTTAGAAACTTCACCAACAAAAAGAAGAAGGGTCAAGTCATCATGCAAGAGGGGACCAACCCCATATTAATCAAATAAAAATCATTTCCATTGACCGATTAAGGGTCCAAAGCCTTATTGTTTTTCAAAAATCAAACACTGAAAATAATAATCAATCGAATTATTATTCAAAAGGAAAACCATATCCTTTTCCATATAAATTAAAGTTGTCTCCTAAATGTATTATTACATTTAATTCTAAGGTCTAAATTATATGCCACAATTTTTTCAAATACCAACACCACATGATCAAATTAAGTAAATAAAATTATGATTGAAATCTACCTTAGCTAAGGTATTATTATTAAAGGGGTACATATATGCCATGTAATGTATGTAAAATCAAATCCAAAGGAGAATGATTACCTTATTCCCCCCTCAAGAGACCTTAAAATTTTCCAAAATCTCATTATTAAGGAGAAAAGGAGATCATTAAAAAGAAAGGCATGTATCTTTTACATGTGAGAAAAAAAACAAGGACCAAATTTAGAAAAAAGGATAACAAATAAAGAATATAAACAGATGTCAACATCGAACCTGCAAATGTGGTCCCCATACATGGGTGAATTATTTTTTGAAAGTATTTCAAATAAAGAAATTATTTTTGCTCACACAGGGAGATGTTATTTTTGCATGTGCATCCAAGGGAAGATTAAAGTGCTAATTTTATAATTACAAATGGATCAATTTGTAAGTGTCACATCAAGCACTAGAGAAATATGCACATTGGAGGAGACTTACACATTGGAAGAAAAGGCTATTATTAGCCAAATTATTCATCTTACTTTGTTAAAAATAGATCATTAACTACGTAGTTTGACTAGGATGTATTTTTGTAATCAAGGTTATTAATGCCTCATTGTATTAACATGTTTATTTTTATTCCCTTATTTATTCATAATAAAGGGGTAAAAATAGAATGCATGTGTGAGTACAAATTTTAGCCTATTTTTAGGATGGGATGGGTGGATAATTTTTATATATATGTGTGTAATTGCAAAGCACAAAAAGAGGACTTTTTGGACATAGGAGTGCTGAAGTAGATTTTGCTAGTTTTGCCCTTTGAATGAGAATTGATTTCTTTCCTTTCCAATTATTTGTAGTGGTGTGTATATCTTATTAATCTTGTGAATGTCAAATTCCCTGATTAATCATCTTACCTTGCTACAAATTTAGTAATTTCTGCATAACATTAGTGTGCATGTTATCTTACTATATTGTTGTGATTCATTTTCTTAATACATCAAGTGTTTTCCTTAATATTATGTCGAAAACTATTGGTTTATGCATTCAAGTTCATTCTCAAATTTCTTTTGCATATACTTAGCAATGAAATCCCTCAACAAGTTTGGTGTATCACCCCATTTTAAAATTCATTTACAGTCATCTTTTACCCTCAAAACCCCTAAAAATTAATTTAGGATACATCAAAAAGGAATCGGCCTTGATACTAGAGACTCACCTCAACAATAGGTATATCCACAAGACCTGAGGTGTTTCCATTGTATCTAATAAAGAGAGAGATCCAAAAAAACTTATAACACCCGCGCAGACATCTCTCTACAGGGTGCACTTTTGAGAGATAACAGGTTTTGCACGCTTTCGGTGTGACGAATCATATCTGCAGGAAATTACATCAATTTACAACAAAAGAATAGCTACTTTTTCGAGCAACAAGCTCAAGAATTCATTTAAAGATCAAAAGATTTATTTGGTGATTTCGCATAAACAATTTTTAGACCAGCTTTTACTTCATGTTCCATGCCTAAAGTGACTTCAAGATCATCAAGAAGAGGAGTTCCTTCGTGTTTATTTCTTTACCTTTTAATTTTGTAAGAAGAAGAAGAATTGGTAATACCTTACCTTATAATAGTCCTGTTTGTGACAACCCTCCTCCTAATCTTCCTTCACCACATATTAATCTCTTTCTTCAAATTCCAGTTATTCCAATGGCTATTCAACTACCTAGGAATTTTGTAACCTTTACTAATGGCAGCCTTTTAGCAATTCCAGTTTATCATGATATTCCTAATGCTGCCATAAAAAGTTTACCTTCATTCACTGGTGAAAATCAGATTCTCCCATAGATAACATCAAATATGTTGTATTCCTTTGTGTTGGCAATAACATAACTCATGAAGATGTAGCCTTAAGACTTCTAGTTGCATCCTTTAAAGGGAAAGTCTTGAAGTGATATATAAACTTAGAAATTGGGAGCATAAGAACTTGGGATGAGTTCGGAGAAAAATTACTTGAGCAATTTCAAGATCATTCTAATCATTTATCCCTCATAGAGTAGTTGTCCGTAATTATAACAACCACTCATGAATTTATGCTTAGTTTTAATATCCTTTTTTCTATAACTTTGGAAATAATTTTAGAAAGTGTCAAGCCTCAAGTTGATCATGCTTTTATTTATTAATTTAGAGTCCCAAATAATGATATTTCAACTATGATTTAGTTTATGGGAGGAGATACTCTCCCAACATCTTATGATATTTCCATTAAAGTTGAAAACAACATTATTCAAGTGGTAAATCAGCACCAAGGCCTTCAATGCCTCTTATAGCATATTTATTACCTATTATACAACCTATTACCATTATAGAGCCTATTGTTTTAGCTCCATCAGATAATGTATTCAAAGCACTACAGACTATGGGTAACAAATTGACATCAATTGAAAACAAATTGGCACAACCTAGTAGGCCTTATCAAGCTCCTTATCAATAAAATCAATAAGGTCAATAGAGTAGGCTGCCTTATCGTAAAAAATAGAATTATAAACAGCCAAGGCAAGCTTTGACCCAAAAGCTCTTAGTGCATCTAGCACTCTTTTCCAGTTAACGTGGTTTCAGAGGAATGGTGTCAACCTTGTAATCAACCTCATTCAACTACCAACTACCCAAATGCATTCCTGAATATAAGCCTTGTTGCACAACCTCAACCTGAAGCATTGTACATGCCTCAAATGGAGGGTGGGCAACAAGAAGCTCATAGTCATAAACCACCAAAACAAAATTTTCTAACATTTGGGAAGGACGATTTTATTGCAATCACAACTAGATCCCAAGATAAGGCTCAAGAGAGAGAAAACAACAAAACATACTTGTTCTACCCATAGTCACTGATAAAACAACCGCATGGCGAAAACACCTAACAGCTTATGTTGTTCCTCAAAAAAAACATCTAGTAGTTCTTCTCAAAAGCACCAACAAAAACAATTACGGTCTAATCCCAGAAGACTCTTCATACCTCAGATTTCAAAAGCTACTAAAGAAGAGTCAGTTTTGGCTAAAACGATAGAATATGTTTCAAAAATGGTTGCTTCTTTTAACATTATTGATGTAATGAAGAAGCATAATATTAATATTTCACTTTGGGATGCCCTAAGCATTCCAGGACATCACGATTTACTTTCTCATGAGCTTGCTAAGCTACAAATTTCTTCAAAATAACAGAAAAGGAAGCCTAGAAACAAGACATGGTCCTTGGAACAATGGAGCAAGACCACATTAAAGAGGTTAAATGGATGGTTTAAAATGTCTTAAATGCTCACGATATCAAGAATCCACCAACATTTTATTTATCAATGATTATTCGAGACCATTTAGTTCATAAATCGCATGGTTAAAAGTGGTTTAAGTAGAACATTTATGCCAAAAGCAATTGCAAAAAAATTGCGCTATAGTATGAGCCTACAAAGAAAAACGTGTTGCAACTAGACAAAACATCAACCAACACAATTGGTATTATAAGAAATCTAGATGTAACCTTACATGCTTGTCCCAATGTGAAATGCTCAAAATTACTAGAACTAGAAAATGGGGAATTTTTTTTAAACATACATAAAAATGGAATACATAGCCGCAATCATGAACCGTACAAATTTATTTAATCAAATTTTTCTTTTGATCTATCTGATAACATCCGTGTAAGCCATGTGTGGCTAAGAAGGGTGTATCTAGATCTCCATGATCTCCCTTCACCACTACTTTGAGTGACAATGCTTACTAGCATTTTGGCTCAACCTTTTTCAGGTCATGGAAACCATGTGAAAGTCCTTGGGTCTACCACGAAGCTAGTTTTCTAACTTCATATTCCGGTATCCAACCATTGCCTACCTCATGTTTAGTGTTCAACTTCCCATGATCAGGTTACTAGAAATTTTAATTTAATTGGAGGACTAGGTGATCAAACAATGCACAACCATCAATGCATTACTTTGGCCAAAGTTTTCTACCATGCAAGTTATGGCTAAACTCAAGACAACACACTAGTCTTATGATTTTAAGTCTTCCGCCACCTCACAACTATCCCTTTCACATTTATCTAGATCTTATAGTTTGTATTTACTTTATTTCCAATTTAACCTATCTTGCAAGAGTTTATATCGAGATAAATGCCAAAGGCCAACTAGGATCATCATGAGATAAGTACATTCATTACACTAAAATGTATCTATTTCAACATTTCACATGTACTTATCCCTTAATATGCGTAAATGATCTTTTCATCTATTTATCTTCCCATTTAGTTTCTCTTTTCTTGATGCTTGGTTTTTTAACCTTAAATTACCTTTTAAAATGATACTCTTCCATTCTCTATACAACAGGATTTACAATCTTATCATATTAATACTAAGTTTACCGAAAGGCCGAATTAAATATATATTAAAACATGTATATTTAATTATTCATTCGATTAGCTATGCCACTAAATAGATTATTTAACTTAGAAATTAAAGACAATTGATTGTTACAATAATTGCCCAATTATCACCTTCATACATTGAGCAAATATCAAATAAATAAATTTAACAATTTATGATAAGTAAGATTTCTTACTTCTAGTATTTATCATTTACTCATATTGAGATATTATTACATACAAGGTAATCATCTCTTTATTAAAATCATAAATTACATATGTCGTTAAGGTGAAATATATAACTATTACGGTAACTCTCACATAGTGAGGTTTGAATATTAACAATGGGTCCAAGATCCCAATAAATTTAGTCAAAATTCTGGATATCATCCTTCTACAAATTAAAATCCAAGTATCTCATTTAGATCCATGCTACGATAAAACTTCACAAGACATGAGTTTCTACATATCCGAATGTGACGACTAATTGTCCTACAAGATTGTAGTACTGGTATGTTGTCAGTTCAAAATGAACTGGCATGAATATTGCCTTCATTTTCGAAAGGAATTATTTAGTAAAATATAAAACGATATACATGTTTTTTATCAACAAACGTATGATAATATAGTGGAGAATGTATTATTATGTGTTTTTCATCAAAGATACAACTATGAATGTACACAAATAGAACAACCAATTTCTATTTCAACAATCATGTTTCACTCTAATCACAAGGATCAAGACATAATCAAACCATAATCATTCAACATCCAAATTCTGATTAAACCACAAGCAAATCATGCTTCACATGGTACAAATTCAACTATTATTTTTCTTACCTTCCAATCAACAAACAACTTAACAAAACTATCTGAAATCATCATTTCCAAATACCAATTAGACATATTCCCTCTAGGTAATGAGTAGCTCTATAAAATGCACAATAAATTTATTTCAAACAATCAAAATACATTTATATATATTTATAGGAACAATCCAACTAAACAGTGTAAAAACACCTCTATTAAATCATTTTAACATGTTCTTTCAGGTAACCGACAGATCAACAAAACAAATTAACCCACATACCACAGGATGATAATTTTGAAGTCTATTTGCATATAATAACAACAATAAGTTTCTAACACTTCCAAGATGTAAATCCTTTAAGAAAAACTAAGTCATCTTACATAGACTATTAACACTAATTTATTTTTCAATCAGGTAATAAAATTATACCTACAGGAAAATCAACTTGTACATATCCAAATCAGTTCATTCCAGCATTAATTTCTTTTTTGTTTAGAAATTATTAGAATCCAAAGTAAATATATTAGGAAAAATGATGAAATACTTGGTAAAAACATTTTTCACACTACCCATAAATTGCTTTACTCATACAAATAAATTATTGTTTGACTATAATAAAACCTAGAGGCAGAAATCGATTTGGGTTTCCAAAAATCAAATTTAAATAGAAAATAAAATAAAATAAAAATTGATTAGGAACACCCATTTGCGTTTTTTCTAGGTTTAGCTAAAACCACACAAAGGAAACTTAAGAGAATATAAATTCCATCAATTTCCTTTTTAGATTTCATTTCCAAGCAATTAAATCAAAAGTTGTCCACAAATTGATTTAATTGCCATTTAAAACAGAATGTGTATTTCCTCATTATTTATAAATAATGCTATAGAGAAAGGAGAAGATATTCATGCCTGAAGTAAACCTGCAATGGGAAACCTTCTACTCTTCCCGCTCCAATAATTTGAATCCTTCTTTCCTCCAAAACTCACGCAGGTATTCCGAAGAGAAGAATGAAAATAGACGAAGGAGAAATAAAAGAAAATATAATGAAGAAACTATACTATAATGGATAATTTTGGGCTTCCAATGTTGCTTCATGCATCAATGTATATTGCCACATATAGTGTCATTAAGAAGCGTGTCCCTTTCAAAACTCTCAAATTTTATATATTAAAATATTATTATTATTATTCTTTTTAACTTTTGATTTACATGCCAAATCCTTTTGGGATTTAAATATATAATTTCACAAATTAATAATGAATTTTTTTTTTTTTTTAATTGATACCTAACTTTAATGGTAAAATTAATCATCATAATATAATTCCACATATTGCCAACAATATGTTATCATAATAAATATTTGAAATCCCATGTTCCATATAAAACATTCAAACAAATGAAAATCACCAAGTCCGTAAATAATAATTCGAATATTCTCATAAAGCTGGTTTGATATAGCATTGTCAAATAAAATAGAGGCAGTATTCATCATGGTCATTGCAAAAGTCAAACAAAACAAAAGACGACCAAACCGATTAAAATAAAGTAACCAAATACAAATAATGGAAAGATTCATTATCATTTATGAACCGTTTTACCTATGATTAAGGCCTAATCATGTTTTAGGAAGGATCATCAAGGTGGGTGCGGGGTTATTCATTCCGCAATGTCATGCCCCGCAGCAGAAGTTGTGGGTCATGATACAACGAATCAAATGAATTTTACACCCAATGATGATCTCGTCTAATCCTGTTTAGACTTAACCATAGTTAATTTAACTTACAAGAAATTTTGGGATGTTACATACTCCACCCCTTAGAATAATCATCATCTCGATGATTTCAAGATAAATAGAAAAACTAAACCCATCATTCATTTATGGCATTAATATATTTCAAATCAGCTTAAAATTTGTATCAATATCATTTCAGCTTGAATCATAAAGGTCACAACATCCCTTATATATCTAGAAAATCAGTCACATAATCTATAGACATAACACATTACTGCTTAAACGACATATTTTCCAAGTTCATTACAAAATCTTCAACAATAACTATTCATCAAAAAGTACCTTAGTTCCAATATTCAGTTGTAAGCTTATCTACATGATTTTCTTATCTACCTTTTTACAGAAAAACTGAATTTAGCACTATAACAAAAATATATTCTTAAAAATCAGTCAAAACAGTAGTTATGCAAAAAAATGGTAGTCTTGAAATTTAACATGGAATATCTTCCGATTCTCCCAAAGTGTCACTTTCTTAACCTTTTTTCTTCCTTTTAGGACCATTTGAAGTCCTAAGGTCATTTCAAGTCTAATTAGTAACTCTATCTTTAGGATTATCCCAAGACTTATTGGTTTTCTACACCTTTGAACCATATAAGACCTATCTTAAGGAGCCATGTACTTAATGGAAGATTCTTGGTAGGTTCTTAATATAATATAAGACCTCAAAGGATAAGCATAAATGGAAGATTTCTATCCATGATCCATGCAATTCGTAGGTGTTAATATAGTAAAATTCAACCAATGAAGATAATCTTCCTATTTCTATTGGTTCTGATGGAAGAATGGTAGGTGTTGATCCATGCAATACATTCTTAGAAAATCTTCAGCACTTGATTTACTCTTTCAGTTTGACCATCAGTTTTAGGATGGTAGGTAGAACTTATGTTCAATTTTGTCCCTAAGGAAACATACAAAGTCTGCCAAAATCTAGAAGTCATCCTTGAGTCCCTGTCTGAAATTATTATTTCTAGAACTCCATGTAATCGAAAAAACTTCTTGCACAAACCTTTTTGCCAATATGGGTGAATTATCCTTTAAATTACTTGCTATAAAATGTGCCACTTTAGTTAACTTGTCTACAACTACAAGTATAACATCATGTTTATTTTGGGACATGGGTAGACCTTAGACAAAATCCATACTTATAACTTGCCACTTATATTATGGCACGTTGTGAGGATATAATAATCCTACTAGATGTGAATTTTCAACCTTTACTTGCTGACATTCCAGGCAATTGTGAGACGTAAAGAATCACATCACTTTTCATCTTTTTCAAGTATTTCTTCTTAATGTCCGCCATCATTTTTGTTACTCCTGGATGTCCCGAGTAGGGAACATCATGAAATTCTCTCATAACTTTATTTCTAAGCTCTTTACCCTCTGGTACATATATTTTTTTGTTATAACACAGAATCCCATTTGTTTCCAACTTGAAACCATCATACCTTTTGTCTCTCAGATATTTTCTAGAGATGTTTTAATATGATTTAGTAGGGGTCATTGGTTAACTCATTTTTGACTTCATCTTTGAACCCAGGGTTCTTAATCTAATTATAGCAGCAATATACTTCCTATGACTTAAGGATTAGCCACCTATTCTCTTTTCCTTTAATGTAATTTATATCAAAGTCAAAATTTTCTAGGAACTCCATCCATCTTCACTTCCTTGCATTTAGATTTGGCTGTGTAAAGATTTATTTGAGCCCAAGATGATCTATTTTGAGTTTAAAAGGTTTCCCAAGAAAATAGTGCCTCCATACCTACAGCGCATGAACAATCACAGCAAGCTCAAGATCATGTGGTGCATAATTTACTTCATGCACCCTCAACTTCCTACTTTCAAAAGCTACCTTCCCCTGACCCATCTTGTGTTAGTACTCCACCCAAACCTTCCCCTGAAGCATCGGTTACCACCGAGAAGTTCCCGTTTGGATCTGGAATCTTCAACACCGGAGCACTTGTGAGTCTACCTTTTAACTCCTTAAAGGATTATTCACACTTGATGTCCCAAATGAATTTCTTACCCTTCTTTTGCAAAGAAGTGATAGGTCCCACTAACTTAGAAAAGTCCTTTACGAACTTTCGATAGTAGCTTGCTAGACCCATAAAACTTCTCACTTCATGCACATCCTTCGGTGCTGGCCATTCCATGATGGCACTGATATTTGAAGGGTCCACCGAGATTCCCTCTTTATTTATTATGTGGCCTAAGTATTGTACTTTGTATTGATAGAAAGCACACTTAGATAATTTTCCATATAATTTATGTTTTCTGAGAATTCCCAACACAATCCTTAAATGTTCATCATGTTCTTCCTCATTCTTGGAGTATATTAATATATCATCAAGAAAGATAAGTAAAATTGGTCTAAGTATTCCCTAAACACATTGTTCATCAAGTTCATGAAAGCGATAGGTGCATTTGTTAGACCAAAGGGCAAAACTGTAAACTCGTAATGCCCATACCTTGTTCTAAAAGCGGTTTTATGGATATCTTCATCCTTGATTCATAGTTGATGATAACCAGATCTGAGATCTATCTTGGAAAACACTTTTACACCCCCATTTGATCAAATATATCATCAATTCGGGGCAGTGGGTACCGATTCTTCATTGTTACCTTGTTGAGCATTCGGTAATCAATACAAAGTCTGAGGGTCCCATCCTTCTTTTTTACGAAGATAACCGATGCACCCCATGGTGATATACTTGGTCTAATCAGACCCAAGGACAAAAACTCATGTAATTGAGCTTTCAATTCAACTAATTTGGTTGTTTTCATTCTGTATGGTGCCTTGGAAATTGGTTCCATTGCTGGTTTGACCTCTATTGTGAAGTCAAATTCATGCTTAGGTGGAAGTCTAGGTAACTCATTTGGAAACACATCTCTAAATTCCCTTAGGATGGGAAATGCTTCAATTTCAGGCTCAATTTCCTATCCCAAATTTGATATTTTTACAACATATAGATGGCAGCCCTTTCGCTTTTCCTTTTTCAATTGCATGGTGGAAATCTACCTAGTGACAAACTCTCTTTTAACACCCTAAACACTCACTATTTTCTGTTGATCATCACAACAGGTTACACATTTTCCTAAGAAATCCAAGGTTGCATTATGTTGACTTAACCAATTTATACCTATGACAACATCATAGGATCCAAGAGGTGCCACATACAAGTTTAATCTTGTTGTGAACTCAGGTAATTCTAGTGGTGCCTCAAACAAACACTGCTTCACTCTATGTACAACATTATTTCCATACTGTATAGTCCAAGTGTGTTCCATGTACCTAGCTCTTATTTTGAGTTTATCAACTACTTTAGATGAAACAAAACATTCTGTTGAACCGGAATCAAATAAAATAGAAACAGGTTCTCCAAAAAGCTTACCTGAGGTTTCAATGGGAGTCGCTTGCTTTTCTACTTGCTTATTATGGACTGCAACATAAATCTTATGTTGTTGCCCCTCTTTATTTACTGCAGTAGATCCCTTCTCTGATTGTTATTCCATTGTCCTCTTTGTGGACAGTTGTTAGCGAAATGATCGCCACCGCACTTAAAACATCCACCCAGAGGTCCTTTTCTCTCAATCTTATTCTTGGCTTTGAAACTTGTTCCTTGTTTCCCATTATTTTTATTATTCACAATAGTTCTACCTACTATTCCTCTTTTATTAAAGGGACTTAACTTGTTGTTTCCCTTTTTCCATGTGGGTTTATTTGTAGTTGGTGTTTGAAAATTGCTATTTTTCCTTCTATTTTCCTCTTTAGAGGCATAAATACTTCGTGTAGCTTTTTGTTCTTACTTGATAGATTTTTTCAAACAATGTTTCCATCGAGGTAGGTCCATAAACATCTACCTCCACCACCAATGTTAGGATTCAATCCCATTATAAATTTTCTCACTCTAAACTTCTCATCCTTTTGATACATAGGAACATATTTCAGCAATCGAGTGAAACGTTCCCAATATTTTATAACTAAGTACTTTCCTTGAGTCATATTTTGGAATTCTACCATCTTTTGGTCAAAGTATAGCTGAGGTAGCCATCTTTGATGGAAGTAGGCCTTGAACTACTCCCATGTGATCATACAAGAATCAATTCCTAGTTCCATTTTCCGGTTATCCCACTAGGAAGATGCTTCATGGGACAATTGGTAGGCTCCCCATACTACTTTTGTCTCCTCTGAAAAGTCCCTAATCTCAAAATACTTTTCCATTTTGGATAGCCAATTTTCAGTGCCATCCCCAAGAGTTGTACCATCAAATTTAGGTGGGGATATTCTTTTAATGTCCCTCGCTAACTTAGTAGCCAACCTTGCTTTCTTATTTTCCCTTTCATTCAGGTGCTCGGGTTGATCATCATATTGCTCATCACCCTGATTCTCATTCCTACGATCCTCATTCTCTTCACCACCCTAACCTTGTTGTTCTAAGGCAACAACTCATTTTTGAGTGTCATTCAAAAGGTTGAGGATTTCTTCTAACTTAGCATCCATATTATCCAACACATCATCAATATTTACCCCACTTTGTCACTCGCTATATTAGATTTTGTTGTCAGCCTAGCCAAATTTTCTTGTTTTTATAAAATAGGATACTTTTTATTAGAATGTGTGTCCCATTAATGTCCAAGTGTCTGAGCCTTTGGCTTTGAAACCAAAATGTAACCCTCAAAATTACTAGAACTGGAAAATGAGGATTTTTTTTAAACATACATAAAAATAGATTACACAGCTACAATCATACATAATTTATTTAATCAAATTCTTTAAATCAAATTTTTCTTTTGATCTATCTGATAACATCCGTGTAAGCCATGTGTGGCTGAGAAGGGTGTATCTATATCTCCACGATCTCCCTTCCACTACTTCAAGTGACAATGCTTACTAGCATTTTGGCTCAACCTTTTTCAGGTCATGGGAACCATGTGAAAGTCCTTGGGTCTACCACGAAGCTAGTTTTCCGACTTTGTATTCTAGTATCCGACCATTTCCTACCTCATGTTCAGTGTTCAACTTCCCATGATCAGGTTACTAGCAATTTTAATTTAATTGGAGGACTAGGTGATCAGACAATGCACAACCATCAATGCATTACTTTGGCCAAAGTTTTTCCGCCGTGTAGGTTATGGCTAAACTCAAGACAACACACTAGTCTTATGAGTTTAAGTCTTCCACCACCTCACAACTATCCCTTTCACAATTATCTAGATCTTATAGTTTGTATTTACTTTATTTCCAATTTAACCTATCTTGCAAGAGTTTATATCAAGATAAATGCCAAAGGCCAACTAGGATCATCATGAGATAAGTACATTTGTTATGCTAAAATGTATCTATTTCAACATTTTACATGTACTTATCCCTTAATATGCCTAATGGATCTTTTCATCTATTTATCTTCCCATTTAGTTTCTCTTTTCTTGATGCTTGGTTTTTTAACCTTAAATTACCTTTTACAATAATACTCTTCCATTCTCTATACAATAGGATTTACAATCTTATCATATTAATACCAAGTTTACTGAAAGGCCGAATTAAATATATATTAAAACATGTATATTTAATTATTCCTTCGATTAGCTACGCCACTAAATAGCTTATTTAATTTAGAAATTAAAGACAATTGATTGTTACAATAATTGCCCAATTATCGGCTTCATACATTGACAAATATCAAATAAATAAATTTAACAATTTATGATAAGTAAGATTTCTTACTTCTAGTATTTATCATTTACTCATATTGAGATATTATTACATACAAGGTAATCATCTCTTTATTAAAATCATAAATTACATATGTCATTAAGGTGAAATATATAACTATTATGGTAACTCTCACATAGTGAGGTTTGAATATTAACAATGGGTCCAAGATCCCAATAAATTTAGTCAAAATTCTAGGATATCATCCTTCTACAAATTGAAATCCAAGTATCTCATTTAGATCCATGCTACGATAAAACTTCACAAGACATGAGTTTCCGCATATCCGAATGTGATGGCTAATTGTCCTGCAAGACTGGAGTAGTGGTATGTTGTCAGTTCAAAATGAACTGGCATGAATATTGCCTCCATTTTCTGATGCAATTATTTAATAAAATATGAAACGATATACATGTTATTTTATCAACAAATGTATGGTAATACAACGGAGAATGTATTATTACATGTTTTTCATCAAGATACAACTATGAATGTACACAAATAGAACAACCAATTTCTATTTCAGCAATCATGTTTCACTCTAATCACAAGGATCAAGACATAATCAAACCATAATCATTCAACATCCGAATTCTGATTAAACCACAAGAAAATCATGCTTCACATGGTACAGATTCAACTATTATTTTTCTTACCTTCCAATCAACAAACAACTTAACAAAATTATCTGAAATCATCATTTCCAAATACCAATTAGACATATTCCCTCTAGGTAATGAGCAGCTCTATAAAACGCACAATAACTTTATTTCAAACAATCAAAATACATTTATATATATATTATATATATATAACAATCCAACTAAATAGTGTAAAAACACCTCTATTAAATCATTTTAACATGTTCTTTCAGGTAACCGACAGATCAACAAAACAAATTGACCCACATACCACAGATGATAATTTTGAAGTCTATTTGCATAGAATAACAACAATAAGTTTCTAACACTTCCAGTAATGAAATCCTTTAAGAAAAACTAAGTCATCTTACATAGATTGTTAACACTAATTTATTTTTCAATCAGGTAATAAAATTATACCTACAGGAAAATCAACTTGTACATATCCAAATCAGTTCATTCCAGCATTAATTTCTTTTCTGTTTAGAAATTATTAGAATCCGGAAGCAAATATATCAGGAAAATGATGAAATACCTAGTAAAAACATTTTTCACACTACCCAAAAATCTTTGCTCATACAAATAAATTATTGTTTGACTGTAATAAAACCCAAAGGCAGAAATCGATTTGGGTTTCCAGAAATCAAATTTAAATAGAAAATAAAATAAAATAAAAATTGATTAGGAACACCCATCTGCATTTTTTTCTAGGTTTAGCTAAAACCACACAAAGGAAACTTAAGAGAATACAGAATCCATCAATTTCCTTTTTAGATTTCATTTCCAAGCAATTAAATCAGAAGTTATCCACAAATTCATTTAATTGCCATTTAAAATAGAATGTGTATTTCCTCATTATTTACAAATAATGCTTTGCAGAGAAGGAGAAGATATTCATGCCTGAAGTAAACCCAGAATCAACAACCTTCTACTCTTCCCACTCCAACAAGTTGAATCCTTCTTTCCTCCAAAACTCACGCAGGTATTCCAGAAGAGAAGAATGAAAATAGACAAAGGAGAAATAAAAGAAAATATAATGAAGAAACTATACTATAATGGAGAATTTTTGGGCTTCCCAATGTTGCTTCATGTGTCAATGCATGCCACATACTTGGTGTCAGATGAAGGTGTGTCCCTTTCAAAACTCTCAGATTTTAAATATTAAAATATTATTATTATTATTAGTCTTTTAACTTTTGATTTACATGCCAAATCCTTTATGATTTAAATATATAATTTCACAAATTAATAATGCATTTTTTTTTTAATTTTTTTTTAATTGATACCTAACTTTAATGGTAAAATTAATCATCATAATATAAGTCCACATATTACCAACAATATGTTATCATAATAATTATTTGAATTCCCATGTTCCATATAAAACATTCAAACAAATGAAAATCACCAAGTCCAGTAAATAATAATTCATAATATTCTCATAAAGTTGGTTTGATATAGCATTGTCAAATAAAACAGAGACGGTATTCATCATGGTCATTGCAAAAGTCGAACAAAACAAAAGACGACCAAACCGATTAAAATAAAGTAACCGGGATACAAATAACCGAAAGATTCACTATCATTTATGAACCGTTTTACCTATGATTAAGGCCTAATCATGTTTTAGGAAGGATCATCAAAGTGAGTGTAGGGTTTTCCGTTCCACAATGTCATGCCCCTACAACAAAATTTGTGGGTCATGATATAACGAATCAAATGAATTTTACACCCAATGATGATAATCTGTTTAGACTTACCTTACGAGAATTTTGGGATGTTAACATCTATTTTACAAGATGTAAGCTGTTGACTTAACTTATGTTTATCATGAGATTAATTTAGGAGGTTATCTCTCTTGATTGGGCATTTTTTCTTTACTACAAGAAATTTTGGGATGTTATATTGAAAACACATGTTTCTTCTCTGAGACGATGTCTATAATCTATTTATATATGAAAAACTCAAGAAGAACATGCTTATGACCCTTTCATATAAGCAAAGAAGATTTGTTCAGTTTTATTACTTGTATGAAGAAAATGGACTAATTCCCTTGCTATCCAAAACAAAACAAAAATATAGGACTATGGAAGCTTCATTTCAATGGAGCTAAAAATAAGAAAGGAAAAGGTGCGAAAGGCTTAATGCTTACTTCCCCTTCAAATGAAAATTACTTTTCAACTTTAAGTCTATAGTTTGTTTTAGCTGAATATGAAGCATTAATTCATGGCTTGCAATGGGACAAAAAGAGAGTATCAATACTTTATAATTTTTGGAGATTTAAAATTAGTTATTAATAAAGAAACTAATTTTTTTGCTGATAAATCAGGAAAACCTGCATATTCATGGTGATCAAATTGTTTAGTTGAAAACAAATAAGTTGCCACAGGATTGGTCAATCTAGAAGACATTTTTCAGTTCTAATGATCGAGTTAAGAAAGGACAAAAAAAAAAATTTCAACTCACGCAGAGATAACTATTAAGAAATCACAGGTAGATGATGGAAAAAACTATTTATTGGAAAGGTATGTTCTTCAGCTGAAAAATCAGTCATTTATCAAATCATGTAAATAATTCAGAGATGTTTTTTCTTGGAAGTACCAAGATCTGAGAGGTTTTGATCCAATTTTATCTCAACATACAATAGAGTTACAGCTAAATTCCAAGCCAGTTAGGAAAAAACAAAGACCTGTAAATCCAAAAATTGAGCCATTAGTGAGAAAAGAGTTATCTAAGTTGCTCAAATCAGGAATTATTTTTTTAGTTAAGCATTCAAGTTGGGTAACTAATATTTTCCCTGTTCAAAAAAATAATGGAGAAATTAGGCTATGTGTGGATTTTAGAGACCTTAATAAAGCTTCATTAAAATATTATTATCTGCTTGCCTAATATGGATCAGATTTTGGGAACAATTTCTAGTTCAGACAGATTGTCTCTTTTGGATGGTTACAATGGATACAATCAGATCCTTGTGTATGAAGAAGACAGATATAAAACATCCTTCACCATGAAGTGGGGCACCTATGGTTATAAAATAATGTATTTTTATCTTTCAAACACCGTGCAACCTTTCAACGTCAATAAACATGGATTTTCATACCTTATTAAATAAATGCATATTGGTTTACTTAGATGATGTCACCATATTTTCAAAGAATTATGATGAACATCTAATGCATTTAAGGAAGACTTTTCATATTTGCAAATAGTTCGGAATATCTTTGAATCCCAAAACTCTTGTTTTCAGTACATCAAGGTAAATTGCTTGGTCATATTATTTCTAAACAAGGTTTAGCTATTGATCCTTTCATAATCAAAGCTATCTCAAAGTTGTCCTTACCTCATCATAATAAAGTGTTACAAATTTTCCTCGGAAAAATCAACTTTATTAGAATATTTGTTCCATATTTTGCAGCATTAGTCAAGCCATTAACAACTATGTTAAAAATGAATAAGACTTTCTCTTGGACTAGTGAAGGGAGAAAAGGATTCAAAGCAATTAAAACAGCCATTTCACAAGCTCCTACTCTTGCAAATCCAAATTTTGATAAAGATTTTACAATGTATGCACTTGCCAGAGCTAATACTAACTCAGCTATTTTAACTCAGGTTAAAGATGAAAACATTGAGCATCCAATTGTTTTCTTTGGAAAAAGTTTACATGACTATGAGACAAGGTACACTTTTCTTTAAAAATAGGTACTTTCAGTAGTTAGAGGATTAAAAAACTTCAAGTACATTCTTTCCAATAATAACATACATTTTTTTGTCTCTCATCCAAGTGTGAAAGAGTTCTTGTTGAACAAAGAGCTCGAGCATCTTTGGATTACAAAAGTTATGGAATATGATGTTGATATCCGTGTTTTGAAAAAATTTGAGGAAAAGGTTTGTGTGAGAATCTAATTGCTGATATGAAAAAATAGTAGGCTGCTAGGATCAAAATATCTAGGACATCATGCTAAAGTTACGTATAAGAAGTTAGATACCTTGGTACAGTCAAAAAATCATCAAACCTGAACTCAACCAAGAAGTTCAGGAATCAAGATGGATGACTGATTTGGTTAACTACTTACAACATGGTATTTATCCAGAAGGTATGGACAAGAATAAACAAAGATATTTCAGGTTACAAGTTGTACCTTATGTTTTTATTGATGGTGTGTTATTTAAAAGAGATATAAATGGAATTTTTCTACGATGTATTGATTATGATAGAATTCAGCAATTATTATCTGAATTTCATGAAGGACCTGCAGGAGGTCACTTTTTAGCATGTACTACAACTTTAAAAATTATGAAATCTAGTTACTATTGGCCCAACATATTCAAATATTTCTTTGAATGGATCAGAAAGTGTAAGAAATGTGATTTATTTTTTGGAAAATAACGTTTAGCTTTGTTTCCCAGCCTATTTATTTCGGTGGATTAACCATTCATGCGGTGGGGTCTTGATTTTATTGGCATGATAAATCCACATTCATCATAAGGACACAAGTATATTTTGACTCTGATTACTTTACACTTTGGACAAAGCAATAGCCTTAAAAGAAGCTAATGAAACTTCGATATTATCATTTTATGAAGGTATAGTTTACGAGATATTGTATTCTAAAACTATCATTTCGATAATGTGTTTGCATTTCTTGGTGCAAAGGTAATAGATTGGGCTATCAAACACGAAATTTATTTAATTACATTATCTAATGATTATCCACAAGGTATTGGATTATTTAAAAGTACTAACAAGAATATTTTAAGGATCATCAAAGAACACTCAAAGACAACCAAAGATCTTGGCATCTAATGTTTAGTTCAACACTTTGGGTTGTGAGTAACTCCTAAAATATCAGTTGGCAAGTCACCATACAAGCTTCGTTTATGGAAAATAGGAAACAATGCCCATCTCAATTGAGTTAAGCGCATTATATTCGCTACATCGATGGAATTACTTGAGAATGAACCATTGCAGTTCGTTATGCAGAGTTAATGGAGTTACAGGGAGCTAAGATATCAAGTTCATCTAAACATGGAAAAGAATAAAAAACATATAAATAAAACTTTTGATAAGAAGGCTAATTTCGAGAGTCTTCAATAAATGAGACATTGTGCTAAAATGGGATGTGGATTGTGCAAATCCAGGAAACCACATGAAGCTCGATACAATTTGGAGTGGTCCTTACATGAATTCAGCTTACAAAGAACACAATGCATTTAAGCTTTCAAGGATGAATGGAGAAGAAATTCCCATCCTGTGAATGGTATGTTTCTTAAAAATTGTTATTGAAAATACTATAGTGTCTTTTTAGAGTGGGATTTCCCTTTCGATAAGTGCTTCATACACATTGCATGTTTTCAATTCAATAAGTGTATTCATGCACATGATCTGGTTTCTATATCCTTTCCTAGCTTTAGTTTGTTTCTCGAAAAGGAATTTTTGGTTATATGCTTTAACTCCATGCCTAATGGATAAGAGCAAGGCACTGATCTACAAGCTAGTAGGAATATTTTGATGCAAGATCGCAAGAAATGTTGATAATTTTTGAACTTGTGCAAAAATGGGAAACTCAAAACTTTGTTACGATGGATGGTATTGATGAAGTGGACCTAACTAGGGGAATGCATTATAGTATTATCATGTTTTTAGTTGCAGTAATTGATTATTTACATGTAATTTGTAGCTATGTGTGTTGTTACAAAATGTAATGCCTCACATAGACTACCATTCCATGTTCATCTTTAGCAAGGAAACAAAAAAACCTCCTAAGGACTAATGCATTTCCTTAATAAAAAGTGAGAATCACACTTTAGGTGAAATGTTAGATTTGGGAGAAGCAAAAAAGTTGCAGTTTACAAGAAGGAGAGTTCATTATTAAGTTACAGGTATTCCAAAACTCTTTATTTTTGTATAAATATATTTAATTATGTGTTTGAGTTGTTTATTCTATTATAGCATCAATATACATAATGTTGAAAGAAAAATAAATATAAAACTCACGTACATAAATTAAATGTCATTTGTTTATGAGGAAGTACAATATTTCCCACACAAGTCATGGGATGTAACTCAAAACTACTAAAGTAAAAGATACATGTACACAAAGCTAAAAGAAGAAGAATATAGAGAAAACCCATCATTACTTGTGGGTCTTTTGTTGATCTTCATCCAGTTGTAGCTTCTCCATACTCTTCTTCGTATCATACAATTCCATCATCATCCCTAAATAAGTAAACAAAATTGTCATCGAGACATTAAGCTCGGGGTTTAATTTGTGTACTTATGCTAATAGTTTAATGGAAATGAATCAATAGACATCAACAGGCATATGATAGATCGAGAGATAGATACGAGAATTGATAAGAGCGATATTCTACATCAGCACATATGACTCCCAAAATCATTCCGAAAAAAAAGAAAAAAAAAATATGGAGCATAAGAGAGGGCAAAAATCCAAAATGTTTTCTAACTAATTCTTTAAGTGTGCAAGCAGAGGTATCGAGACTAGAGAGCGAGAAATATTTTGCAAAATGATTACTGTACAAAAGGAAAATACAAACTAAAAACAAAGCCTTTCATCAAAGGTTTTCATCAGATTATAGTCAAGCATAAAGTACATAATGAGTATCAAAATATGTAGCAAGTGTTCAAATAAGGTATGATGCATAGAAAAGAGGCATTGAAACACTAAAATAGAAGTGAGAAATGAGCAAAGGTATCTTCCTATTTTCATTAACAAACCTCTACAAGAACCCATGAAGAGGATAGTTATAGGAGATACCACAAGCAAGGAAACTTTAAAGGTATGAATGAGAGATATATGCTCAAAAGAACAGTTAAAATTGGTCAAGTATGTGCAGCAAGTAAATTATATCAGTCAAGTACAATTTTATGCGAAGCCACTATAAAGGACAAAATGATATTTCCATCTTAGAATCAAGCTAAAAGATCAAAGTATAGTTGTAAAAGAGGCCTTTTAAGAGTTGTTTCAGAATTCAACAAAACAAAGAAAGTACACTCTTTAAAAGTTTCAAGTGCAGTATACAATCTTGATTATTAAAGATAAGTGCACATATAAAGATAAGTGCAAAGTTCTCAATTCAACATGTTTATCAAAAGAATCTTGGACATATAGCTACAAGAAAGCTTCTAAAGGTTTCAGTTTTGAAGGGCATGATTTCATAATTAACCAAATACAAAAATATAATAATTGAATAAAGTAAAACTAGAAGTCATTAAGTTCATCTACGGAAGGATTCCAAGTTTAAGATGTATGTTGAATGAAAATTACAAATTACTACATCATAATAATGGATAAAAAATCGAGGAGGCAAGTTTCATTTCCAATTAATAGTTATTTCAAGAGAAAATACATTCAAGAACATAAAGGCTTATTGGGAATCAGAAACATGGATCAATCAAATGTGAAACAAGTTGCCTCAACACTAGTTTGAACAGAATAGAAAATATTCCAACATCACTACTTCTGTAGAGGGTCAAAAAGTAGATTTTTAATCAATTACAACAGTTGCAAAATTCAAACAGAAAATCAAGGTTCACTAACAATGAGTGCAAGGTACTAGAATATCCATCAATAGTATATCAATCTCTATTATCAAAGATAGCGAATGTCGTCCATTAAGGCAGAAATTTCAAGGAAGCAAAGTTTTAGTTTTGCAGTGACAAGAGCTAACAAACATTTATATCCTCCATGATTAAGAAAAGGGAATGCATTCATGTGTATGGACTAAGAATGGTCATTATATTCTCAAATAACATGGGTAGAAACAAAAATCAACAAGTACAATTATGTATTTTCAATTTTGGAAAAATGAACATCATCCACCACAATGGAATCAAGCTACACCAGTGAGTACATTGCAGTATTAAAACTGCATATTTTACATACATTATGAAGCATTGAAATAAATCAGAATTTCAATCATGGGTACTACTTGAAGGAGGAACAATAATCCTTGATCTAATTACATCAGAAGGAGTTACTTTCAACATTGGCACATAAGTGTAGATCCTATTAAAATCAAACAACTCATTTCTAGCAAGAAAGAAAGATAAACGTTATAGCTATAGGATGCAGTTACTCACATTGATGTTCCCAAGAGAAATGCAGAAGCTTCGGTGACTCAATACTAGAACACAAATGAAATATTTTCTCAGCATAATGGTTTCTAATTGTGTAGATCTAAATGTTCAACCACACAGAACAAGGGAAGGACACCTCATGAAATCAAATAGGAACAAAATATTCCAAGTGAATAGTGTTCTAGAGTAGAAATATGATCTAAAACCCATCAATTGTTTTACAAAATCAGTCAAGAATAAGCAAATGTGACCTTAAAACTTCATATAAAAGTTGTATTTAAGCCTTCAGACCAAATTTTGGAGATAAGATGCAATTTCACCACCCATCAACTATTCAGAAAGGTTGAGTACAATATTACTTTGATTCTCACAAGAAAATTTCTCAGAAATATACATAGAGAGTGGAGAGCTACAAGAAGTCTAACAAAATTTTCCTTGTTTCATACATTAACGAGAAAAGTGGATACACAATCAATCCAGATGCCATAAAATTTAAGGGTTGGGTGATCATGCACGAATACGAATCCCATCTTTAAAGCAGAGAGAGAAGGAAGATAATCATAAATTATTGTAGCTACCCATAAAACAATTAAAATTCAAGCCCAACTTGAATGAAGTTGTTACAAAAATGAACTCATTCAAAAATATAATGGCACAAGATAATGAGCAAGAATAGAAACAGAGAAAATGACAAGTAAAATGTCGACCCAACTCGAGGAAATAATACAATAAATAAAGTGACATTTTCTTTCCAAACAATGACTTATGCAAAGGTAAGAACTCGTGTGAGTTGGGTTTTGAAATAAATCAATGTATGGTGAATATACAAAGAAGGAAGCTCAAACCCTAAGAAAATGGTGAAAAATAAGACCAGAGCATCAATAATCAGAGCAACTAATAAACCATTAGGTCAAGAAGAAGTGGTTCATTCTCATTCACATGCCATGGCCATCAAATTTTTATCAGACTTTCACAAGAAGATAGAATTATAGAGAAAGGAACTTACCAGTTTCTATTGAAACCCTCGAATTGAGTCGATTGCATAGCTAGAATAAAGACCCAAAACCCTTTCTCACTCTCAAAATTTTGTGAAAGTATCAAGCATGAAAATTATAAAATTTACAAAGAAGTTTGAGTATAAATCGAGGGAAAGAACTGAAAGAAGGTTCATAAATGCAAAATGATACATAAAGTTTACCTTTTCTGAATGAGAGTATGACAATCTTAAAGCTTAGAGGATTAGGAGATCATCAATAATGGCGGTCGATCACAATTTAAATCTCACAAGAAGCTCACATGGAGCTCAAGAAAAATTAAAATGGTAGAAAAGTCAGGGATACACTTGCAAGGCTCACTATAGAAGGCACATATTCAAGCTCAAAGAAAAAATCAATAGTGAAACGAGCTAAGGAAACTTTGAAGAAGACAAAATAGAAATCTCACAGGGAGGCGGAGAGATTCTAGATGAATAAATGATGGCGACCTTGTATCTAATGGATCTTGAACCAGAAAAAAATAATAGAATGGCTAAGGAGAAACCTTAAGAAAAGTATCATAGCTTTGAAATACAAATAACCAAGCTCAAAAGCATCATTCATGGTGGTTTGGAGAAAATTTTCTAGGGCTTCATCCTCTAAAGCGAAGCACGCGCATGCAAATGATCAAATTTTAGGTTACAAGTAAATTTCACAAACTTACCCACAACAACCTAACTCAACCAAAGGTTAAGGATCAATGGTTTAGAATCAAAAAAATACGTAAATCAAAGTTCAAAGATCAATCATCATGATTAATGAAAACCACTCATAGATCGACAATGGATATTGGTTGTGTAATGTGTAAAAAGCATCGAATAGCTACAAAGAAAAGGCCAATTAATACAACCCTAACTACCCCATTTTCTAGGTCGAAAACCTAGCAGGGGTGCGGAAGAATCAAGGATCAAGAATCAAGAAAAAAAATCAACGGTCCTCGTCAAAAAGATATTATCCACACGAAGCCCATAACTTAATCAAGATTTAGAATATGCCAACGCGTGTTGAGCCACAAAAAAACCTAAATAAATCAAGCGTAAGAAACTTCACGAGAAAAAAAAGAAGGGTTAAGGCATTGTGCGAGAGAGGGGACCAGCCCCATATTAATCAAACAAAAATCATTTCCATTGACCGATTAAGGGTCCAAAGTCTTAGTGCTTTTCAAAATCAAACACCAACAAAAATAACCAATCAAATGATTATTCAAAAGGAAAACCATATCCTTTTTCATATAAATTAAAGGTGGTTGAATGTATTGACCTTCTAAGGTCTAAACTTATATGCCACAAGTTTTTCAAATGCCGACACCCACATGATCAAAAAGTAACCAAGCCTTATGATTGTAATCTACCTTAGCTAAGGTATTATTATTAAAGGGGTACATATATGCCATGTAATGTATGTCAAACTCAAAACCAAAGGAGAATGATTACCTTAAACCCCTCGAAGATACCTTAAATTTTCCAAAATCTCATTCTTAAGGAGATAAATTAAAAGAAAGGCATGTATCTTTTGCATGTGAGCAGAAATACAAGGACCAACTATTGATAAGTGTCAAATCAATGCACTAGAAGACATGATAGCAAAGAATACAAAAGTATGTCAACCTTAGAACTGCCCCAGGTGGTCCCCACACATGGGTGAATTATTTTTGCAAAGTATTTCAAATAAAGGAATATTTTTGCTCACATAGAGATGTTATTTTTTGCACGTGCATCCAAGGGGCAGGATTAAAGTGCTAATTTTATAATTACAAATGGATCAATTTGTAAGTGTCACATCAAGCACTAGAAGACAAATATTACATGCACATTGGAGGAGACTTACACAACAAGAAAAGGATATTATTAGCCAAATTATTCATCTTACTTTGTTAAAAATAGATCAGTCAACTGCAGTTTGACTGGGATGTATTTTTGTAATCAAGGCTAATAATGCCTCATTGTATTAGCATGTCTATTTTTATTCCCTTATTTATTCATAATAAAGGGGTAAAATTAGCATGCATGGGCAAGTACAATTTTTAGCCTATTTTTAGGATGGGATGGGTGGATAATTTTTCTATATATTATGTGTAATCAAAAGCAAAATAGGACTTTTTGGACATAGGAGTGTTGAAGAAGATTTCACCAGTTTTTCCCTTTAAATGATGATTGATTCTTACCTTTCCAATTATTTATAGTGGTGTGTATATGTTATTAATCCTTTTGAATGTCAAATTCCTTTATTAATCATCTTACAATTCTACAAATTTAGTAATTTCTGCATAACATTAGTGTGCATGTTATCTTATTGTATTGTTGTGTTTCCTTTTCTCAATACACCAAGTGTTTTTCCTTAATATTATGATGAAAACTATTGGTTTTTGCATTCAAGTTTCATTCTCAAATTTATTATACATATACTCAGTCAAATCCCTCAACATGTTTCATGTATCACCCCATTTTACATTTCATTTGCAGTCATCTTTTTACCCTCAAAACCCCTAAAAATTAGTTTAGGTTACATCGAAAAGGAATCGGCCTTGATACGAGACTTACCTCAACAATAGGTATACCCATAGACTTGAGGTGTTTCCATTGTATCTATGAAAGAGAGAGATCCAGAGAAAGCTTAGAACACCTACAATCATCTATCTATATGGTGCACTTTTGAGAGATAATAGTTTTTGGCATGCTTAGGGGACAAATCAGATCTGTAGGAAAATTTCAACAATTTACGTAAAAATAAAAGTCACTTTTCCGAGCAACAAGCTGCAGCAATTTATTCTAAAGATCAAAATATTTATTTGGCAACTTCATAAAGTAATTTTCAGTCTAGTTTTGCAGCATGTTCGATTCCTAAACCGACTACAAGATCATCGGTAAGAGGAATTCGTTTTGAGTTTATTTTTTTACCTTTGAATTCTATAAGAAGAAAAGAGTTGGTAATACCTTAACTTATAATAGGCCTTGTTTTAACAACCCTCCTAATCTTCCTTCACCGCATATTAATCTCTTTGTTCAAATTCCAGTTATTCCAATGGTTATTCAACCACCTAGGAATTTTGTAACCTTTACTAATGACAACCCTTTAGTAATTGCGTTTATCATGATATTCCCAATGCTTCCATAAAATTTTTACCTTCATTAAGTGGTGAAAATCATATTACTCCCACAGAGAACATCAAATATTTTACAACCCTTTGTGTTGTGCATAATATAACTCATGAAGATGTATCCTTAAGACTTCTAGCTATATCCTTTAAAGGGAAAGTCTTGCAATGGTCTAGAACCTTAGAAATTAGGAGCATAAGAACTTGGGATGAGTTGGGAAAAAAAATTCTTAAGCAATTTCAAGATCATTCTGATCATTTATCCCTCATAGAGCAATTATCCACAATTAAAAGATCCCCTCATGAATTTATGGCTATTTTTAATATCTATTTTGCTAGAACTTGGAAAATAATTCCAACAAGTGTTAAGCCTCAAGTTGATCATGCTTTTCTTTATATTCTTAGAGCCCTATAAAATGATATTTCAAATATGATTAAGTCTATGAAAGGAGATACTCTCCCAAGAGCTTATGATATTGCCATTAGAGATGAAAACAATCTTAGTCAAGTTGGTAAATTGGCACCAAGGCCTTGAATGCCTCTTATAGTAGATTTATTACCTATTCCATGACTATTACCATTATAGAGCATAGTGTTTTAGCTCCATCGATGATGTCTTCAAATCACTATAGACTATGGGTAACAAATTGACATCAATTAAAAACAAATTAGGACAACCTAGCAGGTTTTATCAAGCTCTTTATCGTGAAATCAGCAAGGTCAATAGAGTAGGCTGCCTTATAAACAAAATTAGAATTATAAATAGCCAAACCAGCCAAGCGATCGACCCACCCAAAATCTCTTAGTGCATCTAGCGTTTTTGTTCCAGCTTAACATGGTTTTAGAGGAATGGTATCAACCTTGTAATCAACTTGTTTTAATTGTTTATTTCCCAAATGCATTTATGAATATAAGCCTTGTTGCAAAAAACCTTAGCCTAAAGCATTGTACATTCCTTAAATGGAGAGTGGGAAGCAAGAAGCTCATAGTCAAAAAACACCAAAACAAAATTTGGTAAGCTTTGGGGAGGAATATTTTATCACAATCACAACTAGATCCCAAGCTAAGGCTCAAGAGAATGAAAAATAGCAAAACATATCGATTCTACCCAAAGTCACTGATAAAATAGTAACTGCAGGCGTAAAATAGCTAATAGTTTTATTGTTCCTCAAAAAAATAGCTAGCAGTTCTTCTCAAAAGGACCAACAAAAACAATTACAGCTTGATCCCAAAAGACTCTTCATACCTCAGATTTCAAAAGTTGCTGAAGCAGAGTTAGTTTTTGCTAAAATGTATGGTAAAACAACATAATTTCTTTCAAAAATGGTTACTTCTTTTAACATTTTTGATGTAATGAATAAGCATAATATTAATATTTCATTTTTGAATGCTCTAAGTATTCCAGGAAAATGAGATTTACTTTCTCATGAGCTTGCTAAGATGCAAATTTGTTTAAAAACAACGAAAAAGGAATTCTAGAAAGAAGACATGCTCCTTGGAAAAATGGAGCAAGACAACATTAAAGAGGTTGAATGGATGGTTCAAAAGGTCTTAAATGCTCACAATTTCAAGAATCCACCACCATTTTATTTATATTTGATTATTGGAGACCATTTAGTTCATAACTGCATGGTTGATAGTGGTGCAAGTAACACAGTTATGCCAAAAGTAATTGTAAAAACATTGGGCTTGTAATATGAGCCTACAAAGAAAAGTGTGTTGCATCTAGACAGAACAATAACCAACACAGTTGGTATTATAAGAAATCTAGAGGTAACCTTACATGTATCTCCTAATGTTACTATTTTACAAGATGTAACTATTGTAGATTTACCTCCCTATTTTTCCTTATGTTTATCACGAGATTTTATAGAAAAAATAGGAGGTTATCTCTCTTAAGATTGGTCATTTTTTTCTTTACTACAAGATATGGAACCAAGGTTACCATAAATTTATATCCTTTAGCTAGATTTCATATTGAGCCACATGCTTCAAATGTTGCAGCAAATTATGCAATTTTAGATCAATCTGATTTTAATGTTACAACACATGTTTCTGCACTAGACAATGTTTCTAATCTATTTATGGATGAAAAAACTCAAGAAGAACATGCTTATGACCCTTTCAAATAAACAAAAGAAGATTTGTTTGGTGTTTATTGCTTGCATGAAGAAAATGCACCAATTCCCTTGTTGTTCAAAAAAAAAAAATAATAGAAGGACTATGGAAGCTTCATTTCAATGGAGCTAAAAATAAGAAAGAAAAAGGTGCAGGATTAATGCTTACTTCCCCTTCAAATGAAAGTTACTTTTCAACTTTAAGTCTACATTTTTTTGTACTTGTAATGTAGCTGAATACGAAGCATTAATTCAAGGATTGCAATGGGACGAAAAGAGAGGTATCAATACTTTACAATTTTTTGGTGATTCAAAATTAGTTATTAATCAAGTGAAAAATTTAATCTATGTAAGAATTCATTTCTGAAGTCTTACAAACATAGAGTTTCAGACTTAATGGATGATTTTAATGTTATTAACATTTGATCTTTCCTAAAAGATGAAAATAAGCATGTAGACAGACTTGCAGTAGTTGGTGCCAACTTTGATGTACTAGAACAGATCGAAAATAGAAAAGTAAAACCACATATAAAGTTAATTATCAAACCTTCAATTCCTGACAATGAAGAAAATTGGCAAGTTTTTGAAGATGATGAACAGATTTGTAGATTTTTGTAGCAAGAAGCTAAATTTTCTGCAGTAAATCAGGAAAAACTGCAACACTTCTATGGTGATCAAATTGTTCAATTGAAGACAAATAATTTTCCTCAAGGATTGGTCACTCTAGAAGACATTTTTAGTTTTGATGATCAGTTAAGAAAGGACAAAGGAAAGATTTCAACTCATGCAGATAACTACGAAGAAATCTTGGTGGATGATGAAAAGAAACTATTTATTGGAAAGGTATGTTCTTCAACTGAAAAATAGTCATTTATCAAATTATGTAAAGAATTCAAAGATGTTTTTTGCTTGGAAGTACCATGATTTGATAGGTGTTGATCCAATTCTAGCTCAACATACAATACAGATTCAACCAAATTCCAAGCCGCTTAGGCAAAGCAAAAGACCCATAAATCCAAAAATTGAGCCATTAATGAGAAAAGAGTTATCTAAGTTGATCGAATCAGATATTATTTTTCAATTAAGCATTCAAGTTGGGTATCTAATCTTTTCCTTGTTTGAGAAATGAATGGATAAATTAGGTTATGTGTGGATTTTAAAGACCTTAATAAATCTTCATTAAAAGATCATTATGCACTGCCTATTATGGATCAGATTTTGAGAACAGTTTTCTAGTTCGAATGATTATCTCTTTTGGATGGTTGCAGTGGATACAATCAAATCCTTATGTGTAAATTACACAAACACAACCCATCCTTCACCATGAAGTAGGGCACATATGCTTATAAAATAATGCCTTTTGGTCTTTCAAATGTCGATGTAGCGTTTCAACATGCAATGGACATGGATTTTCATATCTTATTAAATAAATGCATATTGGTTTACTTAGATGATGTCACCATATTTTCAAAGAATTCTGATGAACATCTAATGCATTTAAGACAAACTTTTCAGCTTTGTAGACAGTTCGGAATATCTTTGAATCCCAAAATTCTATTTTTAGTACATCAAGGTAAATTGCTTGGTCATATTGTTTTTAAACAAGGTTTATCTATTGATCCTTTCAAAATCAAAGCTATTTCACATTTTTCCTTACCTCATCATAACAAAATGTTACACAGTTTCCTCAAAAAAATCAACTTTTTTAGAAGATTTGTTCCATATTTTACAACATTAGTCAATCCATTAACAACTATGTTAAAAAAGGATAAGACTTTCTCTTAGACCAACGAAGGGAGAAAAGGATTTGAAGTAATTAAAATAGCCATTTCACAAGCTCCTACTCTTGCCAATCCAAATTTTGATAATATTTCACAGTGTATCCACTTTCCAGAGCTGATACTATCTCAACTATTTTAACTCGGTTTAATGATCAAAACAATAAGCACCCAATTACTTTCTTTGGGAAATTTTTCATGACTACGAGACAAGGTACACTTTTCTTGAAAAAAAGGTACTTTCAGTAGTTAGAGGATTAAAAACTTCAAGTATATGCTTTCCAATAATAAGATACATGTTTTAGTCTCTCATCCAAGTGTTGAAGAGTTCTTGTTGAACAAAGAGCTGAATGAAAAGAGAGCGGGATGGATTATGAAATATATGGAATACGATGTTGATATCCGTGTTGTGAAAATAGTTCAAGGAAAAGGTTTTTATGATCATCTAATTTTTGATATGGAAAAGTAGCGGTGTAGAATTAAAAGATCCAGACAACATGCTTTGAAGTTACGTATCGTTGTCGAGATACCTTGGTACAACCAGAAAATCAGCCACCCGAACTTAGCCAAGAAGTTCAGGAATTAAGATGGATAACTGATTTTGTTAACTACTTACAGCATGGTACTTATTTGGAAGGTATGGACAAGAATAAACAAAGATAATTCAAGTTACAAGGTGTACCTTATGTTTTCATTGATAGTGTGTTATTTAAAAGAGATATAAATGGAATTTTCTTGCGACGTATTGATTATGATAGAATTCAGCAATTATTATCTAAATTTCATGAAGGACCTGTAAGAGGTCACTTTTCAGCATGTATTACAGCTTTAAAAATTATGAAATCTAGTTACTATTGGCCTAGTATATTCAAAGACTACTTTGAATGGATCAAAAAGTGTAAGAAATGTGTTTTCTTTGTTGGAAAAGAACATTTAGCTTTGTTTCCCCTATAACCTATTTCAATGGATCAACCATTCATGCAGTGGGGTCTTGACTTTATTAGCATGATAAATCCACCTTTGTCATAAGGACACAAGTGGATTTTTATTGCTACAGATTACTTTACATGTTGGACCAAAGCAATAGCCTTAAAAGAAGCTAATGAAACTTTGATACTATCCTTTTATGAAGGTATAGTTTGTAGATTTGGTGTTCCAGCAACTATCATTTTAGATAATTCCTGAGCGTTTCTTAGTGCAACGGTAACAGATTGGGCTATCAAGCACAAAATTTATTTAATTACATCATCTAATTATTATCCATAAGGTAATGGATTAGCTGAAAGTACTAACAAAAATATTTTAAGGATAATTAGAAGAACACTCAAAGATAACCAAAGAGCTTGGCATATAATGTAAAATTCAACACTTTGGGTTAACGGAGTGACTCTAAGATATCAGTTAGCAATTAACCAAAAAATCTTGTTTATGGAAGAGAGGAAAGAATTCCCATCTCGGTTGAGTTAGCTTTGCATTATATTTTCTACATCGATTGAATTACTTGAGAATGAACCATTGCAAGTTCATTATGCGAGTTAATGGTGTTGCATGAGCTAAGTGATCAAGTTCATGTAAACAAGGAAAAGAATCAAAAATAGATTAAAAAAATGATAAAAAGGCTAAGTTCGAGTCTTCAATGAAGGAGACATTGTGTAAGTGAAGCAAGTTGGGGGACAATTAAGTGGACATCAAATACTGAATTTTACATCAAAAACAACAAAACATCAAATTTAGTCTTCATGGACTTGAACCATGCCAAAAATTCAAAAACATGTCATAAAAATTGTACCATCGCATAGGGAAGACTATTAGCTTTGTAGAAATATTGATTTTAAAGTGAATAGAATAGGATAAATATCATTTTATAATTTTTTACTAATAGTAGGTCTTTAAGACACTTTTTCCCGTGAATGTTTATGTCTACGTTTAAGACTAAAAATTTTGTTTCACTTGTCAGAATGTGATAAAACTTATACCATCCCAACCATGGTGAAATTATATACATGTTCAAAAAAAAATTATTTGATTTCAATATTTTTTGATGAATTTATGGCGGGAAAACAGAAAGTGCTTTGTTTTCTTTATGTTTTTAGACCACTTTCACGGAAAAAATCATAAAAATAAAATATTTCTCAAAAAAATACAAAATAAAATCTATCCCAAGATAGATAGTGGCATCTAACTTCTCACTGAAGGAAAAATATATATATCAATTTTTGGTCATCTAAATCGCAGGCAAACGGACTACAATCTTATAGGGTTTTTTTTTAAAATACCAAGTCATTGAATTTTGAGTGTTTAATATAGCTAAACTTGTCCATGTTTAAAAAAATTAGTAGTTTAGAAACTAGATTCTAGATGCTACAATTCATATTAGTATAATTTTTTCTAATTTTGAGTGTATGCATGTCTAATAATCCATACAAATTGATATTATGTTGTTATTTGCAATATGACATCCACTTATGACCCCTTTTTTGTCCCCTAACTTGTTGCACTTACTCGCTTTAACTCCATGCCCAATGGAAAAGAGCGAGGCACTTATCTACAACCTAGCAGGAAGATTTCCCCATAGGATCATCATAAATGTTGACATTTTTACACTTGTGCAAAAATGGGTAACTTGAAACTTTGTTATGATGGACGACATTGATGAAGTGGACCTAACTAGGGGAATGCATTACAATATTATCATGTTTTTAGTTGCAAATTGATTATTTACATGTAATCTGCAGCTATGTGTGTTGTTACAAAATGTAACACCTCACATAGACTATCATTCCATGTTCATCTTCAACAAGGAAACATAAAAGCCCCAAGGACTAATGCATTTCCTTGATGAAGGCAGGAATCACAGTTTAGGTGAAATGTTAGATTTGGGAGCAAAAAAATAGTTGTAGTTTACAAGAAAGAGAGTTTATTAGTAAGTTATAGGTAATCCAACACTCTTTATTTTTTATATAAATGTATTTAATTATGTGTTTGAGTTTTTAATTCCGTTATACCATCAATATGCATAATTTTGAAAGCAGAAAGAAATATACAACTCAAGTACAGAAATTAAATGTCATATATTTATGAGGAAGTACAATATTTCCCACACAATATGTGGGATGTAACTCATAACTACTGAAGTAAAATATGCATGTACACAAAGCTAAAAGCATAAGAATATAGAGAAAACTCATCATTGCTTGTGGTTCTTCTATTGATCTTCATCCAATTGTATCTTCTTCATCCTCTTCTTCCACATCATCTAGTTCTATCATCATCGAGAGAAAAAGTAAACATATTTATCATTAGACATTAAGCCCATGGTTTAATATGTATACTTATGCTAATAGTTTTATGAAAATGAATCAATTGACATCATAATGCATAAGATGCATCAAAGACAGATACAGAATTGATAAGAGCAGTGTTCTAAATCAGCACATATGATTCCTAGAACCATTCTAGAAAAGAAAGAGAAAATAAAAATATGGAAAATAAGAGAGGCCAAAAACCTAAATGTTTTCTAACTATTTCTTTAAGTGTGCAGACATAAGTATCAGACTAGAGAGAAGAAATCTTTTACAAAATGATTACTATACAAAAGGAAAATACAAACTAAAAACAAATCCTTTCATCAAAGGTTTTCATCAAATTACATTCAAGCATAAAGTACATATTGAGTACCAAAATCTATAGCAACTGTTCAAATAAGGTATGATGCATAGAAAGGAGGAATTGAAACAAAGGAGACAGTGAGAAATGAGCAAAGGTATCTTCCATTTTTCATTAACAAACCTCTACCATAACCCATGAAGAGGATAGTTACAGGAGATATGACAAGTAAGGAAACTTTATAGGTATGAATGAGAGATATATGCTCAAAAGAATAGTTAAAATTGGTCAAGTGTGCAGCAAGAAAATGATATCACCAAGTACATATTTATGCAAAATACACTACAAAGGACAAAATGATATTTCCAACTTAGAATCAAGCTAAAATATCAAAGTACAGATGTAAATGCTGCCTTTTAAGAGTTGTTTCAGAATTCAACAAAACAAAGAAAGTACACTCTTTAAAAGTTTCAAGTGCAGGTACAAAATCTTCAGTTATTAAAGATAAGTGCACATATAAAGTCCAGTTTCAGCATGTTTATCAAAAGAATCATGGACATATAGCTACAAGGAATCCTTTAAAGGTTTCCATTTTATAGAGCCTAATTTCATAATTAACCAAATACAAAAATATAAGAATTGAAGAAATTCAAACTAGAATTCATTAAGTGCATCTACGGAAGGATTCCAAGTTTTGGATGCATGTTGAATGAAAATTACAAATTTCTACATCATAATCATGCATAGCAAATCGAGGCAAGTTTCATTTCCAATCAATAGTTATTTGAAGAACAAATACATTCAAGAACATCAAGGCTTATTGGGAATATGAAACATGGATCAATCAAATGTGAATCAAGTTGCCTCAACATTAGTTTGAATAGGAATAGAAAATATTGCAATACAACTACTTCGAGCGATGAAAAAGAAAATTTTCAGTCAATTAAAGAAATTGCAAATTCAAATAGAAAATCAAGGTTCACCAACAATGAGTGCAAAGTACTAGAAAATCCATCAATAGTATATCAATCTCCATTATCAAAGATAGCTACAACGATCCATTAAGGCAGAAATTTTAGGGAAGAAAAGTTTCAGTTTTGCAGTGACAAGAGCCAAAAAACATTTATATCCTCCATGATTAAGAAAAGGGAATGCATTATTTTGTACAGAATCAGAATGGTCATTATGTTTTCAAATAACATGGGTAGAAATAGAAATGAACAAGTACAATTATGTATTTGCAAGTTTGGAAAAATGATTATCATTCACTAGAATGGAATCGAGCTTTACCATTGAATACATTGTAGTCTTAAAACTACATATTTTACATACATTATGAAGAATTGAAATAAATCAGAATTCCAATCATGGGTACTACTTGAAGCAGAACAATAATCCCCGATATAATTACGTGGAAGGAGTTTCTTTCAACATTAGCACATAAGTGTAGATCCTATTAAAATCAAACAACAACTCATTTGCAGCAAGAAAGAAAGACAAAGGTTACACTATAGGCTGTAGTTACTCACATTGATTTTCCCAAGGGAAATGCAGAAGCTTCGGGACTCAATACTATAACACAAATGACACAATTTCTCAGCATAATGGTTTCTAATTGTACAGATCTAAATGTTCAACTACACATAACAAGGGAAGCAGACCTCATGAAATCAAATAGGAACAAAACGTACCAAGTGAATGGTGTTCTAGAGTAGAAATATGATCTAAAACCAATCGATGTTTTACAAAATCAGTTAAGAAGAATCGATGTGAACTTAAAACTTCCTATATTTGTGGTATTTAAGCCTTCAGAACAAATTTTGGAGATAAGATGTAATTTCGTCACCCATCAACTATTCATAAATTTTGAGTACAATATTACTATGATTCTCATTAGATAATTTCTCAAAAATCTACATAGAGAGTGCAGAGCTACAAGAAGTCTATCAAAATTTTCTTTGTTTCATACATTAATGAGAAAAGTGGATGCACAATCAATCCACGTGCCATACAATTTAAGGGTCAGGTGATCATGCATGAATATGAAGCCCATCTTCGGTAGAGAGAAGTAAGATAATCATAAATTATTGCAACTACCCATAAAACAATTAAAATGCAAGCCCAACTTGAATGAAGTTGTTTGGAAAGATGTGTATATTCACCGACTTTCAAGATCTTAATCTCGCTTTCCCTAAAGATGAATTTCCTCTTCCCAACATCGATCAACTTGTGGATCTTACCACAGTCATGAGATTCTTTCTCTTATGGCACGTTATTATGGTTGTAATCAAATTCTTATTATACCGTAAGACCAACATAGTACCGCCTTCATCACTCCTTGGGGTAACGTTTGCTACTACGTCATGCCCTTTGCTTTGAAAAATGCCATATCTACCATCAAAGGCCATAACTTACATTTTCATGATCTCATCCATAAAAACATAAGAATATTCTATCGATGATCTTTTGGGTAAATCTAAACATCTCCATGACCATCTTTTCATTCTCAAATTCCTTTTCAAGTGCCTCATTCATTTCTTCCTTCGTCTCAATCCATACAAGTGTGTGTTTAAAGTGTTAACTGGTAAACCCCTTGGCTTTATCATGTCTATTAGGGGCATTGAACTTTACCCCGCAAAAATCAAATCGATTATCGAAATGCCTCCTCCATCTAATCTTAAGAAACTTTGCAGCTTTCAAGTTTGAATTCAACGGTCCACCATTTCATCTCCCAAATTTCAAATCGTTGCTAACCCTTTCATCATTTTCTTCACAAAGACACAAAATTCAATTGGGATCATAGCTTCTAGAAGGATTTTGATGACCTTAAACAATATATTTTGTCTCCACCAAAGCTTACGCCTCCACGTGAGGGGGAGCCCTTTTATCTATACATATCTCGTTATTGATCATGCTTGAGGGAATAAGTTAGCACATCGTGATGCCCATGGTCATGAGCATGTTGTTTATTACATCAATATCACCCCTCACGACTATGAAACTCACTATAGCGAAGCTGAAAAGCTATGTTGTGCTCTTTTCTTTGATACCTCTAAGATTCAACATTATCTCCTCAATCATAAGACTTATTTCATTACTAGATTTCATCTTCTTAATACGATGCATTCTAAACCATATCACAAAGATTGTATCACTTGATGGCTCATGCTCATTACTGATTCTCGAACTCGAGTTCATTACTCAAAATTCCATTAAGGGCCAATCTATTGTAGACCAATTAGCCGAAGAACCTCTTCCTAGTATGTGTCTTCCTCATGAACAGTTTCTAGATGAATCCATCAAAAACTTCTACCATGAAGAGGATACCCTTAAGATGACCCTCTTCTTTGATGGATCTAAGTTCCAAGATAAGAGGGTGACACTAGATTCATTCTCTTCCCTCCTAGGGATGATCCTATTCCCCTCATAAACAATCTCTATTTTGAGGGCACAAACAATATGGCAAAGTATGAAGCCTTTATCTTAGGTCTTGAAATTGTTTCCTTTCTTGGTTTTCAAATTCTTAACATCTTTGGAGATTCTAATCTTATCGTTAAACATGTTACAGATGAATATCAATGTAAAAATGATACCCTCCAAAAATACAAAGATATTGTCCTTCTCCTACTTGAGGTGTTCTACTTTTACACTATCCAAGTCATTCCTTGATCACCCAATAATTTCACTGATACGATGGCATCCCTCGTATCTCTCATCCCATGGAAAATAGAAGAATACAAAATTTCTAGTGTCATTCATCATAGTGATCGACCATTACATGACCTACCTCGCGCTAATATTTTTGAAATGAGTTCGTCGATCTTTGATATTCCAAAAAAATTATTATCTATCCAAATCCATCATTCCATATGATCTATCCAAAAATTCGAGGAGGTATTTCCTTCATTGTGTCAATAGCTATGTGATTTTGGGTGATATTCTTTATAAGCATGGATTTGATGGTATTCTCCTTTGATGCCTTAAATCCCATGAATCATCTCATGTTATCCAGAATTCCATGACATAATTTGTGCTCGACATTTAAGTGGCTTAGCCATTTCTAAGTGCATTATTCTTCTTGGCTATTGTTGGCTTTCTCTCAATCATGAATGCTATGAGCATATTAAGAAATCAGTTAAATGTAAGTAGCACTTTAATCTTATCCACATTCATAGTCAATATTTTCAATCAGCTCATTACCTTTGGCCCTTCTCACAATGGGGTCTTGATCTCATTGGTCTTATCAATCCTTGATCTTCACAACAACATCATTCTATGATCAATGCAATTGAATACTTCACCAAGTGGATGGAAGTAATTCCCCTCACTTCCACTAAATTTGGTCCAATTATTAAGTTTATCTACCAACATATAATTTTCCGATTAGTCCTCACAAACTCATCATAGACAACAAAAAGTCCTTTAAAAATAAATATCTCAAGAAACTTTGTGACTCATTCAATATCCAGCTTAGTTTCTCTTCTCCTTATTATCCTCAAGCTAACGGCCAAGCTGAAGCCACTAATAAAACTCTTCATAACATTCTTGCAAAAATTATTGATCAGTCAAGTCGTAGTTGGCATCTTTATCTCCCCTTCGCTCTTTGGGCTTATTGCACTAGCATCCACACTTCCACGAGACATACTCCCTTTTATTTTTTGTATGGTTCTCAAGTTGTTCTTCCCCTTGAATTTAAAATTCCAAACTTGTATGTATCTCTTCGTGACTTCATCTCTGATGAGGATTATTTCAAGGAGCATTTAGAACAACTAGAATTATTAGATAAATGATGCCTCCTCACTCTTGAAAACCATCATGTTTATCAATAACATATCAAGTGTGCTTACAAAAACACCTCAAAGAATGTGACTTTAATATCGGTGACCTCATCCTTAAATAAAATCATAACGTTACTACTCTAAAAAGGAGCCAACATGGAAATTTTACCCCTAACTAGATTATACCATACATTATCACACATAAGTATGGGTTAAGAGCCTATCGTTTAGCCTCCCTTGATGGTAAACCGAAGTGGAACCACTTAACACATTGCACTTGTGATCATTCTAATGTTATCATGTCTACCAGTGAGCACTTAGTCATATCCTCATATCATTCCTCCATCATTAGCCTCTTTTATCTATCATTGTAATGATTTGGAACTATGTGGTCTATCATTACTTTCCTTGGCATGACCTTAAATATGGGCACCACGACTGTGCCCATAGCATTTTCCTTATGGATAGGTTCTACCTTCTTGGTGAGAACTCCACAATCATTACATCCATCACCCTCTTATATACCTATTTGAATCACACTAAGGGTCAACAAGCATCTCTTTTACGTTCCTTCTCCCCTCCTAAGTGGTACTTAGCTATTCCCACCTCTTCTTCGTGTTAAAATAAAAATTCATCGATGTTTAATCAAAATTCAAAGTTATCAAAAACAAATTGCTCCTCAAGTACAGATGTTCATGTTTAAAAAATATTAAATCAAAAGAAATCAAAATTAATAGAATGATCCCTCAATGGACGAATATCATGTATATTATCCTCCTATTGAAATCATGTATGTATAAAGTAGACCATACCCTCAAAAGATGGCTACTCTTTTTTGTACCATTGCATTGAAGGCTTCTTACATTGATTAGCCTTCCATTTTATCAACATCTTAAGAAATTTTCCCACATTGATCGTTTTACTCTTTCCCTTCCCAAAGATGGGGCATATATTTAGGGAACACCGCTTAGGATAACCCTCTTCCCAAATATAATTTACATTACAAATCCATTTTTTTGTTGACATTAGGTTTATTATTTTATTTCATCCATGTTTCCTTGTGATATTTGGTATAACTAACTATCGTTGGTTATATGCTAACATTTGTTTTTGTTACATGTGCCTTGCATTACCTAGATCCCCCTCTTGTTTAACTCCAATGCGATTGAGGCATATTTTCCTCGCGCATTCCTCAATATGACGTAGCATCATTTGTACCCATGGGTCTCCATCATTAAGTTGTGTTTTATTCTAAACCTTTCCACATCTATCTTTTATCTCTCATTTATTTCATTACAAGCACATATTTCTTTATGTAAATCCCCTTTATGCTACCCATCTATGATATCACATCAAATTGCCTACCCTTATCAATACCCATCATTTATCACATCTATTTTCAAACATCCTACATTATATATTAAAACCATCCAACCATGCATATATATTCATCATCATAATAAAATCCAAAGTAAAACATGTAATCATCACCATAATCAATATAAAACATATTATTATCATAATATTCATCAAACATCATCATAAAATAAAACATACCATCTTATACTTTTACCATCATCATCAAATATAAGTAAAACATGTAATCACATCATCATGAATCAAATAATCAACATCACACAATATACACATGTTAAACCATGACAAAATCATATATCATATATATATCGTCAAAATAAAGTGTATCAATACATCATCAACCTCTAAGGGTCCTCTCTCAAAGTAGATATGACTATAAAAACAGTGAAGTTCACATCAGAAATCCTAAACTCTTGCCCTTGTGAGGAAAGCCTCTTTTCTCTCTATCGGCCTCATCACCTCTACCCTAGCCCTCTCCTTGACGCGGTTGAGCCACACTCGTTGTGCTCTCAGATGGCCCAGCTCCAACTGATTATCTTCTCTATAGATTCTCCCAATATCGTAGTGTCCATGGAAACTTATTGATCATAATCCTCTCATAATACTTAACCTCTGTAGCTAAGGATTTGTATCAATCCATAGAAATCATGTTAGGAGGTACCATCTCTCCTCCTCCCTGTGATGATGTTTGTATGCCATTTACAGCCTCAGGAGTTAGAATAGTAGCAAGGTATCCAAAATGGGTCTTACAAGTCTCCATCTTCCTTCTCAGACTGTCCATGTCCCGGGTGATTTTCTCCCTCTCCTATGTAAATGCCTCCCTATGCTATATTGCAATGTATCTCTCAAAATGCATCCTCACTAGATCTACATGTAATTGTATGATATCTAGAGAATCTCCTCTATCTCCATCTCCACCGCCTTCCTGGATATTCCCCTACCTCAATCTTCATCTCCTCCTCCTCCTCATATCTTCTCTTCCCAAAACCCGAGCTACCCAAGTTGTGGTAATCAAATCAATGAATCCCACTCCAACTCCTACTTCATCTTCATCATCCCCCAAGTTCTTATATGAGATAGGATCCCTAGGCATAGTCTAAACAACACAAAAATATTGTCATACTCTATCAAAATGAATGGCATCAATCATATTTTGTTTCCTAACCTACTACCATCTCATCCTCTCGTATACCAACTAACTTTGCATCCACCCTAGGCCATGCAGGGAAACCTTAATATGGCCTCCATTTGATCTCATCCACATTAATATCTAAAAACATATCCATATACTAATCCACACCTCTGTCTCCCCTCACTCCATGGGTCTAATCAACTCTCCATCTCGAAAACCCCACTCCAAGCTCTATGTGGTCTCCAAAGTGACCCATTGTATCCCAGTGGTCGAATAACTAAAAAATACCCATAGGCCCAAAGAGTGTGTAAGAAGCCTACATCTAATCCCGATCTCCTCCCTTCTCTATACATGCCTGCTCATGGTACACATGTACTAGCAAAACCAATGCCAAATAAAAACATTGTCTAATGCTCAACAATATCTACTATGAAACCTACTAGAGCCCATGGAAACCTCCTCCCGAGTGAGGCAATACATAACATGACACTACCATCATAACTAGAAAAATTAATCGACTCCTTGGTACCCCAAAATTGTACCTCATCTCATATGAAAAATACCTAAATATAATCTTATATGGGGTGCATTAGATCCAAAAATCCATTTCAATACTACATGTTTGCTATCAAATGTGATGGGAACTATCTCTCTCCCTCGTATAATAAATCTAAGGATGTAATATACATCTTCCAGGGTGATATTCATCTCACCCACCCTGAACAAAAATGTGACTTTCGGTCAATCCCATCTCTCAACTAAAGCTATCATCAACCCTATGTCCCATATGATTTGTTGATAGTGTTTAAATCCTCCTAACCCCATGGCTTCCAAGTGATCCCACTCAACATCAGTCATATCTCCTCTCATCTTCTCATATAGATCTGGGACTCAATCTCTCAGATACAAAGTCTCCATGGCTTAATCATCCAAACAACACACAAACATTAATTTTCCCATCATCATCTCTTCTATCTATCAAAAATTTCCAATCTAGCCCTGGTCGAAGCCGAACTAGGTAAAATTGACATGTGTATGGATTGATCGATATGCCTTAGGACCAGTTCGACAAAGGTGACCCATTTGAGTAGCCGCTAACCACTCCCTTTGGCATCATCCTTTTTCTAAAAAAATTGTAAAAAAATAACTATTACATAAAATAAACTAAAACACAAGCATGGATTTCATTACTCATTATCCTACACACCCTCCGTGTTTTCAAGATGCTCCTCTATCCTCCATCTCTCAATCTCCTTTTATATCTCTTAACTCTCAATTATCAATTGCACCTATGAAAATGAGCATTGTTTGCCCATCCTCAGGCTTATATAGCTTCCAACACCAAGTCGTCATTGCCCCCTTAGGTCATCGTCGATCGGCCTTAGTCACCGTCAACTCACCTTGGAAGACCTTGTTTTAGATTTCCCTCCTCCTTTTTGTGTCCTTTGTTAAGGCCTTATCTATTTTTCTCTCAAACTCCACCTTTGTGGTTTCATTTATTCCTCCTCCTTGGAGCATTTTATTTCAATGTCTACTCCCAAAGTCCACCTTTGAGGCCATATTTATTACCCCTTGGGGCATTTTATATCATCATTTTTTTCTTCGTATTTTTTGCCTTTTCGGCCATTTTCGTGCCCTTTTCTAGGAATCATTGCTTCCATCCTCATCCTTTATAGATGCCTACTTTGTTATCGATTCCTCATGTATGAAGGATTTCAAATTATTTTCACATTTGGTTACACATAGTTTTATGTTTTCCTATGACCCATTGGTCCTCATGGCTCACATCCATTCAATAGGTTTCCCATTAGATTCCCCTAATTTTGTAGTAATTTTTTTCCACTTATTGATCCATAGAATGTTACCACTATCTCCATTAAGACCATCCTTCATCCCATCCCAACGTGATATCAAAATCACCACCATAGGTTCTATTATTGTTTAAATCCTTCTTTCTTGGGGCATCTTGCCTCGCTTTATCATTTTACCCATCTTTCTTCTCCCACTCGCCCTTCAACATCTACCTCTTTCAAACTTGTCATCAATTTCCCTTTGCATTATTGATCCCTTGTTTTAGGGGACCTCATCATCAACCTTATTTTAGCCTTCATCCTACTCTCATCATTTTTATCTCAAGGATTGCCCAATACAAGCCACACGATAAAAAGGGGCAAATGTACACACCAAAAATTGGTTTCGCTAGCCTTGATTTCCCGCGTGTGCATTTTTCACCATGGTCTTAGTTAGACCCCCTTAATTTGATTCATTTATTTAAATAACCATCTATTATTCCATCACTTTTAATTCTTAAATAATTCTTGTTAATAAACCTTAATTACCTAATTACCCCTAATTATCTTTCATCTCTCTTAATTAGCTAATTACCTCTAATTGTCTTTCTTTGGGATGCTTTTATCCCTAACCACCTAAATCCACATCCCTACACTTTTTCTAGCTTTTATCTAACCCATATTTATCTCCTATCCACCCATGACACTTCCCTAAACAACCCTTACCCACCTACATGTTTTAAATAACTTATCCCAATCTCTAAAAGCCCCATATCTCAAGTAAATCAGTGATTTTACCATCTAAGGAATGGTTTCCCGTAGTTGGTGGCAACCCATATGATTCACCATCAACCCTATAAGACTGATTTCACCCCCTTCAAAAATGAGACACAACTTGAGCTTTCTTGCACTGTGCAAACTTATCTTCGAATCTGAGAAATCTTGCAGCTGTGTCAACCCTCTTGGAGTCCATTGGATCTTGTTTCACATCACTTGTGAGACTTTGGGGGTTTACTTTGATTTTGTTCTTGTCTATGCTATCATATGTGATTTCCATTATTATCTTGTAGAATCTAACTTCTTGTAGGTCTAGCTATTATCATAATTTCATCTTTAGCTTGTTCTTCCAATCATTTTTCTTATAGGTTTCTTATTTATCTCATCCATCTCCAACTTTTCTTTGTATTTTCCAAGTCTTCATCACTCCACCCCTGGGTCATTGTCAACCCATCGCTCTGTCACCATACTTCATGTTTCTAGATCCTTCCTTGTGTCTCCTTTTACTCTATTTTTTTCCAGTTTCTAAATCTACCATTTTGATACTTTCTTATTCCAAATATGGCATGTCTCGCACTTCATTTTTCAAATCAACCTAAATCCAGGTTTTTGCTGGTCTAATCTACCCTAACCTATGTTTTCTTACATCTCGTTTTATTGTTTGTCTCAGATCTTCTTCTACAATTTGTTACAAGCCTTCTCAAGCTTCTTTTAACATGCTTTGCACATCTTCACCATCATCTTTATGTCCACCTTCATCTACTCAGTCACCGTGAACTCGCCCCTATGTAACACAGGGGTCACCGTCGACCCAGTCATGTAAATTTAGTTTAAGTTGATTTGAATTAAATCAATGTTTTCCATCCATTTCTATCAGTTTCAGATTCTATCATGTATCATTTTATGCATGATATCCAACCATCTATCATTTATTTCATTATCTTTTATCAAATGGGGTTGACATCCATGAAAGGAAGGTAACACTTATTAGGACCAGCTTCGTCGGGCAGCCCCGCATATATCATCTAATCCATTTTCTTCTTAGTTCTTCTTGTCTTGCAGGTTCATCGAGTTTGTAGCAAGATCATTCACTTTGTGCCCATCTATTTTCATCCATCATGCATTCGAGGTACCTTAAACCCTCACATTTTGGAGTTATTTAATTTTCTTTAGTACTAATTCATTAACTTGAAAAGGAAAGAAAAAAATAGAACAACACATGCTTCAATTCATAGGGTTTCAAGATTACTTTTAAAGGATTGAAATATATTTGGTCTCAATTTCATTTGAAGAAAAGAATCACAAATGAATCACCATGTTCAGATTTCGAGTCGTTACCACTCGGAAACATGATATAACCTATGTATATTAATGTTTTTATGATATAATTACAAATATAAAAAGAGTGCACAATACATCAAATTATTATCTCGAGCACACCCTACTTGGTACATAAGTAAATCAACTTGTCTTGTATCCATGCAATGATTACTCTCTTAAAACAACATTATAACATCTTGTAAAAAAATTCAATCTAAAATTGGCCTACACTTCATAGAACCACTTTCCTTTTTCCATTTACCGAATATGCTAGAAAAATTCAACATCAATAATATTACCATCATACTAAGAGATTAAACAATAGTATAATACTTAGTATATAAGCTTACTTCAGCCCCTAAGCTAACTTTATTTCCATTTACATAATGTCAATATAAAATAACAAGATGTAAATGTTACTAATATATAGAATAACAATGGTTCTAGTTTACTAAGATGTAAAGCAACCAAGTTCCAAGTTTATAGAAATACAAAAACATCAAGGTAATGGTGGTGCATCATGGATATGATCACCCTTTCATGCATTTCTGCATGAAAGGATGGCCATACCCATGTGTATCCCATCTAGTAAGAGTACACACTCCATGATAGTGAACTCTTACTATTTGGGATAAACTAGCTACAACATTTGAATTCATGATATTAATATAGCAACACAACAACATTATCCATTCCAAATAACTATGTTCTAATACACAAACTTTCCCAAAATCCAACTACAAAAACTCATAGAAAGGATTAATAGAATTGGATATTCATTGCTAATTTTAGCACAAGTTCCCACTTCAAATATTAAAATAATTTTCCCAAAATAACCTTCATTTTTACAAACTAACACAAGGTTTCTTGTTGACATTTTTTCACCCATGCAAAAATGGCAACTCGAAACTTCATTTTAGATGGAAGGAATTGATGAGATGAATCTAATTATGGGAAATTCATACAATTTTCATTGTGTTTCTAGTTACAATAATTGATTAACAACATGCAATTTATAGCTATGTGTGTTGTTACTAAATGTAACACCCCACATATGTTACCATTCCACATTCATCTTCAGCATGGAAACAGAAAAGACCCGAAGGAGGGAATCAGAGGATATCAGAGGATATGTGGGATTTTACATCCCATAGAAGCAAATAGAGTTGTTTATTGTAGGTTGCAGATGTTCATTATTAAGTTACAGGTATTTTCAATTTGATCATTTCCTATGATTAAGTGTTATTAAGTATGTTATTGAGTTGTTTAATTCATTGTACAATCATTACATATCATAAGATCTAAAAGTAAAAGGAAGTACACAACTCAATTACAGAAATAATATCATTTATTCATAAGGAAATTGAATGTTTCCAACACAAGCCGTGGGATATAACTTATGACTATTAAAATAAGAGATACATGTACATGAAACTAAAAGAAAAAATTATAGAATAAACCCATAATCACCTTTGGGTTTCATTTTTTCATTCATTTCTCCAATTCTAGCTCCTTCATCTTCATCTTCTGCATCATCTTGTTCATCAATGTACCTGAAAAGAGAAAAAGAAAATACATCAATTACTGAGCTCAAGGTTTAGTTCATATTCATGTGTTATCTATCTTCAAGTAGATAAATCTCTTAAAATAAAAAAGCATAAGGTACATCAAGTAACAAATACATAATTGAAAAGGTACTATCTTGCATAAGCACATGTGATTCTCATAATCATGAGAGACAAAATAAAGACAATAAAATCACTATGGAATACAAGAGAGGTTAAAGCCTATTTATTTTCTAACTGTTTGATTAAGTGTGCACGTACAAACAACATTTGAAGCAAACAAATTGAATTAAATGAAAAGTATTGTACAGATAAAATATGCAACAAAGAACAATATAGGTTGAAGTCTTTACATACTATCAAGTGAAAGGAGCAACAACTCGAAAAATGTTGAAGTGTACATAATAGCACTAGCTCACCCATAATATGCAACAAGTATAGGACCATCCTTTCGGTTCCTTGAAGTAAAAAAAGGTTAAATGGAGATATTTGCAACACCATTGGTATACAAAAATCTTAGACAGAGTTTCATTGAAAAGAAAATAACAATATTGAGATGTCAAAATTTTCAAATCAAAGAACATATCCATATTGAATAGTCTACCCTAAAATAGGAGGTGTTTAAGATATCATACGCTATTGTCATGAACTAATTAAGTAAATATTTTCCCAAATCATAATAAGTTATTGATTATTAATCAATGAAAGATCATTGAATTGACATTTTTCAAAAGTTAAGGAGTTACGATTGTATGAATTAGTACATCAAAAAGTCTTTGTCTTTTCAACAAAAAGAAAATTATTTATAAATGGAAAACTAGTTCTAGATATCAATGATATCTACATTTACAAAATTCAAAGTAATAAGAAATTTTGCAAGTTCAGTTTAAAGAAGGATTTCATATACATAATTACTAGTTTCCCTCATAGGTAGTAAACAGAGTGAACTTTGAAGATGTTTACAAAGTCCGAAACTTGTAAGATAGATACGAATTATATGCACAGATCAAATAAAGAGAAACATAATGATTTTGACTGGAGAAGATAATTTATCAAATCATATAGTTCACTTGTGATAAGTAGATACTTCAAAGGAAGAATTTCCATAATATGCGTGAACAAAGTTCAAGAAAGAAAGTTTCTCATTTCTAGATCCAAAAGTTTGTGTACCATGAGATCATCTCCAACAAAATCATAGAAGTTTCTAATCATCCATTTCAAGTACACGAATGAATTACAAATACGAACAAAGTGAGATGGAATGTAAGTAAGGAATAAAATTACATAAAATAAAGACAAGTTGTAGTCATGGAATTGAAATCTAGATTTTCGTTCTCCAAAACATCATGTTATTAAGTGCCCGTAGAATAGACTTTCAACATACAATGCAAAATAAACCCTTTCAAAGCATGTAAAAGGAAGATACTTCATGAGACAATGAGGCTTCATTAAATGGAACATGGAGTGGATGAGAAGGAGAGCCCTATACATACAAACTGAGCCCATATTGAGCTAGGGTAACAGGTTTGATTCAAACACCCAGAACATAAATGAAAATCCATCATAAGAAAAGGAAGTAGTAGGGAATTGAGCTATTTTTGGGACTCAAATTGGTTTCTAAATTGACCAATTTCTTGTAGGTTTTATAGACTCAAAGAAGGAAAGCTCTATTTTCTTGAATGACCATTCGGTTTCTAAATTTTTGCTAGTTCTGATAAGAGAAATGCCTTCTATTCTACAACCATGAGAGGATTTCATCAAAATTACAAAGAGCTCGGATGAGCGAACTTGAACTCACTAGTTTTAGGAGGAGATTTTCAAACCCTAAAAACATCTTGAAAGCATCAAAAGAGAAATGAAGACCCATAATTGTTTCAAGCTCGAAGTTGCAAGGAACATAGAGAAATGTGAAATAATAACAAGTCTCAATGGAAATGAAGCTGAAAACAAAACTTGAAGAGTGAAAGGAATCATAACTACAGATTTAAAAAATGAAAGCTCACCTTCTAATAAAAGAGTCCATTGTTGCATACCAATACCACAGAGAGCTCGAGTAAAGAAAATACCAAGAAAATGCAAATTGTTCGATCCTTCACAACCTTGCAATGCCAAAGAATGACAAATATTAGAGATTGAGTAGCAGATTAATGACAACCACCACTAAATATCTTGAACAAAACTCAAAAATGACAAGAAAATTAAAAATTTCAAAGCCGCAGAGCCTCACAGATGCTAGGAACCAAGCTTCAAGTGCACAAATAGAGCTTAAATCATAGTTTCATGTTGGTGAGTGGAAAATTGGCCAGCCTTCACCAATGAAACCAAAATTACAAAGTGAAAATGAGTTAGGGTTCATTTTTTTATCTCAACCTATTAACCATCCACAAACCTAACTCGGTCAGAGTCATGAATCAATGGTGAAGATCATGTTGGTACAAGATCCAACATTCAAAAATGCAAACCCAACTCAACAACCCAAATCACCATGAGTATAAACATCAACACTCCAGATTGGTAGAGTACAAAGATCAACGCTTGAGATTTGATCACCAAATTCAATGTGATCCAAGTCACAATGGTAAAGCATCAATGATGGAGATCAAGAAAGGACATCAATCAATGGATCGAATGCAAACCACCATGCCAACTAGGGTTCAAATAATCAACTACTCAAATCACAAAGTATATGGAACAAAGGTCGGTGTTGAAGACATAACTCGACTAGAGTTAGATGCAAGTAACCGAAAAAAGAAGGGTTAGCCATCATGGAAAGGGTCCAAAGTATATATTATGTCACAGATATTTTTGAACACTAACACCATCATTGGTGTGAATAATTTAATCATGAAGGGGCACCGAATAACACATAAGTTTCCACAATGACCTTGATCTATGCAAACATCAACCTAATGGGGTCATTATTATATATAATTGTGCCAAGTTTAAATAATCAATTCATTATTATTTTAACTTGTATTATATATGCCAAGTCAACAAAGGAGCAGGTTACCTTAACTTTTGCAAAAATACCTTAATTTTTCCAAAAAAAAACCTTTTTCTAAGTATGTGTATTTCACAAGAAGACAAAGAATGCATACACAAAGAGTCAACATCGAGCCAAAATGATTAAAGTGGAGCCTAATTACCTTATGCTTTTCAAAAACTAAGAGTGTTATTTTCTTACACATATGCTCATAGGTGGTCCCCACACATGGGTGAATATTTTGTTAAGTGTTGGAGATGAAGGGAATTATTTTTCTTACACATGAGTGGAATTATTGCATGTTATCACAAAAGGACAAAACAGAGAAGAAGACATAATTTCCTTTACAATGTGGGTGAATATTCAAGTGTCACATCAGAGAATTAAGTATGATTATTTAATCATCACCTACAACATAAAGGAAATAGTTACATGCACATTAGAGAAAGCTTGCACATCAAGAAAGAGCTATTGTTAGCTAATTTATTCACCCAACTTTATTATTTCAGAATTAAAGTAGTCAACTACACTTTGACTAAGTGTATTTTTGTAACTAAGGCTATTAATGCCTCATTGTAAATTGTATGTTTATTTTTATTCCTTTATTTATTCATGATGAAGGCTAAAAATAACATGCACAAATCAAGTACATATTGCATTCTATTTCTAGGAGGGTTTGGGTGAAGTATTTTTTCTATATATTGTGTGCACTAACAAGGAACACAGATTTTGGATGTAGGAGTGCTCAAGATTTTTTTTTCTAGTTTTTCCTTGAATGAGAACCAGTTATTACCTTTCCAATTATTTACAGTGGTGTGTATCTTTCTATTAGCTCTTGTGAATGTTAATTCCCTAAATTAATTATCTTACCTTGCTACAAATTTGGTGTTTTTTTCATAGTCTTAGTGTGCATGTTAGCTTGTTGTGTTGTTGTGATTAATCCCTCAACACATAAGTGTTTTTCCTTAGGATTTAGTTGAAACCCATTGGTTCATGCTCCTTTAATCTGTTTCTCAATAAATTATGCATGTACTAAGTCAAAGCCCTCAATCATTTTGGTGTATCACCCCATTTTAAATTCAGTTAGAACAATCTTTTTATCCTTAAAACCCCAAAACTATCTTAGGATACATCAATAAGGAACTGTCCTTGTAATCTTGGAGACTCACCTTAACAATAAGTATAGCCACAAAATTGAGGTGTTTCCATTGTATCTGTAGAAATGAGGGAATAAATCAAGCTTAGAACCCCTATTGTTATCCCTCAACTAGGGTGAGCTTCTGAGAGATAACATTTCCCAAATCTTAAAACCAATTCTTTACATAACTTTATTTCAAACTACATCCTTCCAATATACAACCCATTTTCTTACAATAAATCACTTTCCAAGGATTTAACAACATAGAACAAGTTTCTAACCTCAATAAGGATCTAGTTAACTGTAATAATGGAGTCAAATGTCTTCATAAGTTATCCAAAAACACATAAGGGGGAGCCAAACAACATTCACCGCCCCCGTATCCAATGAGGAAGGGAGAATTTCCCGATTATCCCCGATTCCCACCACACAAACCATGAAATAGCTAAAAACCCTTTGAGAAACATTAAGTTTTGGCCTTGCTCTAATAGGCCCAAAATAAGAAAAATCAATAATAATGTAACTAAAACAAGTAAGAAAAATAATGGCTTGAAATCAATCCAAGTAGGAGAGGGGGAGACAAAGGTTGGTCTCCTTATCAATCCAAGTGGGTAGTGAATTAGGCCTTGAAACCTCCATTATACCAACCCTCCTTATTCCTCCACTACACCTTATACCTCCAAAACCACCCCTTTTCTCTCCATCAAAGGAAAAATTCCCATATACGCCAAACTCCTTTAAACAAAATACAATAAACATCCACATCCATAACAAGAACTAAGTATCATTTTACCTCCATCAAACCAACCTGTTGTCGCCAAATCACTGCACCCCCCGAATGGCCAGGATGTGAATAGGACGTTCGGTGTGATTGGGACACATGGGATCACCTCTCAAGCTATGGGACTTGGGCTTGAGGTGAACCTCCGGAGAAGGCCGGCTTCCTCTTCCTAAACTAAGTGTTGTACTACTCCTAGTGTAACAAAAATGATTATCTAGTCCTACGCTAACATTTTCATGGGGTTTTAGGGAAAGAGATTTATAGAAATGAAACTATACTAGGGATGGTGATGCACCAAATAAAGGGTGTCTTCAGATTCAGGAAGGGTTAATTTGAAGAGGGTGTGTGCACCACAGGTCAACTTCACCTACTGCAACTTAGAGAGGGTACAGGATACCACAGACTAAGAGACACACGTTCCCTTTGTTAAACTTTATCAGACCGAGAAATATACCAGTTTCCCAGGTGAAGATAGATGAACTCAAGAAGGGTGAACAGACACCACAACTCAACCGCATGCAATACTTCACCACTTGATAAGCACGTAACTCCAAGAACCTGCGGTAGAAACTTAAACTCAGTATATAGTGTACCTGCAAGTACGAGAAAGGCACAAAGAAGCACAAAAGGATGAAAGGACCGAGATTAGTCACAAAACACACACTTTTATTGCTTCAATAACATGCACAATGCATCATACATTCAGAAGAGGCAATAGTTGCCATTACAGTCTTGAAGAGGAGGCTTGAAAGTTCTCTCAACACACAAGAACAACTTGCAGAAGAGAGAGGATTCTTGAAAAGTATACACTCGCCTGAGATATCTAACTGTCCAACTTGTCTGAACTGTTGGAACCCTTTGAAATGAGCTTCCAACTTACATTTATAGAAGAATATGTGAGAAAGAAGAGGAAATGGTCATAATTGCATTCCTAAAATGAAGGCCCATGATGTATTTATTGCAGTTAGTTGAACTACCTGAGAAGGTTCCATCATGGGTCATTAATTGCCTGATGACCTAGTCTTCTCAATTAATTAAAAGAATATTTAAATAAAATATTTAAATAATAATAATAAATATTATTATTAAAATATTTAAATAAAAATATTAATTTAATTAACATAATGTTGGGACCCCCCGTTGACCCGTTTGACTTGAAGAGGAGGGGGGTCCATGTGGATAGAGTCTGCAAAATCTCAACTCGGTGAGCTTCGAATCCTCTAACTCGGTGTTGCACTCGATTTTTGACCCCGCACTAACTCTTTCCTCGTCTTGGCAATCGGGCTCTTTTGCATTGAGTCCTTCGAATGGTGAGCTATCAAACTTGATTCTTATCGTTTTGCTAAAATGTATGTAGATCCTGTGAACCTGGCCTGACGCAAATTAAGACTCGCCTCACGAATGCCACTGCTACGGTCTTGCTTTAAACTCCAACTCAAGCCATTCTGAATTACCAAGCCACCTATATGCATTGTGAACATGAAGCTTTAAGCCCGAAATTGAAAGCCTCTACAAATACATTAAACTTCAACACCCGCGAGCTTATTCTTTATCTCGACTTGGTACCAATGTTTCCACAATATGAAAAGTTTGACTCTAAATCATACTTAGTGGATTTGATCCATAATACATTGGTTGTACCCACAGAGGTTAAACAATTCAATGAATTTAAATTATTTCACTCCTGCATGTTGCGCCATTTAGAAATGATTTTCGAGCTATGAAAATTGTTAGGGATCATGTTACGTGGCCCTGTCAACACTGAATCGATTGATTTCTCTGTGATAGCTCTAGTCTTGACAGATAGAGTTATTTCTTCTTGTTTTGGACCACATATTCACATGCATTCCACGTTCAAACTCCATGAAACAACACCACGAGCTCTTCAACTGATTCGACCTGGCTTTGTTTTGCATATCAACCCGAGCACCTGGTTGGCTCAAACTCACTTGAATGTCATGCTTAACCCAACATTTCTAAAAAGAATGGTTTTACCACAATGTTCACGGTTCTTCCTTATCATATAACACTTGCAGTAAGAATGTTTTAGCTTGGCCATAATAAGCACAATTGTACCTTCCAAACGATGAGAAAATGCCATTATCAACAAAGACCTAATGCTGCCATGATGATGACCCAGGCTTATGCCCGTAACATGTCGATAGACACCCTTGAGACTGATTTTTGGCCAAAGAGCCCTTCCTTATTTTGGCAGTGCACTCGGCAATCTCGGCTCCAATCAACAATTATGCCACTATTGGGATCTTAGTATGGCATAGGTAGCTATGAGCTAAACAATATACTCATTTTTTCGAAACCAAGAAGATCCTTCATGTTACAATTTTCAACACATAAAAGGAGCACTTCAAAAAATACATTGAACAACTGGGGCAGCCAAGAGGACCTTGGAAAAAATGTACAGTAACAACCATATGAATTCTTCCTTAGTCGTGGATCAAAGCTAATAGAAATAAGCTAGATAAAATCGGCTTGAAACTACAGTATAATCGTCCATTGTTAAAAACGAGCTTCTCTGAACCTGGTAAAAGAATGTTTTTATTGTCTGATTGGACGTACATAATGGAAGGGTATAAATATTGCTTCTGCCCTCAGAGTTTCTCAAAGAGACCATCAAGGATGTAACATGCAAAACGGCCGACCGGGTATTTTCAGAGCTGACCTTCACATTTAATTCGTTTTTAGGTAAAGAAATGCTGAGCAATACGAATCGTTTCATTCTGTACCGTAGTAAACCTTCATCTCCTGATTCAGGCAGATTTTATGAAGCCTTGAATGGCGTGACTCCAATCCATCGTACACGGCAGTGAATATTTGTTTCCTGCAGCTGTCATAGATCCGAGTTCAGAATAAGGATAAGCCACAGTTTGAGGATGCATTCGATATTGATCAGATAACAACACAGTTGGACAACCTGTTTGCTGGAAGCGTTCAAAAGACTTCAGAATAAGGATAGGCATGCATTCGACACTGAACAGATAACAATACAGTTGGATAACCTACTTGTTTAAACGTGTTCAAAAGGCTTTTCTTTGTCTTGTACATGCTGCTTGACCGTGCGGGAGCAACTACCACTTTAATTATCCTGGTAACTCGCACAAAGACTCGACTACTCCAAACTGCGCAGGGTTTTCATGACGGATTGCCATCTTAATATTTCCCTTGGCAGTTTGATCTGATTTCTCCCCAGTGCGGAGTGAACAACATGGTTTTCCATGCCAAAATTTCCACTTGGCGGTGCTGCTCCGAATCTCCCCCGCGTGGAATTTCTTCCTTGGCTTGCCATCCACGAAAACCCACTTGGCATTGCTCGCCTTATTTCCCCTTCGCGGAAGTTTGGTCATGGTTTGCCAAACCAATATTTCCACGCTTGGCAGTGTTTGCCTTATTTTCCATGTCCTTGGCAAGATAGAAAAATGTTTCGCATGCGTGGAATTTCTTCATGACGGATAGCCATCTTCTCCTGCCGAGTTTTCCTTCAACAGATTTGAGGATAACATTAAACTCTCAGTGAAAACATTTCAGCTGTAGCTTGTAAGGTGTGATAATTCCGACAGAATCCTTTATGCTCGCCAATCTAGTGACTCGTTGAAGATGCTCATATAATTGCAAAGAAAATTGTGCCTCATGAATATTCTGATATGAAACAGTCCCACCTCTATGAGATTTGCTTCCATGAGTTACATCGTAAAACAAGTAAGATCTCGATAGAGAGTCTTTGTAATAAATTTCCTCAGGTCTGCTGGTAACACTCTTACTGTCACTTAATCGATTTTCATAAAAATATCTTGAAGGAAAATCCCAAATTTGAGGATGCATTCGATGTTGAACAGATAAAAACATCGTTGGACGACTTGCTTGCTGGAAGTGCTCAAAAAGGCTTCTACTATACTGCAACATGTCAACTGCCTGTGCACCAAATGCTCGGCCGAGGAAGGTCTGAACAACGCCAACGAAAATATATATACTGTATTCACTAATACCCTGGCCCGGCATTCTTGCTGTCTCTGCGAGCTTACCATTGAAAAATTATCTCGAGTAGGCCTCCCAGTTTTGCATTAATCAATGAGCCCTGGAATTGTATCCTAGAAACCATCTTTAATGCATCCACATGAAACGAGTTGCCTTGAATTATCCATCATGCTCGATGAGTCCCATTGATAGGGCTCCATCACGTATCTCTGTTTACGCAACGATCTCCATTCATTTTATGGCACTCTTGATGCCTTGGCTTGCGTTTGAATCACCCTAGCTCTGCAGAATGTGTCCTAAAAGAAGCTCACCACATGATCTCCAAAATGAATGAGTCACGAAGATGAGTCGAACTCCTTATCTCTGCCTTCGCTTCCGCCTGTGGCTTGAACCTTTCCAATTCATTGAGACTTTATTGATAGCTCAAACTTTGACTCTCCCTGACTTGGCCTTCACTTCCGCATGCATCGATCTCTACCGAGATCCTTATAGAGTTCCCTTCATTCGTCAATTTTCAACGAGCTATATTTTGCATTAACAAGACCTTGTTGAGCTCTTACAACTGAGAGTCTCCACTGAGATGATTTTTGAGATGATTATCAATTTGACACCGGGTTCTTTATCAACTCGACCCTGAACTCTCCACTGAGTTGAGATCAACTGGGTGCCTTTCGATGCTAGGTGATCTCTTCATATGCAATTTAGGAATTATTTTTAATTATTGCATCTTGATAATAACCGAAGGTGGGTTCCTGGGACTATTATTTCATTTTGAACATGACAGGACCCCCTTGTCCAATCTTGCCAGGTGTGCAAAATTGGATAACATTTTTGGCGACCTCTCGGGGATGATTGCCTGCTAAGCATGATTCCAGTAGCCTTAAGTCATCCATTGGGCATGGAGTCTGTGTTGGAATCTTGAAAGTAGTATGATTTTCTTTGACGCATCCCGGAATCTCCTTGAGCATTGTCGATATCCTGGGCCTCCCTGGAATGCTAAGCATGAAGTATACTAAATCTGTTGAATGCTTGACATCCATGGAACACTGCAAAATTTTGAATGAAGAAGATTTTGAACTGTTATAGAAACCTTGAACCTTTCTTCTCCTTGACACCTTTCAATGATGAAACAATGTGCAAGAACAACACAAAACACAACAACAAGGAAAGCAAAACAACAACACACAACAATGTGCATAAGCACTTGGAGGAAAACACCTAATTTAATCATACAGGGGGTGGAACGCTTCTCAAAAACAAGCTTTGAGATGTATCCCATTCACATGAATGGGTAGTTCTTCTCCATTGAGCCTAGATAGATGAAATGAATTTGCCTCTTTGCAACTTGTGATGATGTATGGCCCACTCCAGAGAGCATCAAACTTGGCATGCTTTCTGGTTTGGCCTGTCTTCATCCCATTTGAGAACTAAATCTCCCTCTTGAAAATGCCAGTCGGACGCCTTCTTGTCAAAATATTTCTTAACTTGAGCCTGATGCTGCTCCAAAGTTTTCATAGCCTTGTCTCGTACTTCCTCTAACTCCATGAGTTCAGAAAACCTTCCTATCAGAGGATCACTCTCTATAACTTCAAGTTGATGAGCTAACTCCAAAGAAGGTAACTCCAATGAGAGTGGGAGTTTTGCCTCTCTTCCATATACAAGAATGAAAGGATAATTTCCGATGGCCCTTTTAGGTGTGATTCGATCTGCCCATAAGGCAGTCTTAAGTTGTGTATGCCAAGTCCTCTTGTTAGTCTCCATTGTGTGCTTAATAATCCTTATGAGGTTTTTGTTGCTAGACTCAGCCAATCCGTTTCCTTGAGGATAGTAATTGGACGAAGTTTTGAGGTATACCCCATTTTTAACAGCCCATTCACTCAATTTCATACCAAGAAAAGCCAATGCATTGTCTGAAATGACTATAAACGGAACACCGAACCTCATCATTATACCTTCCAAAAAATCTAGAACTGCCTTTTCATTTCTCTCTTTTAATGCTACCGCCTCTGTCCATCGAGTAAAATAGTCTGTTGCGGTAAGGACCCACTTATGTCCATCACTAGATGGAGGATTAATCATTCCGATGAAGTCCAACCCCCATTGAACAAAGGGTTGATCCACTTGAATTGGATGCAATGGAAGAGCTGCCAGCTTCTGCTTACCTGTGAAAAAGGCACATTCTTTGCATTTCCTTACCCAAAGATGGGCATCCTTGAATAAATCTGGCCAATAGTAGCCAGCTCATGATCTTGGTAGCTGTTGTTCGTGAATAATGTCCTCCAGATAGGCCATTATGAAATTCTTCTAGTATCTTACTAACCTGTTCTGGTCCTATGCACCGAAGGAGGATGCCGTTCAAATCTTTTCGAAAGAGAACGCTATCTACCAAAACATATGGGATAGATTGAAGATGGAAAGTTTGCCTTTGGTTTTTATCCATGTTTGTCGGGTATGCTCCTGAGAAGATGAAATTCTTCATTTTGGATAACCAGTCAGCTTGATCAACATCCTCATCAGTATTTAGGAGTGTCACGTCCTCATTACTTTTTGATTCCATGTCTGTTGCAAGTTGCTGACATAAACCCTTACCTCTGACAAGTTTAGTGACTTTGATGTGCACGTCATACTCCATTACCTTTGTGATCCATCCAGCACGCTTTTCGTTCATTTCTTTGTTCAGCAAAAACTCCTTGACACCTGGATGAGACACCATCAGATGAATCTTGTTGTTGGACAACATGTGCTTGAATTTCTTCAAAGCTTGAATAACTACAAAGACTTGCTTTTCAATGAATGAGTATTTGAACTCGTAGTCTTTGAGGGATTGACTGAAGAAAGCGATTGGTTGCTCCATCAGGTTGTTGTTTTGTTGGGTGAGGATCCCTGAAATGCTCTCTTGACCTGCAAAAGCATAAAGGATAAAATCTTTGTCAAACCTGGGGTTCACAAGCATGGGAGCTTGAGAAATGGCTGTTTTGATGGCTTCAAAGCTTTCTTGTCCTTCCTTTGTCCATGAGAATGGCATGTTTTTCTTTAGCATGGCTATCAGTGGTTTAGCCAATGTCGTGAATTGAGGGATGAATCTCTGCATGAAATTTATGGTTCCTAGAAAACTCTGGAGGCCCTTCTTGTGACTTGGGAGAGATAAGGACATAATTGAATGAATCCTGGCTGGATCGATTGATAATCCTTCTATTGAAACCACATGCCCCAACAATTTTCCCTCGTGTACTGCGAAAAATACATTTCTTGGGGTTAAGTGAAACCCCAAATTCCCTACACCTTTGGAAAACTTTCCTTAGATGCGTGATGTGATCTTTTGCATGCTTAGAGTATACAATTATATCATCAAGGTAAACTAAAATAATATCGTTGATTAGTCCCTTAAATGCCATGTCCATGGCTCTTTGGAAAGTAGCCCCGGCATTGGACAATCCGAATGGCATTTTATTGTAGGCATACGTGCCCCACTTGGTAGTGAAATCCGTTTTGAATTGGTCGGATTCTTGGACTAGGATTTGATTGTAACTCAATATCCATCGAGCAAAGAAAATCTTTGAGCTCCTGCCACCGTTTGAAGGATCTTCTCCATCGATGGAAGAGGATAATGGTCTTTTAATGATGCACGATTCAAATCCCTGAAATCTACGCATAACCGGATCTCTCCGTTCTTCTTCCTCACGGGCACCAAATTGGCTACCCATGAGGAATGCTTGATGGGAAAAATTATACAGGCCTCGATGAGCTTGGTTAGCTCCTTTCTCATTAGTGGCTCAATTTTGGGATTAATTGGTCTCTGTTTTTGACGAACTGGCTTAGCATTAGGATCCAGTTCGATGGTATGTTGTGCTAGACCTGGATCAAAACCACGCAGATCTTTATAGCTCCATGCAAAGATGTCATGATACTCTTGAAAATTTTGATGAAAGCTTCTTTCTCTTCAGAAGTACACACTTTTCCGATCTTAAGAAATTTTTCATTTGATACCTCAACTTCCTCAAAATACTCTTCTCTGACCACCATGTTAGGGCTTTGTCTTGTGGCTTGGTCATCTGAATTGAAAATGGATTCCAAAGTGACTAAACCTTTTGGTAACTTGTTGCTTTTCAATTGGATAATTTTCTCACCATATGACTCCTGCAACTTATCTTGATTCTTTGTAGCAAACTCCGCCTCTTCTTGTAGGAAGAGGACAATTTGTTTGTCACTATCAAACACTTGCCAACTACTCACATTATCAGGGACTGCTGGTCGAACCACCATTTTAACAAATTGCTGCCCTTCTTTCATGATATCAACTGGTATGTTGTATTGTGAACCAATTGTAGCAAGCCTATCTGCATCTTGATTTTGATTTCTAGGGATTGCATGGATTCCAAAAGCTTCAAAATCTTCAATCAGGTCCCAGACTCGATTCTTATATGATCTTAAAAGATCATTTTTGGATGCACTACATGCCGAAACTTGATGAACAACTAACTCACTATCTCCAAAAATAGTCAGGGCCTTGATTCCCTTCCTTTGGGCTAGCTGAATTCCTTGCACAAGAGCCTCGTATTCAGCAACATTGTTGGTGCAACTGAACTGCAACCGGAAAGATGAGAAGTACTTATCTCCCTCTGGAGAAATTAACATAACACCAGCACCGGATCCATTCTTACTTCTTGAGCCATCGAAGAATAATTGCCACAATCCTTTAGAATCACTTGGTGTTTTGACAAGTTGTGGTATGATCGTATCTTCTTCATGGATACAGTAAGTACCTAATCCTATTTCTTCCAAGACCAGCAAACTAGCTTCTTCTTCTTACCAATACATCAGCGTAGGGATCGTACTAATGATCTCTACTTACTTCATCCAGCAAAGTATCAGGAACTTCTTCAACAAGGGTGGTTGGTTCATGATTGGCATCTTCCTCTTCGGGATCACCGATGGTGTAATTTCCATTTATGGGACTAGCAGTGTAGGGTTCTACATGATTATGGCAGATTGGTTCTGCCCTTATAGTTACTTTGGTTCCATATCGAGTCTTGAGAATCATATGCGACCAATCGGCTGATAGGTAACCGCCCATCTTGGTAGTGAAATCCCGTGATAGGTAGATGGCAAAGAGAGGAGGGAGATCGATGACCGATATGTCTTGGGTGAATGACAAACTTGGGCATGCATGAATGGTAAGTTGAAGTCCTTTGATAACCCCAATAGTCTTAACAACTGTGCCATCCAGTTGAACAACCCCTCTTGTAACTGGCGCATATTGTATGCCTAGTACATCTATAATTTGTTTCGGCATGACAGAGCTACTGGCACCAGAATCGATCATGCAATTATGTACTAGGTGGTCGCCAATGATCAAGGAAATGTAGAATGGCGGTGGTTTGTTTTCCGTAGGAATGATTTTCCCTTCCGGTTGACACAAATTTGTAGCATTTGTCACTCCATGGCTTGGTGATCTACTGGTTGTACTAAAACTATTTAGAGCTTCTCGCAACAGGTTTCTTTGGGAAGGGATCGAGAGTGCATCCCACATGGTAACGCTCAGATTGGTTTTCTTCATTTGTTCTACTATGTTGAAGGGAATTGCTCCAACTTTGATGACACTTTTTTGGGCATTGGGGTCCTCCTTTGGAAAATGTTTGTTGGGTACCGTGATGCCTGGAGAACCATCTTTCCCTACGGTGTGGCTAGCCAGTGTTTCTAGTGATTTCTTTCCCGCATTTTTATCAACTGCCATTTGTAACCCAGGTTGAGAAGTGGACACTAGATCAGCTTCGAGAGGTTGAGGCTCCATTGCTCTTTTCTTGGAACGAGTGTTTGCTGCCACTGATGAAGAATCTATATTTAATCCGCAAAAATCTTCTTCTTGCCAGTTTAGCAAAGTGGATTCTTCAGGTGCCTGCGGTCGATCTGCTGCTTCTTGCGTAGATGAATTGTTTGTTAACTCTGAAGGGGAAGATACACTTTGAACCATAAGGGCCTAGCTAAGAACCCCATTGGGACAAAGATTTTGATTGTGAGGTTGAGAGCAAGGATAACACCATTTGTAGTCTTGAACTAGATTATTTTGAATAGGTACTATAGCTCTAGATGAGCCAACTGCAAGAGGGTTCTGAAAGTTCAAGGGCCTGACATTTGCAACTTGACTTGTAGTTTGATTTCGAGGCTGATTGTTCCCTTGAAAAGGAGGACGGTTAGCCTGATACTGCTGATTTTGTGGTTGATACGGATGATTGTATTGAAATTGTTGCCTTTTGAGTGCAACGAGCTCATTTCCAAAATTTTGCAGTAGTGACTTGACTTCAAATAGGTCATTTGAAGAGGCAGAGGAAGATTGAGATGGTTGCTTGGAGTCTACTGGAATAGGAGCAATGATAGGCTGATGATTCATAAGATCTGGAGAAAAGGGCATTGGTGGTCGTGGAGCTATCTTTCCAGCCTGAATCAAAGAATTCTCTGCACTTATGGCAACTTCGTAAGCATCAGGAAGTGTAGTCCCTCCCATGGACTGGATCATAACTGCTACATCGCTATTCAAGGCTCGCAAATAGTACAAGAATGCATTATGTGCAGAAGGCTTTACGAGTGCCGGAATCCTATTCCAAGTCCTATGGAATCGGAAGTTGAAATCACTCATGTATTCTTGGGAAGCTCTCTTTATGGTAGTAAGTTGTTCCAAAAGTGATAGGTGATCACTTTTTTTCAAATTGTTTACATAGCTTTTCTCCCACTTCGTCCCCAAGTGGTTATAGTGCCAACACCTAACCCGCGAAACCATTGAAGCGCTTTTCCCTTGAAAGAGGTAGCAAGAAGTCTAACTGCAACGTTGTCTTCGGTGATATTATGTACTTTGCGCATGATCTTGGCTACATCAAAGATATGCTCCATCGAGTAACGTGAGTTTCCCCATGTAGAAGGGAAAACTTTTGAGTGCCGCATGAGGTATAGGGTCACGTTGAGCCAACACGAGAGGACTTGCTTGCATTGAAAGGGGGAAAACTTGGTTCCTCGCCATAAAGAATGAAAGGTTGATTGTTCCTGGTCAAAGCATACAAGTGTGTCCCACTTTGTGACCATAAATATTTTAAAATCGACTAGTAAATAAATAGTTACAAAATACTATAAAAATTTAAAAAATCAGGTAAATTCTGGATGCCCTGCACCTTGGTATTTATAGCCTCTTAAAAATGCATGTTTGGTCATTTTATATGTGTTTGTTCATGTTTTGGTTGTCAGACATAGTTTGCTAAAAGTACAAAAACTACAAAAAAGTGGGACAAAGTTATATGCTTTGACCTTCCGGTGGAGGAAATCTTCCATAAGGAGGAGTTGAATGACCCCTACTAGGTAAATCTGCAACTGGGGATGTGGAAATGCCTCTTCTTCTTCTCTTTGGAGGAGACAAGGAAAGTTCGATATGCTGATACTTTCCTTTCTTTGAAGAAGCTCTTGTCTGAATTCTTCGCATAAGTTACCGCACTGAGATTTGGAATCCAGAGATATAGAGTCACCAGGTACTTTGACTTGTGTAAGTGAGAAGAGAAGTACCAACTCTCTCTCCCACCGGCGTGCCAAAAACTGTTGTGTGTGGTCGCACGGTGGCTTAAGATTTCTTGTTTGATAATGAGACACCTCTGAAAGATGGAACTCTAACTTTTGTGATGTCCCACCGGTGTGCCAAAAACTGTTGTGTGTGGTCGCACGGTGGCTTAAGATTTTGAATGATTGTCCCACCGGGCGTGCCAAAAACTGTTGTCGCCAAATCACTGCACCCCGAATGGCCAGGATGTGAATAGGACGTTCGGTGTGATTGGGACACATGGGATCACCTCTCAAGCTGTGGGACTTGGGCTCGAGGTGAACCTCCAGAGAAGGCTAGCTTCCTCTTCCTAAACTAAGTGTTGTACTACTCCTAGTGTAACAAAAATGATTATCTAGTCCTACGCTAACATTTTCATGGGGTTTTAGGGAAAGAGATTTACAGAAATGAAACTATACTAGGGATGGTGATGCACCAAATAAAGGGTGTCTTCAGATTCAGGAAGGGTTAATTTGAAGAGGGTGTGTGCACCACAGGTCAACTTCACCTACTGCAACTTAGAGAGGGTACAGGATACCACAGACTAAGAGACACGCGTTCCCTTTGTTAAACTTTATCAGACCGAGAAATATACCAGTTTCCCAGTGAAGAAGGATGAACTCAAGAAGGGTGAACAGACACCACAACTCAACTGCATGCAATACTTCACCACTCGATAAGCACATAACTCCAAGAACCTGCAGTAGAAACTTAAACTTGCACAGTGTGTACCTGCAAGTATGAGAAAGGCACAAAGAAGCACGTAAGGATGAAAGGACCAAGATTAGTCACAAACACACACTTTCATTGCTTCAATAACATGCACAATGCATCATACATTCAGAAGAGGCAATAGTTGCCATTACAGTCTTGAAGAGGAGGCTTGAAAGTTCTCTCAACACACAAGAACAACTTGCAGAAGAGAGAGGATTCTTGAAAAGTATACACTCTCCTGAGATATCTAACTGTCCAACTTGTCTGAACTGTTGGAACCCTTTGAAATGAGCTTCCAACTTACATTTATAGAAGAATATGTGAGAAAGAAGAGGAAATGGTCATAATTACATTCCTAAAATGAAGGCCCATGATGTATTTATTGCAGTTAGTTGAACTACCTGAGAAGGTTCCATAATGGGTCATTAATTGCCTGATGACCTAGTCTTCTCAATTAATTAAATCAATATTTAAATAAAATATTTAAATAATAATAATAAATATTATTATTAAAATATTTAAATAAAAATATTAATTTAATTAACATAATGTTGGGACCCCCCCGTTGACCCATTTGACTTGAAGAGGAGGGGGGTCCATGTGGATAGAGTCTGCACAATCTCAACTCGGTGAGCTTCGAATCCTCTAACTTGGTGTTGCACTCGATTTTTGACCCCGCATTAACTCTTTCCTCGTCTTGGCAATCGGGCTCTTTTGCATTGAGTCCTTCGAATGGTGAGCTATCAAACTTGATTCTTATCGTTTTGCTAAAATGTATGTAGATCCTGTGAACCTGGCTTGACGCAAATTAAGACTCGCCTCACGAATGCCACTGCTACGGTCTTGCTTCAAACTCCAAATCGAGCCATTCTGAATTACCAAGCCACCTATATGCATTGTGAACATGAAGCTTTAAGCCCGAAATTGAAAGCCTCTACAAATACATTAAACTTCAACACCCGCGAGCTTATTCTTTATCTCGACTTGGTACCAATGTTTCCACAATATGAAAAGTTTGACTCTAAATCATACTTAGTGGATTTGATCCATAATACATTGGTTGTACCCACAGAGGTTAAACAATTCAATGAATTTAAATTATTTCACTCCTACATGTTGCGCCATTTAGAAATGATTTTCGAGCTATGAAAATTGTTAGGGATCACGTTACGTGGCCCTGTCAACACTTAATCGATTGATTTCTCTGTGATAGCTCTAGTGTTGATAGATAGAGTTATTTCTTCTTGTTTTGGACCACATATTCACATGCATTCCACGTTCAAAATCCATGAAACAACACCACGAGCTCTTCAACCGATTTGACTGGCTGGCTTTGTTTTGCATATCAACCCGAGCACCCGGTTTGCTCAAACTCACTTGAATGTCGTGTTTAACCCAACATTTCTAAAAGAAATGGTTTTACCACAATGTTCACGGTTCTTCCTTATCACATAACACTTGCAGTAAGAATGTTTTAGCTTGGCCATAATAAGCACAATTGTACCTTCCAAACGATGAGAAAATGCCATTATCAACAAAGACCTAATGTCGCCATGATGATGACCCAGGCTTATGCCCGTAACATGTCGATAGACACCCTTGAGACTGATTTTTGGCCAAAGAGCCCTTCGGTATTTTGGCAGTGCACTCGAAATCTCGGCTCCAATCAACAATTATGCCACTATTGGGATCTGTGAGCTAAACAATATACTCGTTTTTCCGGAAACTAAGAAGATCCTTCATGTTACAATTTTCAACACATAAAAAGAGCCCTTCAAAAAATACATTGAACAACTGGGGCAGCCAAGAGGACCTTGGAAAAATGTACAGGTAACAACCATATGAATTCTCCCTTAGTCGTGGATCAAAGCTAATAGAAATAAGCTAGATAAAATTGGCTTAAAACTACAGTATAATCGTCCATTGTTAAAAACAAGCTTCTCTGAACCTGGTAAAAGAATGTTTTTATTGTCTGATTGGACGTACATAATGGAAGGGTATAAATATTGCTTCTGCCCTCAGAGTTTCTCAAAGAGACCATCAAGGATGTAACATGCAAAATGGCTAACCGGGTATTTTCAGAGTGACCTTCACATTTAATTCATTTTTAGGTAAAGAAATGCTTTGAGCAATATGAATCGTTTCATTGTGTACCATAGTAAACCTTCATCTCCTGATTCAGGTAGATTTTATGAAGCCTTGAATGGTGTGACTCCAATCCATCGTACACGGCAGTGAATATTTGTTTCCTACAGCTGTCATAGATCCGAGTTCAGAATAAGGATAAGCCACAGTTTGAGGATGCATTCGATATTGATCAGATAACAACACAGTTGGACAACCTGTTTGCTGGAAGCGTTCAAAAGACTTCAGAATAAGGATAGGCATGCATTCGACACTGAACAGATAACAATACAGTTGGACAACCTGCTTGTTTAAACGCGTTCAAAAGGCTTTTACTGTACTGCGCATGCCTGCTGACTGTGCGTGGGAGCAACTGCCACTTTAATTATCCTGGTAACTCGCACAAAGACTCGGACTACTCCAAACTGCGTGGGGTTTTCATGACGGATTGCCATCTTAATATTTCCCTTGGCAGTTTGATCTGATTTCTCCCCAGTGCGGAGTGAACAGCATGGTTTTCCATGCCAAAATTTCCACTTGGCGGTGCTGCTCCGAATCTCCCCCGCGTGGAATTTCTTCCTTGGCTTGCCATCCACGAAAACCCACTTGGCATTGCTCGCCTTATTTCCCCTTCGCGGAAGTTTGGTCATGGTTTGCCAAACCAATATTTCCACGCTTGGCAGTGTTTGCCTTATTTTCCACGTCCTTGGCAAGATAGCAAAATGTTTCCCATGCATGGAATTTTCATGATGGATAGCCATCTTCTCCTGCCGAGTTTTCCTTCAACAGATTTGAGGATAACATTAAACTCTCAGTGCAAACATTTCAGCTGTAGCTTGTAAGGTGTGATAATTCCGACAGAATCCTTTATGCTCGCCAATCTAGTGACTCGTTGAAGATGCTCATATAATTGCAAAGAAAATTGTGCCTCATGAATATTCTGATATGAAATAGTCCCACCTCTATGAGATTCGCTTCCATGAGTTACATCGTAAAACAAGTAAGATCTTGATAGAGAGTCTTTGTAATAAATTTCCTCAGGTCTGCTGGTAACACTCTTACTGTCACTTAATCAATTTTCATAAAAATATCTTGAAGGAAAATCCTGAATTTGAGGATGCATTCGATGCTGAATAGATAAAAACATCGTTGGATGACTTGCTTGCTGGAAGTGCTCAAAAAGGCTTCTACTATACTGCAACATGTCAACTGCCTGTGCACCAAATGCTCGGCCGAGGAAGGTCTGAACAACGCCAGTGAAAATATATATACTGTATTCACTAATACCCTGGCCCGGCATTCTTGTTGTCTCTGCGAGCTTACCATTGAAAAATTATCTCGAGTAGGCCTCCCAGTTTTGCATTAATCAATGAGCCCTGGAATTATATCCTAGAAACCATCTTTAATGCATCCACATGAAACGAGTTGCCTTGAATTATCCATCATGCTCGATGAGTCCCATTGATAGGGCTCCATCACGTATCTCTGTTTACACAACGATCTCCATTCATTTTATGGCACTCTTGATGCCTTGGCTTGCGTTTGAATCACCCTAGCTCTGCAGAATGTGTCCTAAAAGAAGCTCACCACATGATCTCCAAAATGAACGAGTCACGAAGATGAGTCGAACTCCTTATCTCTGCCTTCGCTTCCGCCTGTGGCTTGAACCTTTCCAATTCATTGAGACTTTATTGATAGCTCAAACTTTGACTCTCCCTGACTTGGCCTTCACTTCCGCATGCATCGATCTCTACCGAGATCCTTATAGAGTTCCCTTCATTCGTCAATTTTCAACGAGCTATATTTTGCATTAACAAGACCTTGTTGAGCTCTTACAACTGAGAGTCTCCACTGAGATGATTTTTGAGATGATTATCAATTTGACACCGGGTTCTTTATCAACTCGACCCTGAACTCTCCACTGAGTTGAGATCAACTGGGTGCCTTTCGATGCTAGGTGATCTCTTCATATGTAATTTAGGAATTATTTTTAATTATTGCATCTTGATAATAACCGAAGGTGGGTTCCTGGGACTATTATTTCATTTTGAACATGACAGGACCCCCTTGTCCAATCTTGCCAGGTGTGCAAAATTGGATAACACCAACCATTAACACTCCCTATAATACCCAACATAGGGGTTACTACCCTTCCCAAATACAACTCATTGTAACAATAAAATAAAAACCATAAGGGATAAACTCTAAAATCAACCAAAAAAACATTTAAATCAAAACACCACATATATCTAGAAGAAAAATGCAATATTCCAAACAATACAATGTTCAACAATGCAATTAAAAAGGGCTGAAGACCCTACCTTGGATCCATAACAATAACCTTTACTCGCTCATAGTTTCCAATCTACACCAAGCTCTCCTCCAAGCACCAAGAACTCCAAAATAAGAAATATAGTGAGTGTGGCCTAACCCCTTTTCAAAACAAACTTATTTGTGAAATTTTCAAGGGGGAGGGTGAGTTGTCTCCACATGGATTCCAACTAGGTGTACTCACTCCACCTCACCCAAGGGTACACACCATTCTCCAAGGAAATTTATTTCCTCCAAAATTTCAGTCAACATCCATTACTCCCAAAATCAAAAGTACACAAAAAAATCTAATAAGAATAAATAACTAGAAAGGATAAGTCAAGCAAGAAATATTATGTTCCAAATATCACTCCAAATGTTCACATCAAAAATAAAAGCAATAACTTCTCCAATAATTTAATTCAAGAAAGAAACTCAATTGCAATAAAGATCAATGGAAAATTTATTAATAGAGGTAAAAATCATAAATAAGGTTTCAAAAACACTCTACCCTTGATGGGTTTCGGGTATGGGCTCACTTAATGTGGTAAGGAAAAGGCTAGGTGGTCTCTAGGTTGCCCAAAAAAATTCTCAAAGCCAAAATCTACCCCTCATAATTTCCTTGAATTTAGGAATTCAGTAATATTATTTTCACCTACCAAAAGGGTCATAACAAATGTCACATCAACACATGGGAGAGGAAAAATTAGATAAATTTCAAATCACAAAATCCAAGGGTAAATTTTCAAATAGGGTCAATAACATAGGATAAGTAAAATAAATCCAAGAAAAAACAAAATCAAAAGGGCGTAGCCATTTTTTCTAACCCACAACCAATGTTGCTCAAGGTGGCCATGGGGTTTTGGCACATGCATCTTTCATGTGTTGGTCCCTTGGTCCCCTTGTGTATTACTTTAATTGAACATGTCCACCACTACACACTTCATTTAAACATCAAATCCATCCAAAATAGATTGCATAATAATACATTCGTCCATATAATTAACATTGCAACTCAATATATATATCAATTAAAAAGAAAACATCATCACAAGTAACATTTCTATACACATTCTTAGCACAATTTCATTAGTATAGGAATTAAACATATTAAAAAAATCACAAAATATATAAATTTTAGCACATCATCGTCATCATATAATCACCTCTACATCTAATATAAATAACAAAAAATGCTACAAATCCCTTCATCAAAAAAATCAGCACAATACACATATACAATATATAAATACATCAATGTCATCCAAAATGAGCTGTCATGAAATTCCAAGTCACTAGTGTCCAAATGTCAATATGTAAATTATTATAGTCCATGTAAAAAGTCTTACGAGGTAGATATAATGTGCAAACTAGCTAATCCAATGACATAAATGACATAAAATGGTATAAGAGAAGTGGGCATTACATAAGTTGTGAGGTATCTATAACAACATCGGGATGTTCCCACTTATGTATGTGTGTGTGTGTGTGTGTGTGTGTGTGTGTGTGTGTGTGTGTGTGTGTGTGTGTGTGTGTGTGTGTGTGTGTGTGTGTGTGTGTGTGTGTGTGTGTGTATTTGTGTGTGTGTGTGTGGTGCAATCCAACATCGGTTTCAATTAGATATAATAATAAGTTGTGAGGTATCTCGTAGCAACATCGGGATGTTTCACGTATGTATGTATGTATGTATATGTGTGTGTGTGTGTGTGTGTGTGTGTGTGTGTGTGTGTGTGTGTGTGTGTGTGTGTGTGTGTGTGTGTGTGTGTGTGTGTGTGTGTTGCAATCCAACATCGGTTTCAATTAGATATAATACATTTACAGCTTCTGATAGCAATTTTTACAAACCCAATCCTCAAATGGATATACAAATACACAAGGAACTTGTGGATCTTGGAAAATTATGTTTTATTAAATTATTTATAAATATTCTACAATCTTTGATGTATGAGGATCAATAGCGTAGGTTCTAATCCAAGATGAAGGTCTAACACACCAATATTTCAAATGGAAGTTCCTAGAATAGGCCTAGTAAAGTAACAAGTGTCATCCACTAAATGAAATTTGTATAAGTGACAAATTTTAAATTTTATGGTTTGAGTCATAGTGACATGCTAGATAGGTGAAAGCTATGATGCATTTTTCAGGTGATGTTGATATTTGTTTTAACTTATAATAATTTCCCTTACCAATGTGAGTTGTAGAGCACTAAAAATAATGACACCCTAAACTCTAATGAACACATTTAATTTTTAAAAATCAAAGATATGCATTAAAAATGAAAAGACATATATTAGGATTCCTTGATCAAATCTTAAAAAGAATAAAATATGGAAAGAGACCTCTGAAATCAACAAGGACTGTTAGATTAGTTTATGATAACAGTTGAGAGTTTTTTTAAAAACTCCTGATGCAACCTAAAATTTGCAAGATAACACCCTAGTCACGCTGGCACATCACTCAACCTAGACTGAGCGCTCACCCGAAGTACAAAAAGGTACTAGGTCCCTCTTTAGGGTTGTTATGATAGGATGTTAACATGATGAAGGAAGAAACATATATATTCATAACTAATCCATCATTCAACAATGCATGTTATCCTTAGATCTATGAAAGAACAAGCTTAAACTATATTCATGATTGAATTAATAACATGCACTACTCAATTACACAGTGACACTTAGGTTATCTTCCATCCGATAGTAAATATAGAAGCTTCTTACAATATTGTCAATCTATATCAATGCGCATATGGTCTTGATACACACATTCATACATCTAGAATCATACATACACTGCTCTTTGTGATACACATATATGTCTACTATGCACCTAACATCATATATATAGGGTGGGGACTTGCCCTTCACCGCTTAACTATTCCAGAAATAGGTCGCATGCTATTGATAGCCACATGCCATTTACAATCATAGCCACACATGTAAGTGCGCTATCTATAGTCCTCTTGTAGTTAACTCAAGTGTCAATTCTATTCTTAGCTTGTCTTCATGCATAGATGCTTTGAACTACTTCTCCAAATATAGACAATGCATGGTGCATGTGTCTCTGCATCATTGATGTGGTCCACATGCCATCTTCCAAAAATATATCCTTATGCTCAAAATCGGCTAAGTCCTAAAATTTGAACTTTCCTTCTGCGCGGGTCCTTCTTGTCCTTCCACGCCCTTAGTTCTAGGCCTTCTATCCTGCGTGAACTCCTCATGTGATTTTAGACAAGTATTCTTTGATCAACATTACCCCACACTAATCTCATTTTCATCCCGATAATGGGTATCTCCAAAATTTGAAGGAAAGAATAAAAATGAAAGAATAAGAATGAAAGAATGTGGATAAATAAAGAATTTATATAAGGTTATTTAAGAAACCTTCTTTGTATCGATTTTTAGTATCAGCTCTGGATACTCCTCTTTTATTGTGGCCTCCAAAACCTACCAATCAGTGAGTGTCTGTTCTTCTTTCTCTGGGATGTCCATAGTAATGGATTCCAACTCATCCCTCACAATTTATCCTATCTCATTTTATAAAACCAACATAACACTAGACATGGATGCCATTCTTCCTTCCAAAAGTTCCATCTTCTCGCATAATCAGCTTTCGAGATCTTCCACCAATTCTTATGTGGCTCTTATGTTACCGCGGGGCCTCGCGCTTCTGTTTAGCCATTGAAAACCTTTCTTCGTGGCCCAATGTATTATATTTCATGGCTTTTGGACCTCATTATTCTCTTCCAAGGTCTTAATGTTGATGATCACCTCTAGAGCTGTGCATATATTTAAATCCTGGTCCACTTTCTTCAATACTTCTTGTAATGCCTACAACAACCCTTCATAAGATGTGATTTTTATCATCACAAATGTTTTATCCCATTCGACATCTTGTTCTGATCTTTATGGCACTTGCATATGCAGAGTATCATCTTCAAGCACCAAGTCCACCAACTTTCCCACATAGTGTATTGTTGAAGGAAATGTCTGTGGTACCTTAGGTTCCAAGTGTGGCCTTGCTTTAATTACATTGTCCCCAATCTCCTCTGTGATGCTTATGAACACTTCATTCTTCTTCATCGCAAAGTCCCTTTCCTATTTTATGCATGCTATCTCTACGTCCTTTGTCTTCAACTCTTCGCATGCAACACTTTGATTGTGGCATATTTTTCCATGTTTCTTCTAGCCACCTCAAATAGTAAACTTTTACCAATGCATTGCTTGACCTTCTCATCTAACATGATAGTAGGATTTATTGTAATGTGTCTAGCTTTGAGGTTCCTCCTTTAGTCGCCTTGAAATGCATGACTCTTCACACACATCAAATTCAAGTTCATCCATGTGGGTATGCATCGACCATGATAGTTCCTTTCTAATGCACACAGTCAACATATCTTCATCCATCAATTCCTAGCCAAATAAATCTTTCTACGTGATCATGCAATGGAAGCGGGCGTGAACATTTTTTCCTACATCCTCTGCATACCCCATGGCTGGTGGAATGTTCTCCCTACTTGTCCTTCTAGACCTTTGTTGCTTAGGAACTCTAGCCTCCAAATTTGGGACTTGCATCTCCATGTCCTGAATATCCTCTGCAGATTGTTTCCTCTGGTCTTTTCTCTTCTTCTTCCTTCTCCTTTGATGCCTCACCCTATTCTTCTATGTTCCTTGGAAGTATAGGAGATATAGGTGCTCTCTCCTCTAACTCTTTTGCCTCCTCATTCAACTTCAGCTTCCTCCTCTGTGCGGTTGCTTCCTTTTATGGGGAGACTCAAGGTGATTTGTGCACAATGGTTCGAGTATCACCTTGGGTTCTTATTCTCCTGAATACGCTTTTAAACATGTGCTCCCTTTGGATCGCATTCAATTCCTCTTCATCCCCCTCTTGTGGCTGAGGTGGGGTAACGGTGCGCTCAACTTCACTATGAGTTTTATGATTTCTCCTACCCCTATGCTCCAAACCACCACTATCTTCATGCTCCTCCTCCTCATCATGCACTTCAATTAGATTTGTGGGCTTAGGTGTTGGGATATTCTCCATTGTATGCTTTCCCTTTGGTGGTGCTGGAAGTGCGAACTCACCTTCCACATATTTGTTATTCTCCATTTTTGGCTTTAGCTGGAGATACACTAATGCTACCCCCACATCTGTTATAGCCAAACTTATTGGTTTGATATTCGTAACCTCTCGAAATGATTCTCTCTATATAAGCACTTCTTCCATGATATATATACTTCTTCCTCAATATATGGTAGTTGCATTTTACCTTATCTACATTGAAGATCACTTCGGTGCATATCTCAGAAATCTATGAACAGATTCTTCAAAATAACTTGCGATAAATGCGTAAGGTAACTCACACCAAGGGCTCCAGACTCCATATTTCATTGGAAATCACGTGATGTAGAAATGAAAATACATAAAAACTAAACTTGTTTCCGTACTCACCACTCTTGGTAGGTCCTTTGGGATACGCCACTCTTCCCCAAATGCCGTGCGGAGCCTATTATACCACTTCACCATGCTTTGTTTCACTTCATTTGTCATGGTACCCTTACATAGTTACTTGCTAAAGCTTTTAACTAGGGACTTGTTCTCCATGGGGTATTCCCATATTTTCTCCTTCGGTCCGTCTCGGTACTCATCTCCATGAAGACCAGGTGATAGTAGAAACAGACCCAAATTTGATCTTCCCTCCCCTGCGTGCTTCTTTGACAATTTTCTCTGTAATATAGCCTGTAATGTTGTAGATTGTCCCTTCCAACATCTTGCATGCCATATGTAACCACATAGTGTTTACCTGTGACCACTACTCCAGATCATTTAACCTAGTAACAAGGTGTGTTGTAGCTTGTATAATCAGACAGTTCTTCAATTTATCTATGTCCATTCTGCGCGGTCCCTTCAAGTATCCCAACTCCTATTTGGTCTTTAAAATCGAGGCTTTATCTATAAGGTCACCTTTTATGTCTTCCCCTGTGGCCTTCAAACATGTCACTGATGAGACAAGCGCAGATGAAATTCTAACTCTACATCCTATAAAGTAGAAGAAGTCTTCATGTACCCTACTCATTAGCCACTGATACAAAGGCTCATACTTCCAAAAATATGGAAGCTCAAATAACTAATAAACCCCAATTCTCTTTAAAATCTTTTCACCCACATCGTCACATATTGGCATGTCATCTACCATGCACTTGTTTATTCTGGCCATGAGCAAGGAATCAAGATCCTTCTTGTTCTCCAAATTCCTATGATTATATTCACTCACTTTTCTCTTTCTAATGGGTGAATCCCACTCTTGGCTGATGATGACTCCTTCGAGTATTGAATTTTAGAAAAATGTCTTTCGGGTTCCATCTCTTCTTCCTTAATGAATAACTTCTTCTTTCCTTTTACCGCTATTGTAGATTCCTTCTTTGGTGCCATTTCTACCTTGAAATTGTCTCCTCTTCAACCTTGCAACTTTTTGAATCAAACCCTAGCTCGATTTAATTATGCCCTCGGTGGAATATTCGTTACCAAACTCTTTTCTATCTCCTTGCTTCACTCAAACCCTTCACCACTAGGGATTGAAGCTTCTTATCACACAGATCTAGTTGTCACTCTTGGTTTCACACCCTTCACACCTCAACTCGATCACTCGGGTCTTCACACTTGGCTCTTCTCTCAAATATTCTTAGTCACAATGGTAAAAATGAACTTGCATCGAATCCTCATATATTTTTTCAAATTTTAATGCATTTATTGCTCCTCACCTACCAAATATCCCTTTATTCATTAACCAAATCCATTCATTCTGTGTGGTACATCTTCACACCCAATATAACCTTCTAAAGACGCCTTCCTACCCTTTGGTCACAAAATTCTCTTCATCACATGCTCATGTGCCTGATTACCTCATCAATGTACCTTCTCCTAGTAGCTATCCTGGCCTCCACTTACCTCACGTTATATTGTTATTTCATTCATCTCCATCCTTGGTCACTTTTGAGAAACAATCTTCTTTTGACTTAAAGCACACCTGTAGTAGCTTATTCCTTTCACCTTTCAAATCTCATAATATTTTTCTTGGGCAAATACAACCACCCCACTCAAAAGCATGTGCAGCCCTCTGTGCATAAACATTCTTCATACAATAAGTAGCTTTAGGCGTGCAAGCACGGTTATTACACAATAACAACAACTAAATTGACAAATCATAGCGACAATGAAGGAAATAATTTAAGGAAATATAGGATGAAAAACCTCAACTACATGGCAATATTTTCTTATTACAAACACCAAGAAGATGTATTTATAGTAGGGCTTCAACCTTATCCCATTAAAGTAATCGGGTAGTTGTGTTCTATCAAGTGCTTATAACTGGAAAGAACCTGATTCAAGTATAGAAGTGATAAAATTTGGCCCCAATCAATGTACTTTGAATTTTCGGGATGGTGCAAGAACTTTGAGTCATAAAGAAGTACCATTTGTCCACTCTCAAACTTCTTATCCCTTATATTTTTGTCATGTCATGCCTTCTACCTAGCCTTTTCCTTCTTCTAATCCATCATGTTATGGCTTAGCACTCATCCAATTGAATCATCTTTTCAATACGTTCTTCTAAAGCATGTGCATCAACTAAACCTCAAGTGCATGTAATGTGTAAAGAAAGTAACATAAATTCTATAGGAAGAACAGCTTCCATGCCAAACACCAACTGAAACGGCGTGGCCTTGTTCAATCTCTTGTAAGTTGTTCTATATACCCAGAGCACAGATGACACCTTGTCATCCCAATCCTGTCTCCATACATCACATATTTTTGTCAAATTCTGGCCCAAAATTTTCTTGAAAGACTTAGTAGTTCCATTTTCCTGAGGATGGTAAGGTGTAGTTTTATGGTGTGCAACCATAAACTCGTCTAATAGGATCATGATGGTCTCATTTAGAAAGTGTGTACCTTTATCACTTGTTAAGCTTAAAGGACACCCATATCATGTAAGAACATTCTCCCATAGAAACCTAGTTGAGGTAGCTATCATACAGTCTTTTGTAGGTGTTGCTTCTGCCCACCGTGTGAGATAATCTATGCAAGTAATGATATAGAACGATCCAGTCTTGTGCGCGGCTAGTAAAATAGGTCCTAAAAAATCAATGGCCCATTTCTCAAATGGTTCTGTACTAATAATTGGTCTCAAAGGCATCTCATCTCTTTGCTCTAGTTTTCCTAAGCACTGAAAATGATCACATGCCTTATAATATTCTTTACAGTCTTTATACAGTGTCTCCCACCATAATCCAACAATTAGGATCTTCTAGGAAGTCGCATCACCTGCATAATGGCCTCCTACAATACCACCATGAGCTTCTTCCATGATATCCTTGCGCTCATGCTCTAACACACAACAGTGTAATACTTCATCTCTCAAGCTTATTGGTAAAGGTAACAACTAATTAACATGAACGGTGTTACGCATATAGCAAGCTACTTCTTTTCTAATGATTTCATTCCTTCTCGGTGTCATACCTGCTTTCTAGAAAGATAGCAATGTCTTCTAATTCTCGGGGCACGCATTGTAACTTTGTATAGTTTTGCATCTCGACATTGTTTCTTCAATTGTCTATGCATCCTCTCTGAATCGATTCTAGATAAATGGTTTGGTCCAGAATTGCTTTTCGGGGCTTCACCACAACTGTGAAGTCAAACTCTTGAAACAGGATCACCCATCTGCGCATATGCGCCCTATAATACTGAGGCTTTTTTACCAAGAATTTTAATGCCATATGATCTAGTATAAAACACAAATGGTGTTGCTAACAAGTACTGTCAAAACTTGTACAATGCGTAGATCATTGACAAAGCTTCGTGCTCTGTAGTTGTATAATTCCTTTCAGTAGGAGTCAACTTCCTACTAGCAAAACAAATTGGATGATCTATAATACCTTCGTTAGGTTGAGCTAACACAGCATCAATGGCCATACCAGAAGCGTCCACATGTACATGAAATGGCTTATCCCATGAGGGAAAGTGCAAAATGGGCGCGGTAGTAAGTTTCTCTTTTAATATCTCAAACGTGTGCTACTTGCAGTTCTCCCCAATAAAATGTACCTTTCCCTTCATAATTCTTCCAAGGGTGCAGTAATTTTGGCATACCCTTTGATGAATTTTCTATAATATCTTATATGACCTAAAAATTCACGCACCTCACTTTGACTGGTAGGCACTTCTAGGCCTAAAATGACTACAACCTTGGCTAGATCAACTAGAAAACCTTCCTTGCAGATTATATGTCCTAACAGTATCCCAAATGGTGTAGCAAATATGCACTTCTTGATGTTCAAAGAGATACTCAATTTTCTACATCGTTCAAACATTAAGTGCAGATTGTCACAATGATATTTCAAAAGCCCATATACTGTCCAATCATCTAGGTAGACTTGTAAGAATTTGTGAATAAAATATTTGAATTCCTGAACAACTATGCGTGAGAATACAGCAGGTGCATTTTTCAATCCAAAGGGCATCACAATATAGGAAAAACTGCCCCATTCAGTAGTAAATGTTGTCTTTTCTTGATCCTCCTGAGCAATCCTAACTTGATGATACCCGAAAATCCATCTATGAAAGAATATATTTCACACCCTACAACTCCTAGTATTTCCTTAGTGAATGGCATAGGGAATGGATCTGTGACACATGCAACATTCAAATCCCTGTAGTCCACACATATCCTAATCCTTCCATCCTTCTTGATACTGATCACCATTGGGCTAACCCATTTTGACTCATCAAGGGGCTTGATAATTCCAGATTTTAACATTTTATCAATTTCCTCTTTCACCTTTTCATGCAAATTAGGATTCATTCTGTAAGGTATCTTTCTAACTAGCCATGCACCATCCTTAAGTTTGATCTTCATTTCCCCAAGTGATTCATGTATGCCTTTAAGTTTCATGATATCCTTGAGGGAATAAGTTCTGATAATCCATAAGTAACTCGATGATTGTTGCTACCTCCAAGTATGGTCGGTAATCTCCAATCACACCTCCTTAGGATCAGCCTCTCGAACCTATATTCACCTTCGTTGTCTTCATGGGTTCATGGTAGGTACGTGAATCCTTGTCTGCACTGTCCAAGACCTCATGTACCCCGTGTGAATGTTCAATATCCAAGTTCTCAACTTCCTCATCATCCATGATGTAGACCATATTTCCTTTCTCTTTCTCAAGGCAAGCATGTTCAAGTAATTTGGAGTCTATTTCTTCTTCCTTTTCAAAACATGCTCCAAACTTTGTCTCACCAAATAATTCCTAAATATGCTCTTCTACTTTTGCACTATCTCCCATAGTTAAGCACTTGACAAATTTTAATGCCTCTGCTACAGGAGGTTTAGTCGAGAAGTAGTCAAATGTCTAGATCATACCTGCATCAAATCTTGCCAGTTCCTAGTTTCTCTATGTAGTTTTGCATATACATACCAAGTGCGTGCACATCCTTAGTAGCGTGGAATACAATCTATGCACCCATAGTGAAGGTGGTAATGCTTCATGTCCTGCTATCCAGAGTCTCTCACACTGCTGAATGTGATGTTGAACAGGTTGATCACCATGATAAGTGTATATTTGTGTAGGTGCATTGTTCCTTATAAACCTAGTAGACAAAGCTATTCCAATCTCTTCCCATTTTATAAGATTATCTCTGTGGACTACCCACCAATGCGTTGTTGTCCCGTGTAATGTATATACTAACATATCTCTCCTTGTAACTTGATATGCCCACTATGTTTCCATGGCCTTCAGAAAGGCAAGAATATATTTTGTCCTTATATACCAAGGTACTATGCTACCTATCCGTCGAATTGAACGAAATCCATTCTTTCACATAACCATAGTTTTCACTTCACGCTTGACTAATTCATAAGTACCATAAGCCCAATTATCGCAAGCAATAATCATAGTATCACTAATATAATGAGAATCCTCCCACTGTAGGATTCCTTCTTTTGATGGCTCGTTGACTTCTCGGTTTTGAATAACACGTACATAAACTCTGTTTAAATCCTCCTCACTTAGAGGCTCAACATATGGCGTAGACTTTCCATCTGTCATAGGTATCATGACCCTTTCCTCCTTGTTTTCAAATTTGACATACCCCTTATTGAATCTCAAGTGAGCGTTATTCACATAACACCAAGGGTGTCCAAGAAAGGCTAGAAAATTATTTTCTTCTGCAAGTGCTAATACCTCAAAATCTCCAAAGAACTTGGCCCTCTTGTATAGTGATAGATACATCTTTCAAAACTCCTATGGGCATGGCCTTAGTCCAGTTTGCCATAAACAACACATTAGATGATGGCTGCACAGAGGCCTCCCCATTTGTACTTATGCATCTAATGTAAGCACATTTACCCCGCACCTATATCGATCAATATGTTGCTCAATAGCCACCCATCCACAACAACATTCGAGTACCAATGATGCAGCCTAGAATTTACAAGATAACACCCTAGTCACACTGCACATCACTCAAATTTCTAGACCGAATGCTCACCCGAAGCGTGCAAAGGTACTAGGTCCCTCTTTAGGATTGTTGTGACAAGATTTTAACATGACGAAGGATGAAATATATAGATTCATAACTAATCCATCATTTTATAATGCATGTTATCCTCAGATCTATGAAAGAACAAGATTAAACAGTAATCATGATTTTACCATAAACATGCACTACTCAATTACACAGAATGACACTTAGGTTCAGCCAATATCTTCCATCTATTAGTAAATACAAAAGCTCCTTACAGTATTTTCAATCTATATCAATGTGCGTATGGATCTGATACACACATTCATACATCCAGAATCATACATACACCGCTCTCTATGATACACATATATCTACTATGCACCTAACATCATATATATAGGGTGGGGACTTTCCCTTCACCACTTAACTATTCCGAAATAGGTTGCATGCTATCGGGGGAAGATTTTCATGCAAAATTTCTTCCAGTCTAAAGACTTACATGCAGTGTTCCCTTTCAACCAACTTCCCAATAGTGGAATAATGTTCTCCTAGCACAACATCTTGCACACCTCCCACAGATCATTGATATCAGTTTGGACTATCTCCAATGCTTTCTTTTTCTCCTTTAGGTATTGTATCTCACCTTGAAGATTCCTTAGCACTTCCATGGTATCCTGGTAAACTTCCTTTTGATGAGCAGGATCTGGGTACCTCGCATGTAAAACCTCCTCCTTGGTAATCATAGGCTTCTAGTGCAATGTCTCTCTCTCACATGTAGTAATCTTCACTGTGAATGCCTCAGGGCCTTCTATTATCTTGGGCATCCATTGGGTAAACTAGATTCTAACCATCCCAATGCCTTTATTTTCTTGCTTATGCTACTTACTCAGATGCTCATATAAGTCCAGGAACTCTTCATAGCTATGGCTCTTTCCGTAGAAATATTATGTAATATTTTGAGGACATTCGTGCCTCTAATATTCAGGAGATCCACACATATAACATGTTCCATGAGGGAACTCTCCTCTTCCTCCACCTTGGCCTCATCCTCCATATCCACCACAATATCCATGTCCCCTTCCATGACCTCCTTCAAAATGCCCCTCATTCTTGTCATAGTGCATTTGATTATGATCCCAATCTTGGTGCTCATTCCTACCCTTAGAATTATCTATTATACTTGTCTATCGTACTCCAATGTCTATAGCATCCTAGATCTGACCAATCAACCGACAATCCTTAGTATCATGGGTTGTGGACCTACAAATCTTTAAAAGTAGATACATTCTTCTTTATCACATGATGTAACAAAGAACAATGACTCGCATCATGATTCAAATGGAAAATATCATAGTCCAGAGTAATGAGCATATAGATCTATGAGGGAAACTATCCTTGGTGTGACCTTCCACTTCACAATCTGTGCAACAAATTCCTGAGAGTGTTTCATGGGCTGAATTTGTTGACAACGTCTCTAATCGCTTTGCCATAGCTATAATATGTGCTTCTAAAAGGGGCTAACACAAATTTCAATGATCCAAACTTCCTCAAAGACGCATAGCTATTTCTAGTGCTTCACGTGGATCCGTGTATGTCTTATGTGACAGCACCCTTCTAAAAGGTGTAATCAATCCTCCAACGAACCATTATGCATGATGGCTAGTGTGAATATCATAAGACAACATAGATAGAAGTGTCTTAAAACAATCATCATACTCATGTACACTCTCATTAGTGCCTTGTTTAATATCTTGAAGCACACTTATACTCTTCTACTCAAACTCAGGGATATGGAACTCTTTCAAGAAAGCATCCCTCAGTGCTACATAATCCACGTAGGTTTGATCAGGGTCAAAATTCCTATACTAGTTGTGTGTGTTCCCCTATAATGTAGTGGAAAATTGACTTTCCTTTCACTCAGCAGCTGTAATCCCTTTAGCATGCCACAATATTTCACACATATGCACATGTTCGGCAACATCCTCTATACCTCTATACTCCGGAGATGAAGAGACATCTCCATATAGATATTTTGTGGTTGTTACAGACCTTGACCACCTAATCCAAAACCTCTTGTGTTCCCTCTACCTCCAAAACCACCAAATCCACTAGAACTAGAACCACCTATACCTCCTAATCTGCCACCTGTAGTTAGAATAAGGCTGTAGATGTACTTCCCTTTTCTCCAACAGTAGTACTATACAAAACCCCTACTATCTGTGAGGTAGTTCCACTTACAGAGGTGAATCCAAAATTCTACATGCTCACATTCTGTGCAGATGATGTGCCTAAAAATGCTCCTCCAAATGAATTTTAAGTCGTCATGTCATGCCATTGATGTACTTGATCCCTAACTTACTCCTGCTTTCCTGCTTCCCAAGTTATTTTATTAATTACTTGTCGTACTAGATATTGAAAAACCAAGCACAAAGGCTAGGTCACCAGGTGGATTAAGATGTGCACCTATGGCCCAAGTAGTCTCTACTAGCACACTTCCGTGTAAGGCCGAGAAAGGATCTCTATCATGGTTTCCAATATGGGGGAGTTCCTGATGCTCTGGCTCCACGTCTTCTACATGAGCTGTAAATCCTTCACAAGCCATCTCTCTCCTCCATGCCATACTCTCTCAGTAACTAAACACTTCTTCTCTATCTCCCTCTCATGTGCCTCATTATACTTAAGTCACCTTTCTTCTCTCTATTTCTCTACTATTTGGTCTGCCATCTTAAATAAACCTGTACCTACCTTCATGTGTGGTGAAGCTTAGTTAGCCATTAGTTTACTCTCCAAGTTCAAATTTACCATTAAGATCTTGATTTCTAGTGGAATACCCTACAAATATGTTCCTCTTGGATACCACAAAAATTGGAATTCAGTTACCTCTGGGAAAGAGTACGTTGAAATTGAATATTCTAGAATATAACTATTTATAACACCATGAAACCACATATCCATCACGCGAGTCCAGATAAGATTAGCATCATAGAGGGCCTGAAATTATTCCCGTGTCTAGACAAGTGCATGATACCTCCAATTCCACTGAGATGCATAAATAGTAAGCCACTTGTATAGTCCTATTGGAAAGATAGCGAAAACACTCTCATATAAGTTGTCATACATGTTTTGTACTACCCAAGTGCGTGTGTTAAACTCAAATCCACTACTGAACTGTCATGCATATTCTTCCTCTAGATCATGTATCCATTCCTCAATACTTGTTAGAATTAATCGGTACATATTCATTGCAAACCATCCTAAAAACAACTGAAAAAGAGGTCCTGGCAATGCAACCAATGATACAGCCTAGAATTTGTAAGATAACACCCTAGTCACGTTGGCACATCACTCAGCCTAGACTGAGCACTCACCCAAAGCACGCAAAGGTACCAGGTCCCTCTTTAGGGTTGTTGTAATAGGATGTTAACATGATGAAGGAAGAAACATATAGATTCATAACTAATCCATCATTCTACAATGTATGTTATCCTCATATCTATGAAATAACAAGCTTAAACAAGAATCATGATTGAATTAATAACTACTCAATTACACAGAATGACACTTAGGTTCAGCCAATATCTTCCATCTTTTAGTAAATATAGAAGGTCATTATAGTATTGGCAATCTATATCGCTGCACGTATGGTTATGATATACACATTCATACATACACATACACCGCTCTCTCTGTGATACACACATATATCTACTATGCACCTAACATCATATATATAGGGTGGGGACTTTCCCTTCACCGCTTAACTATTCTAGAAATAGATCGCATGCTATTGATATCCACACATGCAAGTGCGGTATATATAGTCCTCTTGTAGTTAACTGAAGTGTCAATTCTATTCTTATCTTGTCTTCATGCATAGACGCTTTAAACCACTTCTCCAAATATAGACAATGCATGGTGCGCGTGTCTCTACATCATTGATGTGGTCCACACACCATCTTCAAAAATAGATCTTCATGCTCAAAATAGGCTAAGTCCTAAAATCTGAACTTTCCTTCTAGACACGGGTCCTTCTGCACCCTTGGTTCCAGGCCTTCTATCCCACACGGACTTCTCATGTGATTTTAGACAAGTACTCTTTGATCAAAAACTCCTCTTCTAGATACTAGGATTAATTGTAAGAAAATATATGAGTGTAAAATGTTATAATGTTCATTGTATTCTAAAATTAATATTGCATTTAAAGGCTAGATAGAATCGTGGGCTATGAAAGATTCAAAATATTTTTGTTTCCAGGTATGTTTCATCCTGCACCTTGATTAATTTTATAAGTAAAATTTTACAAGCCCCCACTTTAAAAAAATCAATCTTAGGGTTTAGAGTTGATGGTTTCTAAAATTCCAAGCATGTCCACCTCCAAAGAAGTTAAAAATAAAACCCCAATGATACAAAATTTCCCATCTAGAAATAGTCTTCACAAATCCATCTATAATTTTGTTTTCATATGTATTTCCTACATACTTCTCAATATTATCTAATTAAAGTTTCATTATCTTGTACTATCCCAATTTCCAAGTACTAATTGTAAATTTATATTCTCTCGGGAGGTTTTTCTTTATTTTAATTTTCATCAAATTTAATAAATGGAAACTTAGAAACCCACTCTAACCAAAAACATAATTCTCAAGCCCCATTGTATTACCTTTATCTATCTCCCAACTAAATAAGTGTCCCCTGAGTATTTTTCATGGTGGAATTTAAATTTTTTTACTATCGGAAGTTCCACCTCTAACATTCAATCACATATGTGATGATGTCCTAAGTACTTAGAGTGTAAATGTAAATCTCATAGAGATGCAATTTCAACTTCATTCAATGTGATGTCTTCAAGGTGCGTAATTTCACCTTCATCTTCATTGACAATATCACTCATCAAATCATCAATGAACTCATTGTGAGTTTCGTTTAAAACCCAATCATTATCTCATAATAGTGTTGAAGAAGGATGAGATTCTATAGATGGTTTCTTAAAGTAAGATGCAATTTTCATATTCCAAAACCGTGAGGTGTTACTCTTTCTTATTTCTTTCTTGAGATTCCCTTTTTAGTTTTCATTTTCCTATAAGGAAAATTTTTGAGTTGTCTATGATGAGATGAAAATTGACTAAGGCATTGCAGCTTTCACATAACATAGAGAAACAATTACACTATATACGATGCACATATATTGTCGTGCATCTGTAAAAGAAAAATAAAATATTAGAAAGCATAAGATATATGTTAGAATTTTAAGAATTTCTAATAACCTAACTTACAAATGGAGATAAATCAATGTGACATGATAGAAAACAACTTTTATATTAGATCAATATTGAATAGACTTACTTATATTATGTACTTGTATGAGGTAAGTTTCGTAATGCCGCAACATGCAAGACCTTGATTTATTTATTTTTGTAAGCGGTATGTTGAATCCATTTCTAGCACTTGGAACAATAACCAAATCAAAATTTTTAAATTGGAAAAGATAAAAAAACATTGTTTACTTTAGATTACATACTAAAATTTCTAATAAAATTTCAAACTTTCTCCCTAAAATATCAAAAATTATGACCAAAGGGTCCATAGAATTCTTGGCAATCCAAGAAAGTTATGAAATCTCATCCCAACGATTACCAACGATCCATTAAAAAAACATATTGGGATTATAAATGTGTTTTCTATTTGCATGGAAATAATTAAATTTTATGGTATTTTTAGGCGTAACTTTGGTAGTGACATAGTCATCCAAATAACCAATTAGATATTCAAAATTCTGAATATCCACCTAATTACGAATATTTGTTGCTAAAATTTTCCATGATGATCACGATGGATTGGAAATAAAGGGAATGGAAAGGAGTGAGGTGTCCCTATGTCTACCTAAAAATTTATAGGGATTTACAGGATTATTACAGCTATGTTATGTATTGTATAGAGTATTTCAACCATGAAAACTCTGACCTATAGGCATGAACTATATGCACCATTTATACCAAATTATATGAAAAGATAAAATGATCTCATGAATGTGTTTGTGTTTCAAAATTAGAGTTTTCTATATTGGAATACATAATGGCTTGTATACTTTTTTAATCTTACATATTCACAACAATTATTGTGAAAAATATAATGTAATATGGGAAACAAATTCCCCAATTGGGAAAAATTGAATTTCATGTTTTTCTGTTTTAAGGGAACTATGCATTTTTCTTAATGAAACACAAAATAACCCTTGTGTAATATTTCAATTTTTTGCGTTTTTTTTTTACATTTTTTTCCAAATGCCTCCTTATGATTTTGAAAATATAATTACCATTAGAAAACAATACTTCTAATTTAAATCTTTAAGAATTTTCTATGTTGGCCAATAGCCATTGTGAGTACCTTAGGGGTGTAGGGCTTGTGATTCAAGGTAGTGCCTCAAAAGAAACACATTGGGATTTTTAATTTTTGGAAAAATGGCCTCTTTATTTTTTGTTTGGACTCAAAAATAATTTTTGAGTAAAATTAATGTGGTAGGGTTTTGACCCTTAGGCTTTTCTCCACATAATGCCTTATTAGTATGAATTTTGTTAGGAGGGTTAGGTTAGTTAAATAAACCATCAAACATTATTAATATTATAATATTAAATAAATAATTGAAAATAATAATAACCCAACACAATATTTATTGTGGGAAAACCTATAACAATTAAAAAACCAACCAAAATAATATAAATCCATTTATTGAGAAACTCTTATAATCTACATATTGTAAATAAACGCAAATTTCTCTTTCACATTTTTTTACTTCTCACTCTTACCCATATTTTTCATGGGCCTCGAGTGCCCTTTTTATTTTGGGTGGTTGGGTGTGACACCTGAAACACACTTTCAACCTAATTGGTTAAATACTAGTTAATATAAACCTTAGGTTATATTTAATAAATAAAAATTATTTTTTTATTTATGAAAATTGTTTATAATAGTTATTTTTAATATAAGCATTGAATATAATCTTAGAAACTTATAAAGGGTTAATAACCCACTTAAGATTATGTTTGAATAGTCCCCCTTAATGTTATGTGGGGTTATGTGCCATCATTATGTATTTATAAAACAATATTTACAATCCTTAAACCATGTTCAGGGTTTTAGGATAGCATATTACTTTTAAAGGATTTATACACCTTCATCATGCTAAACTTACCATTTCATACAAAAGGATTTAGATTTCATTAATCGGAAGTGAATGATATAGGCTAATCATGATTTTGGAGACTAAATCTCATGATTTATCATGGATAATCTATAATCACCGTTGGATCCTTTTATAAAGTGAGGACATCCTTTACAAAAAAATGATGCTTTGTTAATGGACTGCACAATAAAATTTAGATAAAGAAGTTTACTTAGATCATAAAGATATTTATAATGCTTTTATGGAGAATAAGTATAGAAGTGAAAAATAAATATTTTGGTCGATCGTTAGGAGGTGGAATTTTCATGAAAAATACCCCTCCATGGAAACTCTAAAAGGATAAGAATTGGTTGAAACTTTTAAAACTTCATGATACACAATGGCTTCATGAAGATATCTATAACTTTATCTTCAAGAGGACAAAACTAGATATGAATATCATTGTAGAGAACCTTCTCTCAAATGAAATGCATATAAATATCTATATTCTTTGTTAATTGATGTTGAAATGGATTTTTGGTGAGATAAATATAAGTCTATCTCACATGGGAGAGGAGTACTTCCTTTAACTTCCATAGGAATTTATTCCAATAGTTGCTTTAACCACATGGCTTCTTTCATCATTGGTTTCTTCTTGGTACTTCAAGTAATGGAACATGTACTAAACTTGAAAATATATCAAGGTTTAGATTTTCTATCTATTATATAACCACAATGGTTTAAAAAACCATAATATTGAGCATCATATGAGGTAAAATAGTATAAATCCAATTGAGAACGAGAGAAAATAATTTTATGATCCTAGAATATAACTTAGACAAAGGATAATACAATAAGATAGTATCTTAAATTTATATGTGATCAATATGTTACAAAATATTATATGTAATCAATATTGGACATCTCCAATAAAGACACAAAGGACATACCCAACTATCATTTGATGTGTATACAATACTATTTTTAGTAATCACATACTAATTTACTCAATTTATTAGATATTTTCTTATAAAAATGCTTTTACATAAAGATTGAATTATTATTTAGAAATATCATAGATTATTAAACATTTTTTTGTACCTCCATTGCCTACCAAAATGCGGGGATGGGAAGTATAATCTCACTTTTTTATTTTATCTTTAGGAATAAAGATGGAGGTTGGGCTACCAAATAATCTCAAGTGGGACACATTGGGTTTCTTATTGGTATGTTTTTCTAAATTTGTAGTTTGAAACAAATATTTAGTAGGGAATTTGTTAAGAATGTGAACATCGGTATTCATATCTTCATCCCATAGAATTTTAGGGACCTAGGTTGAGTGAATCATTGTCTTGGCCATTTCAAGAATGGTACAAGTTTTCATTTCCATTATACTATTTTGTTGAGAGGAATAGGGAGTGGTAAGTTCCCTCTGAATTCCATATTCAACAAAAAATGAATCAAATGATTTATTAACATATTCACCTCTATTATCAATTCTAAGCCTTTTAATTTTATGACTAGAACTATTTCCTACTAATTTATTTAAATTATTTAAATTTGAATAAAGCATCATATTTTTTTAATAAAAACATGACCCAATCATGCGATAATAATCATCAAAAACGTAATTGCATACAAATAACCATTCAACTAAGGTACTTATAATATCCTCTTCACTATGAACAAGTTTAAGACGTTCGGAGGAATTTTTATCACATTGGCTATGAAAGGAGTTGACATATTGCTTACTATGTTTAAGCAACCTTCACACATTTCATGAGCATGAGAGATAGGACCCAATCCAACAATTATGTTAACATGATACATATCATACATAATCTTAAATTTAACATGCCATAAACTTGAATAATTCATACTTTGGGAAATAAAATAGAAAGTAGTTGCAAAACCATTAAAGATATTTAAGACATTATTATGGATACTTTACGTAATAGTAGTATCAGATTCCTTTTTAATATACCATTTATATTTAAGTGCGATAATTCTATAATTATGTTTAGTGAAATGGGAACATGATGATAAATTTATATTCAGTTTAGGAACATATAAAACATCATAACTATTGAAAACTATATCTTTACCTTGGCTTTTATGCTGAAATTTTTCCATTTCCTAAAATTTTTTTGATAAAGGAGGGAAAATTACCTTCATTTCACCCTCCATATTGTTTGCATGGTGAAATTCATTATTATCAATTTGCAAGAAAGGGACTATTTGACCTAAATATTCTACACTACTATTTAAATATAACAAAATTTTATTATGGGGAAACTTTGGTTAGATAGGAGACATTATCTATCTACAAAATAGAACATGTACAATAATGGTAACCATTATATGACTATAGAAATCCCTAGGTGACCCAAAACATCAATCAAATTATCATTACCTATGTTATTATCCCTATCCTAAGTATCATGTAATTTACCTTCGTAAAACCCATTTTACCTATGTAGAAACCCATTTTCCCTCCCCTAACCACATATATACCAACCTAACCAATTTATCCTAACCCCCTAACCTCTTACAACTCAAATTCCCAACCTCCCATTGTTTCCTAATATCCTGATATCATGGATGGTGAGTGGTTTTAACCATTTTTCATTCTTCCACTTGTTGTTTTAACCTCGTGGTCAAATCAAAGATGATCCATGGCCTTCAATGATCATTGTGGACACCGTCAATTCTATTTAATCAACATATGTCTCACTTCCCTAGTTAATCACAACCTTCATGCAAGGATGAATTGTTTCCCTATAAACAAAATCATCGTGTTAAGAGCTATCAACACCCTGTTTTCAAGGCCATCATGACCCTAAGAACTCCATCAATTCTCTAGTAAACCTCCTTGGGATCTCTATTATCATCCAGTCCATTATCAAAGGTTAGTATTATCATTCTTCTCACTTTTTTATCTTATTTTGTAGCAAGTTACACTCCATAGTTTTTCGTTATCATCATCTTACATAGGTTTCTTGAAATATTCCTTTCGTTTAATCATTTAAACAACCTACAAAATACTTGTGATATCCACATGGATTTCCATCGACCTCTCGATTTTCATAGATCATCCCTTTGGTCTTTACTTCTTACATTTAACTTCCTAAACAATCCCAAACCTCCATTTTTAGAACCCTATAGGCTTCTAGATCCCCTATATCACAACTTTGTGTTGTCAAACCTCTCTGTCTTTTATTAGTGTTTTTTATTAATCCTTTTATCATATGAAACATTTTTCTTTTTGATCATCATCAATCCCGGTCACCGCCGATCGGTGTCCATAGTCCTTTATCTATCTTTTGGCTTCAAAACACATCTGAATATCATTTCCAAGTTTCATAGACTCTTAGAATCTTCATAGGTCTCCAGTAACATCACTTTCCTTCTTAATATAATTTATGTTTGTTTTATTCGTACTTTAGAGAAAAAATTTCTATGATCTTCATCCATCTATGATCATCGTCAATCCATGTCATTTATAATCATCTTATAATATTCTACACTTTTATCAATTTAATTTTTATCTTACGAGTTGTTTGCAAGAATGTATATTCTATAGATTATTGTTCCATGTATGTCACATCGTATCACTAGCATATGCGATCTTCATATCATCCGGAATTTGTTCGTGTGGGAGTAGTTTGACATCCTCCGTAGAGCTCACCTTGTGTGTAATTGCATTTACACCGAATTTGGAGGACATTGAAGAACACTTTGATATCCTCTAAGAAATACAAGAAGAAACCAAGGATTTTTGGTACGACTACTTCAAGGACTTCAAGATTGCCACAACCCTTTCCTGCGCCACTTATGAAGTTGAACATGACCTTCCTATCCATCTTGAATTTCGAACTATATTTGCTATCATTTATCTCATTGTCATTATCGATCAAGTTAATTATATCAAACAAGTTTAAATCCTTCAAGGAAGTCCATTTGGATTCCTGGGATCAACATTTTCTAAGAAAAAAGTTATCATATTTGTCTAATATCTATTTTTATCTATCCTTTTTATAGGTATTATCACTCGAAAAAGGAGGAACATATTCAATTGTCTACATTCTATCATGCCGACATTGTGAATTTCGGTGCAAATATCAAGAAACCCTATTCATTTGAGTTTTAGGTACTTTATGCATTTGATAGCACTAACCTGAAAACTACCTTAAACATCCTAGCATGCCCGAAGGGGACTTTCTTAGTCTCTCTTTCATTGAGATTTCTATTTTTAGTTTTTATTTTTTCATCTCCTATGTCATCTAACTTTTTTAGCTTGGAGCACGTCGTCATTGTTTTTTTTTGTTGCTTTAAAAATTAATTAAAAAGTAAAAGAATTCACAGTAAGCTCCTTTCTTCTATCATTTTATTTTTTAGCATTGCATTTGTGTGTTTGTTCTCATCGAATAAACATTTCTTTTGGAATTTAAAATGAACACTCATATTTTCCTGATCACATAGCTTAATTAGGATTTAAATAATTACATTCACATAACTCCCTTCACACAAAACGAAACCACAAAAAAACATAACTTACATATAAATCACTTCTTCCTAGGTATACCTACTTGGATTTCATCACCAAGATGATAATACAAATCGATGTTATGACCGAGTATAAATAAGATAATCGATGGTATATTGGCTAAACACCGACACCCTCATCATTTCAGGACCATGAAGTGAGGGGTAGGTCCCAATACCACGCCTTGTACCAAAACCAACATAGATTCAGGCCTCACGCACTACCCTTGGGTATATTGAGGACTCGTCTTTAACATCACCTGAAACCATCCTTAGAATGCCATTTCCTAGTACCTTCTTGGTTGTTTTTCACATTTCATCTTTTCTTAATTTAATCAAGATAATCAAAAATTATCTTGTGTTACTTTGTTGGGTTATAGTAGTAAACCATATAGCTCCTTTTTCTTTTTAGAGATTGTTTGTTTAGTTCATGGTTTTAACTAGACAACAGTCTCATCTACAAAATTGTGACAACATGACTGATCGTCTCTAATAGTCCCTAAAGAATGTTTAGTATTGCTTTCAAGACATTCCATGTATAATTGAACAATATCGATCACCTCCAATAGTTTATCAAGAACATCCACACTCTCTTAGTAGTCGAGTTAGCCACATCGAGATCCTAGATCCACGCGGTCCTCACTTTTCTATAATGGTGATCCAATCTTCAATTAGATTTTGAATTCCAATCATATGGATCTCAATTCCTATCTTGTTTCCCAAGGTGTTCTCCTCCAACAACCTATACCCGAATAATGATCTCCTACCTCTAATTTCACTTTCAACCTTTCCCATCTTATTGACACTAATCACAAGATGGTAATTCAATAATTTCATCCTTCTTCCACTATTAGTGGACCGCAAAGATTGGCCCCTATGCCGTCCAATACCTATCATCACATCTAAATTTAATGTTGTTTTATCACAAGATACAACCAATCAACGACCATATTCTTCATCAAATCCTTCATTTGGCTCGGCATCTTTGTAAAAATTACAAACACACCTCCTTCCATATCTAACCCCGTAGCTTCTAGTCCTCTTCTATACCTCTTGTAAGCTCATCTATCATCCCCGACACAACCCCTCTTATATCATCACATCAACTAACCTCTATAGTTAAAATTTTAGTCATGTCCATCCCCATGTCAATACCCCTTATCAACACTAGTTCTATCACTAGCACATATCCTTCTTCACAATAGGTATCAACCACCCCTATTTCAAAAATTCATACTCACTATATATCTCAACCATCCCAACCACTCATCAACACCTCTATCATGTCTTGATACATACTACCACAATCTCAACCCCTTATCCATACTTCCATCCCATCTCAATATATACCCCAACAATTAACCCTTCATCAACACCTCAATCTCAATCCAATATCAATACATTCAACCCTCACAACCTCTAGTCTCATAGCCAACATATAACATTCCCATGAGTGTTCCTATCCAACATAATATCCCTTTATCAGTATCAATTGTATCAACAAGAAAACCCACATACATATAATCAACCTTGCTTGTCATCATTCAACCCCCAACAATCAACACAAAATGATCCTTTGTAAGAATTAATATATATGATCTCAAGTCTATGTTAGGAAATAAGAGATAAAATATGTAGAATAATACCTTACAGAATCGCAACAAAGAGAAACTAATATGCAAAAAATATTATAGATCTCAAATAAAAGTGCGAATAAATAACACAACACATAGAGACAAGATTTAACGTGGTTCACCCAATTTGGGCTATGCCAAGTCCACCAAGAATCACTTGCTTATATTTTATTACAAGCCTCCACTCTCTCAATACAATACCTAGATCCGTTTGGAGCTATGCTCAACAAACTCTATAGAATTCACACCCAAATTCAAAACACATATGCAATACATTTTCTTGTCTATGTATCATATGCATAAGACCATATAAATAGACAATTGCTTAAGCAATTTGATACAAAACCATGGGTATCAAAACCATGGGCAAAAACTGTGGGTATCAAAACCATGGGCAAAAAACCATGGGTATCAAAACAATGGGTACCAAAAAACCATGGGCCCAAAAATAGCCCATAATGGTTACCCATTACCCATGGGTTAATAAACCACCCATGAAAATTTGCTTTGGGGGCTTCACCCCGAACCCCCTAACCCACTCACCGGCGAGCGGGACCACCGTAAAAATACTCAAGTGTAACACATAGAAGGTGTACCACACTCTAACATGAAAATAGGCTCCACAAACATAACAATCTCCCACTTGGAGACTGATTTCCACTAAGAAAGCTTCTCAACCCTTCACTGTCATCTGCGAAGGCCAACCAAAGCTGAACATAGCTTTAGTTTATCCCTTGTGACCACCTTGGTCATCATGTCTATAGGATTCTGACTAGTATGAATCTTCTCCAACTTCAACTTATCTTCCTCCAAATCTGTCCTAATGAAGTGATATCTCAATTGTATATGCTTCGTCTTGGAGTGGAAAGCGAGAATTATTAGCTAGGTGTATAGCACTCTGACTATCACTATGCAGCTTACATTCCTCCTACTTATGCCCCAACTCCTCAAGCAATTTTTGTAACCAAATCATCTCTTTTCTTGCCTCTGTGGCAGCAACATACTTAGCCTCCGTGGTTGACAAAGCCACCAGCTTCTGTAGTCGTGAAATCCAGCTCACTACTATCCCACCTATAGTGTAAATATAACCTATCATGCTCCTCCTGTTGTCTACATCTCCGGCATTTCTGAATCTACATAACCACATAAAGTGGTGTTTGATCCATTGTAGCACAAAACTATCCCCATGGTCCCTTTCAAATACCGAAGGATCCACTTTACTACTTGTCAATGCTCTTTACCTAGATCACTCATAAATCTACTCATAGCTCCCACTGCATGGGCAATATCAGGCCTAGTGCACACCATAACATACATCAAACTACCAACTACTAATGAGTAAGGTACCTTGGACATCTGGTTTCTTTCCTGCTTTGTCTTGGGACACTGCTCCTTTGATAACTTAAAATGGCCTGCCAAAGGAGTCCCAACCGGTTTAGCATCCTGCATGTTAAACCTATACAATACATTTTTAATGTACTCTTCCTGAGATAAAGTCAACTTCTATTCCTTCCTATCCCGAGTTATCCTCGTACCAAGGATTTGTCTGGCTACCCCCAAATCCTTCATATCAAAGGATTCACTTAGTTGTTTCTTGAGTAATTTTATTTCCTGCATGTTTTTACCTACAACCAACATGTCATCAACATACAAACACAAGATAATATAACTTCCATCCTCAAATTTCTTTGTATACACGCAATGGTCAGAATGACATCTAATATAACCTTACTCCATCATGAAGCTATCAAACTTATTATACCATTGACATGGAACTTGTTTCAAGCCATACAAGCTCTTCTTCAGTTTACACACCATCTCCTCTTTACCTTTGACCTCATAGCCCTCTCAAGTTGCTGCATATATAGTTCCTCTAAATCACCATGGAGAAATGCGGTCTTTACATCTAATTGTTCTAAGTGCAAGTCTTCTTTTGCCACTATTCCAAGAACAGTTCTAATAGAAGTCATTTTTACTACAGGAGAAAAGATCTCATCAAAATTTATACCTTGTTTCTCGTGTCCAAACCCCTTGACCACCAACCGGGTCTTATATCTTTTATTTCCTCCTTCTTCATCTTTAACTCTATACACCCACTTGTTTTCGCAATGCTCTTTTGCCTTCCTAGGTAGCTTCACCAAATCCCAAGTCTAGTTCTCTATGAGAGACCTATGCTCCACATCCATGGCTTGCTCCCACTTCTTCTGGAATCTACCTACATTGCTTCATCAAAGCTCTCTCGGCTCTCCACTATCAAAGTGAGTAATAAATAATAAAGAGAAGGAGAAAAACATTCAGATTCTTTTCTTAGCCTAGAAGACCTCCTCACTGTAGGAGTTTGGGGTTCCTATTGAGTAGGTTCCTAAACTGATTCATGGGTCACTGTCCCATCCGGAAGATCCTCTACCACTGCATATTCTTTCTTGGATTCTTCCCTATTTTCCTACAATTGTTGCTTATACATGACTTTCTCATTAAAGACCACATCCCTAGACCGAATGATTTTCTTGTCCTTAATACTCCAACATTTAAATCCGAGTCATCACCACTATAACCAATGAAAGTACATTTTTCCTATTTAGCCTCTAGCTTGGTCATATCATCCTTGTCTATATGAAAAAACCTCACATCTAAAGACTCTAAGAAATGAATAATCAACTTTCTTACCATACCAAGCCTCCTCGGGTATGCCTCCATGCAAGACACTTGAGGGTCCTCTATTTATCAAGTACACAAACAGTTGTGCTCACCGCTTCTACCCAAAAAGAAAGAGGTAGTCTGAATGTAACCTCATGCTCCTAGCATGTTCCATTATTGTTTTGTTCATCCTTTCGATACCCCATTCTCCGTGTGGAGTTCCTAGAACCGTATTTTCCCGTAGATTCCATTCTTAGAACAATAATCATCAAATTCATTGCTACAATACTCCCTCCATTATCTCGACTGAGACATTTTAGCTTAAGACTGTTTCATTCTCTACCAAGGCTTTCCATTTAACAAAAGTGTCAAATACATCGATTTGTTTCTAATACAATAAACCTAAACTTTCCTTGTTGCATCATCAATAAAAGTAACATAATAACTTGAACCCCTAAGACATGATCCATGAGATGGCCCCGACATATCAGAATGCACCATCTCTAACTTACTCTCTTTCTTTGTAGGTCCAACCTTGAGAAACCTTACTCGCTTCTATTTCCCATATATGCAATCCTCATAGAACTCTAGACCTGTTTTTGTATATCCAGGAAAATTCTTCTTTATGATGTCCATGCCCTTATGGCTCATATGACCAAGCCTATAGTGCCATAATGTTGTATCTGCATCTGAAGCCACAAGATTACAATCATTAGTACTATCAGTGGATAAATACAAGGTTCCAACCTTCTTACCTCTTGCCACCACAAGAGCACCCTTGGTAACCTTCTAAGAGTCAGCTGTAAATATCACAGTATAACCATCACTTCCCAATTGCCCTGCCGATATCAAATTTCTCCTTAATGTAGGCACATGTCTAACATCCTTCAATAGCCATGTATTCCCATTCTACATCTTAACTTAAATATAACCTTTTCCAACTATACTGCAAGGCTCATCATCACCAAGAAAAACATGCCCAAAATCCCCTTGAACATAATCAACAAAATAATGCCTATGTGGAGTAGCATGAAAAGAAGCCCCTGAATCTAAAACTCAAGATTCAGTAATATTATGCAAAGAAAGAATCAAAGCATCTTGGCATACATTACCCGATGCCACATTTTCCTCCTTGTTTTCTTCTTGTTGTTTCTTCTTATCCCAAAGCTCCCAACAGTCCTTCTTCGCATACCTGGCTTTCCACAATTCCAAAGATACAATCTTGTTCTTGGATTTTGACCTTTCCCGATCTTTCGATTTTCCATGGTTTCCTCTATTCTTCTATCTCCCTCTAGTTTCCACTATCAAAGCATTCCCTGAAATAGAAGATTCCCTAGAGATTTTTCTTCACATTTCCTCACTTAGAATCACCCCTACAACATCCTCAAACTTAAACTTTGAGTTAGCTAGAACCGAGTTTCTTACCGCCATTACCAGTTATTCCAACTTTCGTAAAGAGCACAAAATAAATAAAGCCCTAACTTCATCAAATTCTATTGTAACTGAAACTATCATATTCACAACCGTATTGAAATCATTTAAATGATCTGCTACTGAACTATTCTCAGACATCTTCATATTAAACAACTTTTTCATTAAAAATATCTTATTAGAGGCAGAGGGTTTTTCATACAACTTCCCTAATGCATCCATCAGTTCTTTTGTAGTCTTTTCCTTTGAAACATTAAATAATATCGAAGATGCAAGACACAACTGGATCGTTCCAAGTGCCTTCCAATCTAACAAATCAAATTCCACATTTTTCATACTCGAGGTTTGTTCACCTTCTCAGACAGTGGAGTATAAAGATCCTTCTGATAAAGGTAATCTTCCATTTGCATCTTCTAAAGACTGAAATTCTACCCGTTGAATTTATCAACCCTAGATCTTCCATCATCTGCCATAGCTCCCACTCAAGATAAAACTTTCCCTGTGATTCAACACTTCAGCAAGCCAAACCAGGCTCTGATACCAATTGTTAGGAAATAAGAGATAAAATGTGTGGAATAATCCCTTACAGAATCGCAACAGTAGAAACTAATATGCATAAAAATATTATAGATCTCAAATAAAAGTGTAAAATAAATGACACAACACAGAGAGACAATATCTAACATGGTTCACCCAATTTGGGCTACGTCAAGTCCACCAAGAATCACTTGCTTAGATTTTATTACAAGCCTCCACTCTCTCAATAAAATACCCAAATCCGTTTGGAGCTATGCTCAAAAAAACTCTCTGAAATTCACACCCGAATTCAAAACACATCTACAATACATTTTCTTATCTATGTATCATATGCATAAGACCATATAAACAAACAATTACTTAAGTAGTTTGATACAAAATCGTGGGTATCAAAACCATGGGTAAAAAACCGTGAGTATCAAAACAATGGGTACCGAAAAACCATGGGCCGAAAAACAGCCCATAACGGCTACCCATTACCTATGGGTTAATAAACCACCCATGAAAATGTGCTTCAGGATTCACCCCCAACCCCGACCCGCTCACCGGCGAGCGAGACCACCATAAAAATACCTGAGTGTAACACATAGAAGGTGTACCACACTCTAACATGAAAATAGGTTCCACAAACATAACAGTAGAAGTTGTATCTACAAGTCGCAAAAACACCATGTATTATTATCGATTTATAACAATCCCATTCATTCATCTCAGTATCATAAAAAGATTACCCTCCGCACTAGAAAATCCCAAATTTCATTAAATTATATAGTAAAGAGGACTGTCATCACCAATCCAAAGACTATGATAATTCTTCACCGGAACTCCTCGTGCTATCATTATTTACTAATGCACACTTTAGTTTGGTGGATGTAATCTAGAAACACACAACAAACATAACACAAGAATACCATCGACTATGATAATAAGGAATGATGATAAATCTAAAATATCGAGTAAATTATAATATTAACATTGAAATTGTTACAATCTCACCCATGAGGTACTTCAAGTGTTATTGACTTCACTAGTCTTCCACCAATACTATGGGAGAAACTTTACAATTACACCTCTTAATGGCTTCTTCAACACACCTTTAAACCGATGGCTTCCTTTACACAGTTCATACAATATTTCTCACTACTTCCTTCTATGCTAAATGGGGGTGGCCTCTTTATTTATAGAACTTCCAGGGCTTATCCATCTTATCTCTAAGATAGGATAAGAAATCCACTCTGACGAATCATATTCCATACCTTAACTTTTATCTATACATGTAATCTTATCTTTTAAGATAAGATAAACCTTATCATTTCACATGGGTTCCACATTTTTAGACTTTTTACAAATAAAATACACAAAATATTTATGACCTCACTCCTTGTCCTTATTACTAATATAATATTTCTAATTCCTAATCATGTAGACACTTCTTCTCTACTTACCCCAACTTTGACATTTTAACATTACCGGACCACTTACGACAAATATTTACTTTTTACCACAACATTCCTATTGTACTTTTGACTATTACCATACTATACATTATTGGCGGCGTTGTACTGGTAGCACCGTTATCTTCTATCGGACGCTACTACTAATTATACTTAACAACATCCTATTCCTAATACATACATTAATGAAATAGAAATTACGGAGGAAAATTTTAGTGTCGACATCTTCCCCCTTCCTAGCTTCTACTCCGTCCTCGGAGTAGACTATTCTAGTGCTTGAAAAATCTTCAACTTGTCATGGTTGATCCATTTCGTAATGGGAGTGCCATACAATTCCTCCAATCAGACGTACCATTTTGATGCACAATTACTATTTTGTAGGGCCCCATCCATTTTGGAAGAAAATTTCTCTGTCTTCTTTTTTTGTATCTGGAATCATATACTAGAACCAATTCATTCACATGAAATGGAGACCAACGGATCTTTTGATCAAAGTATTCCTTCTGCTTCATTTTCTTCTTATAGCTTGTATCCTTAGCTATTTCCCTCATTTCCTCTAGCAAATGAAGATGTACCAACCTTTCTTTTACTAAATCACTTTCATCCATCCTTTTATTTTCCATAACTCTGATCGTGGGAATATCAAACTCAACAGCGAAGAACTAGATCAATGCCATAAGCCAACTAAAATGGGGAGTATCATGTTGCTGACTTTGATTTTGCACTATATGCCCACAATGCTTTGCATGAATCCTCTTATCCCATTTATGTACCTGCAAGGCTACATCTTTTGCTAGAATTTGACACAACACAAAATTTGTTCATTCCACCTATCCATTTGTGCTTGGCTTGTATGTTGTTGCCTTCTTGTGCTTAATAGAAAACTTATTGACTAGGGCTTCTACCACCTCATTAATGAAGTGGCTTCCTTGATCTGTTACAATTTCTAATGGACAACCAAATCTGGTGACAATGCGTTCATATATGAACCTTTCCACTTCATCCATGGAAGTTGTTTTCAATGGCCTAGCTTCAACCCACTTGGTTAAATAATCTGTGGCAACTACAATATACTTATTTTGGCGTGAGGTAGTTGGAAGTGGACCTACAATGTCTATTCCCCACTTTTCAAAGGGACCAAGTGGAAGAATAGGGCATAATGGAGCTGATGAATTCTTACGGTTACCATGTGTTTGACAAATATCACATGTCTTACAATAATTATAACAATCTTTAAAAAGAGTGGGCCAGTGATAACCTGCATCCAAGATCCTTCTTGTTGTAAGTTGTCCAGAGAAGTGCCCTCCACATGTACCATTGTGGAATTCTTCTAGCAGCTCCTTCCCTTGATCACATCCAACTGCCCTCTTGTACTATCCATCAGGTCCTATTCGAAATAATACTCCATGTAGAATAGAATATAGATGACTGGCTTGAGTAATCTTTCTCTTAGTATTTGCATTGGCACCATCAGGAAACTTGAATTCATTTAGATAATTCCAAATATCTATGTATTCACTAGGGATTGTGTCGAGGATAACAATGTTGCATCGGGAAATCATCATCATCACAAGATGATCCTAAACCATCATAGGCTTGAGAGTGCATCTCGCATTGCAATGCTTCTTTCGTGGCCTATCTATAATATCAAATTCAAATTCTTGTAGCAAAATTATCCATCTTGCTATCCTCCCGATGGGTTAGGCTTATTGACAATATATTTTAGAGCCTAATGATCTCATTCAACCATAAATTTCTTCCCTAGCAAGTAATTTCTAAACTTCTTTACTGAAAAAATGATAGCTAGAGCCTCTTTTTACGATTCTGATGAATTTACCTCAAAGATCAAGCTCATTTGTCTCGCTCCCAAAGTAAAGCTGGATGTTCATTCCCATTTTCCTCCTTTTGGCTCAAATTACTTCCTATTATCGTATTCGAGGCATCAGGTGTACACAATGAATGGCTTGCTCCTATCTGGATTCTTTAAAACAGTGAAGACACTAGGGCTTCCTTTAGTTGTCCAAAAGCTTCATGCGCCTTATTTTACGGTTCATAAGTAACATCCTTCTTCAAGAAGCTCAAGGTTAGTGGTGTGTAATCTTTGAGAAATTCTTGATGAACCTTCTATAGTAACCCACATGGCCTAAAAATGATCTCAACTTACTTCTATTAATAGGAAATGGTAAATCTTTGATTTTTGAACCTTTATCGTGGATCGTACCAATACCATCTCTGGATACAACATGCCCTAACAAAACACCTTTAGAACATCCAAAGACACACTTTGTAGGGTTTAGTGAGGCTTGTGCTTCATCTAACCTTTGAAATGTTGTCTCCATCTGGTGCAGGTGGTCCATCTTACTCCCATAGATGCAAAAATTATCCAGAAATACTCTGATGAAGTTCCCAATGTAGGGTTCGAACACCCTATTCATCAAACGCTGGAACGTTGCTGGAGCATTACAAAACCCAAAAGGCATAACTCTATAAGCAAATATTCCCCAAGGAGTGGTGAACGTGGTCTTCAGCTGATCCTTCTCCGCTATATGGACTTGGTTGTATCTGCTATATCCATAAGCAAAACTATAACACTCCTGGCCAGCTACTTCGTCCAAGATCTGATCTGAGAATGGAAGAGGGTAATGATCCTTCTTTGTTGCCTTATTGAGCTTCCCATTCTTTTTTATTGAGATCACAATGGGAGAAACCCATTCTAAATTCTCCATAGCAAATATGAATCATGGATCAAGCAACTTATCTATTTCTTCTTTTACAGTCTTGGAAAATTAGGATTCATTCTATATGGCATTTGTTTTATAGGCTTAGCACCATCTACCAACTCAATAGAATGTTCTACCAAACTTACTTGACGGAGTTCCTTGTAATCAAAACTGAATATGTGTATGTACCTTCAAAGAGCTAGAGGTAGGATTCTTTCTCATTCTCCATCACATCATCACCAATATTTATTTGTTGGAGACGATCATCAACTTCTTCTTCAGATAATTTTATGGGGTCATGAGTCGGTGTGACTGGAAGGATATCCATGATCAAACATCAACCTCACTTTCTTCATCTTCTATGTCCACTTCACTGGTACTAGAGTAATCAAAGGATGTCCAATCATCAATTTCATCACTTGAATCCACAGGTTCTGCCTTATGATGCCGAGAGATCATGTTTATCTTCACCCTCTCTCTACCACGTCCAAGTGTCATGAAGCCTTCATTCCAGTAGTTTCTTGCATGAACTCTCCTTATCCATGGTCTTTCGAGCAACATTGGGTACACAATGCACCATTTTTCATCACCGAAATTCTACCACACATACAACACCCATAACAGATATTGCCACATTTAAAACTACACCTTCTAGTTTAGTTTTTCCCTTATTTAATGACCTTAACATAAGTGTTGAAGGGCGATCAATTTTTAAACCCAACATATTCATTACAAACTTGGTCATTACATTAACTGAAACACCTCCATCAAATAAGACATCATGAATTGAAATACCATTACATAATACCTCAACTTGTGGAGCGTAGGGATCCGCCTTTGCCTCTAAAATAGGGACCTCAACCTCCTTCCTTCGTCAAGCATTGAGTCCACTTCGTAGCTCCCGCCTCTTCTCGGAAGATAGCCAAGAGTTAACCCTATGTAATATTTGCAGCCTTTTGGACAGATCTTCCAAGATGGAGTATGGTCATTGCCCCCGTGAAATCGAAAATCTTGCACACCTAACTTTCTTCTCCTATGTTTCTTACTAGTTTCTCATTTCATCTTCTTAGGATCATTTCCATCTTAATTATCTTTTTCTTTCTTTCTTTTTGTTACAAACACATCTACTTCATTATTTATGCTCTTATCTACTACATAAAAAGAATTCACAGTGCTTTTCCTTTGTCATTATCTTCTTTACCGGATGTAGAAGCTCTATCTAGACAATTATACTTATAATGACCCTTTTATAACAACTTGAGAACATACAACTTCAGAAATATTTCTTTTGGACCTCTATCTCCTCCCCGAGAACTAAATTCTTTTACTTGAAGAAGATTAATAGTTAATCGACCCATCTTCTTGAGAAAATCTTCATACTCTCAGAGATGTACTAGGAGAAATATTTTTCTCACCGAGAGTGGTTGTGGATTCTGGACCAAAGGTGCTAGTGTAGGCTCTACTTTAGCAACAATTTCTTTGGGCTCCTCTTCCATGCTTTCTTCTTCCCTTCTTGCAATCTTCTTTGCTTGTTCAATGGTAGCTGGGAGGTCATATTTCACTCATTGTCTGATCTCTGGATTCATCCTAAGAATGAAGTGCTTACAAAGGAGATTATCCACGCCATTCATCAACCCATCCACTAATCCTTCCTTCCGATCTGGGCATCGAGCTTCCTCCTTAGCTCTAGAACACGAGCATGATAATCCCTTATCTTCTCCTTCTCTCCTTGGGATAGCTTTGTGATATCGATCATGAGATCTGCATATCTCTGTTGTTCACCAAATTCTTCAAGAAAATTTTTAGTTAATAAATCCCATGAGTTTTTCACATTATCACCTAGTGTTTCAAACCACCTAAGGGCTGAACCATCCAAAAAGGTAAGAAAAAATTCAGTCCATTGTTCCCTTCTTATAATGCCATTACAAATACAAGATCATTTAAACTCTTGAATGAAAGAGGAAGCATCTTCATTAGATTGGGCTGAAAAAATATGAATCTTCCCCATTTTCAAAAGTAACCACAATGAAATACCAACCCACAAGTACAATCAACAAGACTTATGTGCACAAATAGTTGAAATCACTATAATAGAAAATAGAAATGACCATGGTAAACTATGGTAAAACTTGACTTCTTTCATGGTAAAATTGACTTTCTTGTGGTAAACACTATTCACAAGATAAAAAGTGAATTTACTGCGGTAAATACTATTCACGATAAAAAGTAACTTTACTGCAATAAATACTATTCACGGCAAAAATTACTTTACCATGGTAACTACTATGCATAGTAAAAACAAGGTTACCCTCCAAATGATTTTTGACTAAGTGGGAATATCTCTCCAAAAAATCCACCAACGAGGAATGGTCTCGGCAACGGAACCAAAATGTCATCACCAATCCGGCACTATGATAATTCTTCACCGGAACTCCTCATGCTATGATTATTTACTAATGCACAGCCTTTAGTTTGGTGGATGTAATATGGAAACACAACAACAAACATAACACAAGAATACCATCAACTATGATAAGAAGGAATGATGATAAATCTAAAATATCAGAGTAAATTATAATATTAACATGAAATTGTTACAATCTCACCCATGAGGTACTTCAAGTGTTATTGACTTCACTTGCCTTCCACCAATACTATGGGAGAAACTTTACAATTACACCTCTTAATGGCTTCTTCAAAGACACCTTTTAAACCTATGGCTTCCTTTACACAATTCATACAATATTTCTCACTACTTCCTTCTATGCTAAATGAGGGGGTGGCCTCTTTATTTATAGAACTTCCAGGCTTATCCATCTTATCTCTAAGATAGGATAAGAAATCCACTCGACGAATCATATTTCTTACCTTAACTCTTATCTGTACATGTAAGCTTATCTTTTAAGATAAGATAAACCTTATCATTTCACATGGGTTCCACATTTTTAGACTTTTTACAAATAAAGTACACAAAATATTTATGACCTCACTCCTTGTCCTTATTAGCAATATAATATTTCTAATTCCTAATCATGTAGACCCTACTTCTCTACTTACCCCAACTTTGACATTTTAACATTACCTACCACTTACGATGAATATTTACTTTTTACCACAACATTCCTATCGTACTTTTGACTATTACCATACTAGACATTATTGGCAACGTCATAGTGGCGATGCTGTTACCTTCTGTCGGATGCTACTACTAATTATACTTAACAAAATCCTATTCTAATACATACATTAATGAAATAGAAATTACGGAGGAAAATTTTAGTGTCGGCTGACCCTCAACAACGCATCTCGAGCCTTTCGTCATGCCTATTATCTAATCACACATGACCATGACTCATGTTGAGAACATTTACTATGTCTTTAGTTGGGCCTGCATTAGATTGGTATAATATTATCCCACAAAACTCACTATTCTCCTTCACATAGCTTTTGAAAATGTTCTTAGAACATTTCTCTATTAACATCACTCGTAAATATATGATTACTAATATTTACGCCATAAAACAATTCGAAGACGAATCTATTACAAATTTCATCACCCATTGGAAGGGTATTATTAGTCTATTATTTTTCTCCCTCCCACAAACCAAATAGATCAATTTATTCACTCATTCCTTTGCTAAACATTTATCATCACCATTACAAATCCAATCTTTCCAAAGTTTTAATGAATACTTTACTATGGCTCACAAATTAGAACTTTGTGCCCTCAAGGATGGTAGGGTCAAACTTACATTGAAGAAACCTAAACCTGAATCCTCATTCAAAATGTCTTATAGTCATGATAAATCTAAAATTTCATCGAATGCGGTTGTCACAATATTTTCTTCTAAGGAACATTCACTCCCGAACACACCTGCCTCAACATAATTATACACCCATCAAATAATCTTATAACATGATTTTTGATAAACTCCTGGTTACATTTATGATCACCCTTCCTTATATTTTCCTATCGATGCATCTATTTCAAATCTGTCTCAGTATCGAGAAAATGATTATCAGTAAATACCATCTAGTCATGGTCATGACATTGAAATGTTTGGTTTGTTTAGAAATTTCCTTATCGATAAAGGTCGATTCAGAATCGGATAACCCAAATCCACCTCCAAATTAGAAATTAGAAATATGTAAATAATCCTTTCCAAACCATGCCCCATCCATTATCCAACCCCAATCCAACGTTTTCCACTCTCATCACACCATCATCACTCTCAAAATGTAATCACCCATGCCTTTAACATCTAATGCTCCTATCATATAATCATCATCTAAACAATCTATGTCTTCAACCTCAAATATTTCTGCCATATAAGCATCAACCGAGTCATTCACAACACCAACAACTAGTTTTTGCTACAAAAGAGCCTACCAAATCACACAAATCCCTAGCCTTGCATCTAAAAATACCACAAATCCATTCACATCCATCAAATCTACTTCAAACTAACATGTGACCTCTTATAAATATTTAGAAACGAAACCTGTTATCCATATTTCGCCTCGTGCCAAATATTGGATCAACCGTGATCCCGCATAAGAGGAAATAGAATCAAAAGCGGACCGTCGGGGAAAAAGTTGGTTCTTTGCCCCTTGTTATCTCAAAGGGGGTAAAAGTTACAAAATGGCCCGCAACTCCACCCAAGGAAAAAGTCAACATCTAGGCCCAAGTCAAAGCCAAGCCAAGAATCGGAAGAAAGGGGACCCATTTTCGAGTTGTTTTCCCGCCCTCCTATACAGACCCGATACAAACTTCAAGGGGTGTATCTTTCCACTCATGGCTCGAGATATTGCAAATTTGATGCCATTAGAAAGATCTCGGTATCATGCATGCCATGGGGTCTGAAATTTTAATTTTGAGGAGGTTAGGCGAAGAAAATGGAGGAAACGTCTTTGGACCTTCAATACGGGATCCATTTGTCTCAACAACCGGATCGTATTCGATCTACTTCCACTGTTCCTCTTCCTTCAAGGTGCCAAACCAAGGATTGATGCGAAAGATGGATTTGGGGAGAGATTTCATCAGAGGTATTAACAGCGGTGGTTGAGCTTCAACTTGTTTTCCCCCTTCTCTCTTTTTCCTTCTTTCAGGTTGAATCTATAAATACAGGGGTAGGATTCATTGTAAAGGGTTGGACATTCTTTGTTTTGAAAGCTCCCTCTTCCTTCTAGAAAAGGGATATGTGGGGTTCAGGCCTTCCACTAAAATTGTAATACGTTTCTACCTCTTGCTACTTTGTAATGGACTGTATCAATCTACAGAGCAATAAAACACATCTGTGATCAATTTTAGATCCTCTCTTGTCTCTTTTGCTTTCATCTGGCCTTCCATTATATATTTGGCTATCTGTGTTGGTTTATTGTATGCATTTTGTTGGTTTGTGTCTATTAGCAAAACAAGTGTTCATCATTCCTTTAGTGCATCACCTCATAGTTTAGCTTTGTTTTAATTTTTGTATTCCTTTTATCCCTGTCTCCTTGGTAAAGTTTAGAATAGGATTAAAAAAAAATCCTCTATAAGTTTCTACATATGCACCTTAACAAAGGAATAAGGAACTAGCCTTTAATCTGGAGAGATTTTCCATTTTGCAATGTCTCACACCTTGGGGAAAGTTCAATGTTATGCAATCACACCAAAAAGTTTGCCTTAGAAAAGTATCTTTTTAGAACTCATTTTGGGGTGTTGTGATTTTGCATTAATAGTTTTGGCACACCCGGTGGGATTAAGAAGTCTCCATCTTATTACAGTAGGAATTGATGTACACTTGCAGTGATTCTGGCTTTTAAGAAACCTTAAAATTATACATCTAACGACTCCAAAAGAAACAAATCTATTGGTTTTAGCAGCCCAAGCTTGAAATATTCATGAGAAAAACCTAGTCTAGAGCAAGGAAAGAAGGTATATTTGAATACTTGCATCTATCCCCAAGTAGAGAAAGGAGAGGAAGAATAATTCAGAGGTCTCCATCTACACCAAGAAGAATTTAGAGGTCTCCATCTCCACCAAGAAGAACCTTGTCAACACCTCCACCGCGAGGCCTTTCTTTCAGTTTGCAAGGATTCTTAGGCCAATTAGAATGGCACAACCAAATCCATATGTCAACTTCACCAGCAGTAGTCTACTCGCCTTGATTGGACAAAACCTAGTTTCGATTGTAGCATTAAAAAACATCCCATATTTCACTAGGGAAAATCAAACTTCTCTAGTGACCATGTCCAAGATATTGTAAATGCCTGTATAATCCATGAGATCCATGAGATGGACATTACAGTCAATAATCTCACCTATGCATTTAAAGGGAAAGCTTCACAATGGTTCAGGAGTCTTACAGCAGGCTCTATTTAGAACTGGAACTAGATGTGCACGGCTCTTCACGATCAGTTTGGGGGAAAAGGTGATAACTTGTCTTTTTTGGAGCAATTAACAATGATCAAGAGATCCCTGAACAAGTAGCTAACAAACTTCAACCTCGATTCCAGCGGACTCGGGATAGGATTCTAATATTAGTAAAACCCACTAATGAAGGTGCCTTCTTATACTTTCTTAGGGCTTTGAATTTTGATATTTATCTCGATGATTCACCAATGGGGACACTACATTACTTGTAGCCTATACCCTCTCCATAGGGGCTGAGAACCATTTGATTCAAGCTAGAAAAATCACTCCCAGCACCATTCATGCCTCTATACCCCGATTTAGGAAGCCCATATACTAGCCGGTGCCTACATTAGCTCCTATACCCACCCCCAGAGTCAAAGCTCACTAAAGCTTCCACTTCGTCATCCAATACTGATAAAGAGTTTCAGGAAGTGGTAATGAAGAAATTTCATAACTTTGGGAATGAGCTAGTGACCATCAAAAGACAACAAGCTCAGAGTTTTAGGCCATACTAGCCCCAAGCTCAATATCAATCCAGACCCCAATATTAGCAAAATAGGCCACCACCTCGGACTTTAAACCGAGCTAGAACCAATGAAAACCTCAAAATGCTAGACCTTTCAGGCCATATGATCCTAACATAGCTTCAACATCTAGGGCATTGGTTCCTACACATAACAATATGGTATAGGAATATGATTGGTGTTTTCCATGTAGACAGCCACATAACCAATCAACATGCTTTAATGGTGCTCTAAATCAGGCCTTGATGGTGAAAACTAGTGTGGCGCCACAAGAACTTGGACTTGACTAAGAGGAAGATCAACAACAAGGTTCCCCCCCAAATGAGACTATGTTTGTCAACTGGCAAGCCAAAAAAATTTGTGGGATGAATCAGTCCCCTCCTCAAAGTGTAGCTGCCAATACATGGTCCAAAAAGAGAAATACTAGAGAGGGCTAACCACTGAGCTCAAGTGATCCTCAACCTTCCATCACTCCATAAGGTCCTGGTGCTCCAAGTACAACTCCCAACATGTTGAACTGATCCAGAGCACCTCCCAAACCCCGTCAAGCATCGGTTATAACAGCCCATGTGTAAGAAAGAAATGTGTCTGGGAAGGGGCAGCAAAAAAGATGGCTCATTCAATATTATTGAGCAAATGAAAAGGACAAGTGTGAACATTTCACTATGGGAGTCACTGGCCATTCCAGGTAGAGGGATCTATTGCAGACTGCCATTCAAAATTGGTCAAGTTCAAATCACCCCCCAACTAGCAAGAAAGAGTGCTTGCCAATGCAGTTCAACCTAGGAGGAACCATGGAGAACAACAAGGTAAAAACCTGAGACCTCCTCCCTTCTATGTCTCATTGATTATTGGAGACAAGTTGGTGCACAATTGTATGATTGATTCCAAGGCCAATAGTTCTGTGATGCCCAAACAAATAGCTGGTCAGTTAGGTTTCCAATATGAGGTCATCTATAGAGGAGTAGTCCAATTAGATGGGACAATAATGACTACTATGGGAATCATCAAGGATCTGTGTCTCACTCTACATGCTTGCCCTAATGTGACTATTTTGTAAAACATGTCAATCATAGACCTGCCACCACATTTTGCCTTGTGTCTGTCCAATGACTACACTTCCAAAATTGGAGGCTACATGTCTACTAATTGGTCACATATGCTCTTTAGGACAAGATATGGAGTGAAGGCCACAATCAGATCTAAATCTATTATTGAATATCATATTGAATCCTATATGCCTAGCCTAATAAACACCAACTACTCAACTTTTGATCAAGAGGACCTCCTAAGCACTTCTTAAGCAAATACCAAGGTAGGATATATCCCAGACTTGACTCTCGATGATTGGGCCAACAAAATCCATGCTTCTAACCCCTATAGGGAGATGGAATAATCCAAGGTAGGTTTCTACTACCTACATGAAGAGAACCAGTCTCTTCCTGACCTAATCAAGCCAGAATACAAGGACAACAATGAGGTATGGTAATTGTTCTTTGATGGTTCAAGGAGTAGACAAAGAGTTGGAGGAGGAGCCATGATTGTGTCCCCCAGAGGTACAACTAGATCATGGTGAAAGAAGATGATCAATTCAAAATTGCTTTCACCACCAAGTGGGACACCTATGCATACAAGAAAATTCCATTTGGATTATCCAACACCGGAGCCACTTTTCAAAGGGAAATGGATATGGCATTCAAGGGACTGATTAATCAAATAGTGCTGATCTATTTGGATGACATCACTATTTTTTCCAAGAATGTAGCAGATCATCTCTTCCATCTGAGGCAAGTTTTTTAGATATGTAGGAGATTTGGGGTGTCACCAACCCAAAAATGCATATTCTTAGCCCATGAAGGTAAGCCTCTAGGCCATATCATGTCAAAGGAAGGATTGGTTATTGACCCGGAAAGAGTTCAAGCAATAAGAGCATTTCCATTGCCAACTCACAAGAAGGCTCTTCAAATATTCTTGGGAAAAATCAATTTTGTCCGCAAGTTTTTTCCAAACTTTGTTGCCCTTGTTAAGACAATAACGTTGATGCTTTGAAGAAGAGCTTAACACTTAGGTGGACAATTTGAAGGAAAAGAAATTTTGAGGCCATCAAAGAATCCATATCACAAGCCCTAACTCTTGTGAACCCAATTTTTTCCAAAGACTTCATATTGTACGCCTTTGGTGACAACGACACAATTTTTGCAATCTTGGTGTAGTAGAACAAAGAAAGTACAAAACATCTAATTGCTTTCTTTAGTCGAGCACGGAAGATTATGAGGTGAGGTAATCCTTCATTGAGAGGCATGTCCTAGCGGTAATCATAGGATTGAAGAAGTTTAAGCATTTTTTTCAAATAAAAAAATCCACCTATTGGTCTCCCATGCGGGAGTTAAAGAATTCCTTCTCGCAAGGACTTGAATGAAAAGCATGTAAGATGGATTACTCGTGTCATGGAATATGATTGAGATCAAATATGACATTGAGATCAAGGTCACCAAGCTAGTCCTTAGGAAGGGGTTATGTGAACAACTAGCCTTAGGTCAACAAGATGAGACAGACAGTGGAAAGGAGGTTGTTTTTGTTCTACAAGATGATCAAGAAGAAGGGAGAGATGATGTACCTACTCCTTGTTGGACCCAAGACATGGTACACTTCCTTCGAATAGGCTTGTGTCCTCATGGGATGAGTAAAGCAAAAAGAAGGCATTTCAAGCTACAGGCCATCCCATATGTTCTTATTGATGGTGTCTTGTTCAAGAGGGACATTAATGGCATTCTACTGAGATGCATTAGGGCAGATCAGGTGGAGAGAATGCTACAATAATTCCATGTTGAAGTAGCTAGAGGCCATTTTTCTCCAAGAGTGACAGCACTCAAAATCATGAAAGTAGGATATTATTGGCCTAGAATGTTTAGTGACTGCTACACATGGATCAAAAGGTGCAAGAATTGTGTATTCTTCAAAGGTAAGGAAAGGCTAGCAACACTTTCATTACACCCAATTTCAGTCGACCAACATTTCATGCAAAGGGGATGGACTTCATTGAATTCATCAATCCTAACTCAAGCCAAGGTCACAAATGGATCCCGATAGTGACATGTAATTTCACCAAATGGACCAAGGCAAAGTGGCACTCAAGGAAGTAAATGAGTCTAGTATTTTCCAAGTCAATGAAAATCAGTCAATAAGAGCATTTCCATTGCCAAGTCACAAGAAGGCTCTTCAAATATTCTTGGGAAAAATTAATTTTGTCTCGTAATTTTGTTCCAAACTTTGCTGCCCTTGTTAAGCCAATAACATTGATCTTGAAGAAGAGCTTAACATTCGGTGGACAGCTGAAGGAAAATAAATTTTTGAGGCCATTAAAGAATCCATATCAAAAGCCCTAACTCTTGTGAACCCAATTTTTCCAAAGACTTCATATTGTACGCCTTTGATGGCAGCAACACAATTTCTACAATCTTGGTGTAGTAGAACAAAGAAAGTACAAAATTACCTCACCTCATAATCTTCCAGCTCTAATCAAGAATATTCATATCTGAAAAGAGCTCTTTTTAGATATGAATATCTGAAAAACTTTCTTTTCCTTCTTATTGATGGTGTCTTGTTCAAGAGGGATATTAATGGCATTCTCCCCGAGATCCATTAGGGCAAATCGGGTAGAGAGAATGCTACAAGAATCCCATGTTGAAGTCGCTAGAGGCCATTTTTCTCCAAGAGTGATAGCACTCAAAATCATGAAAGTAGGATATTATTGGCCCAGAATGTTTAGTGACTGCTACACATGGATCAAAAGGTGTAAGAATTGTGCATTCTTCAAAGGTAAGGAAAGGCTAGCGACACTTCCATTACACCCAATTTCATCGACCAACCTTTCATGAAATGGGGATTGGACTTCATTGGATTCATCAATCCTAACTCAAGCCAAGCTCACAAATGGATCCTGATAGCGACATATTATTTTACCAAATGGACCAAGGCAGTGGCACTCAACGAAGCAAATGAGTCTAGTATCTTGGATTTCTATGAAGGGATAGTGACCAGATTTGGAGTGTCGACACCATCATATCATACAATGCATTGGCATTTATAGGTTCTAATATCACAAGATGGGCCGTCAAGAATGGGACTTATTTGAGTACTTCATTAAACTATTACCCTCAAGGTAATGGCCAAGCTGAGTCCACAAACAAGAACCTACTAAAGATCACTAGAAGAACTTTTGATGAGAATCGAGGACACGACACATAAAGCTCAAAACAGCCTTATGGTCGATAGAATAACACCCAAAGGATCTACGGAAGCTCTCCATTCAAGATCATCTATGGGAAAGAGGCGGTGTTTCCTATATCACTTGAGTTGTCGCATTAGAGCTCGTGAAGCAACTAGAGATGTCTCGAATTTGGACCAATAGAGGCTAGGTATGTGGAGATGATGGAATTAGAAAAACCAGAGAGCATGCTCTCCAAGAAATAGAGAAGAATCGGGCTTCAATCAAGAAATGTTTTGACAAGAAGAAAAAGGCAAGGACCTTCTAGGAAGGAGACTGGTTTTGAAATGGGATGCGAGATCGAGAAAAACTAGAAAGGAATTCCAAATTTGATGCCATTTGGAGTGGCTTCTATATGATCACAAGATGCAAACGTAGCAATGCTTTCCAATTCTCTACATTGGAGGGTGAAGAGTTGTAGATTCTAGTAAATGTGATCTATCTTAAGCAATCTTTACTAAAAGGGAGTTCTCACTTGTACATATTAGTTTAGTTTTCTCTTTCCTCTAAGTGCTTATGCACATTGTCTTATTGTAGTATAGATTGCTTTTCTCCTAAGTGCTTTGCACACTCTACATGTTCCATTTGGAGCATGTATGATTTCAAATTTTGTATATAGTGTGGTGCTATTTTTTTGCTCTCATACAGTGTTTGGACTCGAAGCATTTGGTCAAGATCAGTTTTGGTTCTAATGGGTTTCCAAGTGGCCCAGGGGTCAAATTTCTAAGTTCAGATCAGTAGCAGACTATCACCCATGACTCCATGCCCAATGGATATGACAAGGCAATTGGTCTTTTCATCTAGTAGGTAGATACCCTTGTGAGTCACCAAATTGTTATCCATATTTCACCTCGTGCCAAATATTGGATCAACCATGATCCCGCATAAGAGGAAACAGAATCAAAAGCAGACCATCGGGAAAAATTTGGTTCTTTTCCCCTTGTTATCTCAAAGGGGGTAAAATTTGCAAAATGGCCCGCAACTCCGCCCAAGGAAAAATTCAGCATCTGGGCCCGAGTCAAAGCCAAGGTGGGAATCGGAAGAAAGGGGACCCATTTTTGAGCTATTTTCCCGCCCTCCTGTATAGACCCGATACAAACTTCAAGGGGCGTATCTTTCGACTCATGGCTCGAGATATTGTAAATCTAATGTCGTTGGAAATATCTCAGCCTCACACATGCCATGGGATCTAAAACTTTAATTTTGAGGAGGTTAGGTGAAGAAAATGGAGGAAACATCTTCGGACCTTCAATGTGGGATCCATCTATCTCAACAACCAGATTGGATTCAATCTGTTTCCATCATTTCCTCTTCCTTCAAGGTGCTAAACCAAGGATTGATGCAGTAAAGACAAATTTGGGGAGAGATTTGAACAGAGGCATTAATAGTGGTGGTTGAGCTTCAACTTGTTTTCCCACTTCTCTCTTTTTTCTTCTTTCAAGTTGAATCTATAAATACGGGGGTAGGATTCGTTGTAAAGGGTTGGACATTATTTGTTTTGCAGGCTCCCTCTTCCTTCTAGAAAATAGATTTGTGGGGTTTAGGCCTTCCACTAAAATTGTAATACGTTTCTGCCTCTTGGCTACTTTGTAATGGACTATATCAATCTACTGAGCAATAAAACATGTCACAATTTTAGATCCTTACTTGTCTCTTTTTCTTTCATCGGCATTCCATTATATATCTGCTATCTATGCTAGTTTATTGAATGTATATTGTTGGTTTGTGTCTATTAACGAAACAAGTGTTCATCATTCCTTTGGTGCATCACATCGTAGTTTATCTTTTTTTTAATTTATGTATTCCTTCTATCCTGTCTCCTTGGTACATTTTAGATTAGGATTAAGAAAAAATCCTCTACAAGTTTCTACGTATACAGCTAAATAGAGGAATAAGGAACCAGCCTTTAATCTAGAGAGCTTTTACATTTTGCAAGGTCCCACACCTTGGGGAAAATTCAATGTTATGCAATCACACCAAATGAGTCTACCTTAGAAAAGCAGATTTTTAGAACTCATTTGGGGGTATTGTGATTTTCCATTAACAAAATCCATCATATAAACCATGAATATCTCTTATGAATATCATGTCACATGACACTACATCAAAAATATCAAGAAACCTATTTCATGACCTCCAATCCTTCCATCCAAAAAATTATCAATCATATCACAAAATCATCCAATAACCTAAATGAAGGATCCAATGTTCTTTCCTTCTATTTTTGGTTTTTACCCCTCCTCTAAATTTATAATCACCATTACGAAATCTAATATCATTCCCCAACCTCCACCTAAACATGTCATGTAAAACATGATCCCTAGAACCCCAACTTATAAATCATCAAACAAACAACCAATCCTCTCAGCCTCAGTCTTGACAAGATATTACGTTAAAATCCTTGAAAGGCTCATCCAAAGATATAGCATAATGCTATCTCCTCTCAATCCATATGGCTATCGGGGTGGAAACCATACTTTGGTACAACTTTGAAGCATTTTTGGTTATCATCAAACACTAGGAAAGTCCACTAAGGATTGCAAAAATCTCCACACCATTTTAAGTCTTGTTAATAAAGGACTTCTCCCTACAAATCTAGAATAACCAAATAAATTTTCAAAACAAACCATTATACCTTCAAAACTACAATACCCAAACCATCACCTGATACTATGTCTACATCCAACAAGGGTGAGTCCTTTTTTAGAATAACCTCACTTCACAAAATTGACGTAGTAAGTATAACCACCGACTTAAGGTTCCAAATAAAATTTTCCAAGGTATACATCCCTCTATCCCCAAATCACCTAGCCCATTACCTACTATAAGGAAAATGTATATATCATTTCCACTCCACACACCCAATCCACTAATTCTCTATAGAATACCATTATTAAACAACTCCATCAAGCTTTAATGAAGATGTCTATTTATGAGCTTGTCCTAACTTCACCACAACATCGACAAGTGATGATTATAGAACTTCAATTCATATCAGTACCTTTAGATGATCCCCATCCATTCACAATTCTCTTCGGTACCCTCAAAATGTTTGTCACTATTTCTTTTAATGATTCTGAAATCCTGTCTTTGCAACATAAAGATCATGACCTTCAATTATTCATCACAACCCAAATTGGTGATACTCTGATTAAGAGACTTATGATAAAAAATGGTGCTAGCATCAATATCATATCACCACATGCTTTTTATCATCTCCAATTACCTAACACTATCATCACTCAGTAGCTTGTAGTATTTCATGCCTTAAATGACACTATTTCCCCCACGCTAAGCATGAATATATTTCCTATCAAATATAGATCCAAGAGCCTTCATGAACTCTTTTATCTGGTAGAGGGAGAGTTCTAATAAAATTTACTAACATAATTCCCTGGATATGCACTATGCACTTGTATCCCATCCACCCTCCATCACTATCTAAAATATGAACATAAAGGTAATATGTTCACTTTTCCAAACAACCCAAACCATTTCAAGGCATGTGACATGACGTATCAACCTAACGATGTGCTTGTTCCAAAGAAAAACTTTGTATATTCTAATGAGGCCTCTACCAGTTCATCCATCTCCACATCAAAATTCCCAGATGATACCTCCTTCAAAGATGTCATGCAATGCCTTTCCTTGGGGGAGTATTTCCTCCATACCACGAATTCTCTTCATATTCCTAAAACACATGGAAGGCCTTACCAACAACTAATTTACGAACCTAATGTTGGATATATTATCTCCTTAGGTACTTTGCATCTTAAAACTAAACTCATATATGTAGGGATAGATATCCCTTCCCCACATCATAATAGTTTATATCACGTTAAGCCATTCATATCGGACTTCTCCTTCTTATATCAACCAAGCCTTCTCACATATACATCTCCATCGTTGTTCCTAGAAAGTATTTGGCCTAGGATGCTATGAACAAGGTATTCGTGGCCTAATCCTTGATCATGACCACAAACCTCATGATGAATATAGGTTGGGTTTTAAAATCCTTCCTCGACACCTCCTCAAACATTACATATATATCTCTAATGAGAACCATAACCATCTTCTCCACATTCACATGACAACTCTATTGACATAAATGACACCATTTATGTCCCATCTGACTTTTTGAGTCCATATGATTATCTTATGACGCTTGATTATCAAACTAACAATTATACTAATACCCTTCCACTCGTGTTACCTGAAATGGTAGAGGAGGATTCCCCTACCATTTAAATCCTTCAATTCCACGATAATCATTCTATCCTATCCTATATGGGGAAGAGGACCATTATCTTTAAAATATTCTCCATCGACACATCAACACTTCTTAATGAATCTAATATGAAATTTAACATAGGGACTCCACATGACCCTCACATAGTTAAATTTTGTTAGTCTCTAGATTCGGAAGAATTAAAATACTTTACCACCTTTCTTTCCAAACATAGTTAGGCCTTTGCATGGTCATGTAGTGACATGCCTAAATGCTGATCCTAACATATTCATCCACAATATCATCACCTATCCCAATGCTCATCCTATCAAACAAAAGCTACATAGGATGCACCCTCATGTAGCTCTCCTTGTCAAAGAAGAGATACAATGTCTTCTCTCTCCTGACTTCATCTTACCCATTTACTATCGACAGTGGGTCTCTAATATCGTACCCATAACTAAAGCCTCTAGAAATTTACAGATTTGGATGAACTTCAAAGACCGTAATTGACCTCATTCACCTCACTGTTGGACATGAGATGCTTTCCCTCATGGATGGATTCTATGGTTAAAATAAAATTCTCATCACTATCGATGATCGACATAAAACCTCCTTCGTTACTCCTCGGGGGAAATTTTACTACCATGTCATGTCCTTTAGACTTAAAAATGCACAAGCCACTTATCAACATATTATGACGTATATTTTCAATGACATCATCTCTAAAACTACAAAATAATACATTGATGACCTCGTAGGAAAATATAAGTAATGTAGGGACCATCTTGATGTCCTTGACATTATGTTTGCATGATTCATATGATATTTCCTTTACCTTAACCCTACTAAGTGTGTATTCGGTGTTCTCACCGGAAAGCTCATAGGGTTTATCATTTATATTAGGGGAATTGAAGAATACCACGACAATATTGAATCCATCATAAATATTCCTCCGCAATCAAACCTCAAACAAATTTGTAGCCTTCAAGGTAGACTTCAATCAATTCTTTGTTTCCTCTCACATCTTTCATATCATTTCCAATCTTTCCACCATCTCCTTTGAAAGGACATCCACTTTAAAAGGGATTATAACTATCAAAAGGCATTTAAGGACCTCAAATAATAACTCTTATCACCTCTTGTGCTTACATCTCCACGTGAGGGGGAGACCTTCTATTTATACATATCTGCTACAAGTTGATTTAGTAAGATGCAAGCAACAAAGCATGTGTAATACTAAACTCTAAGTAAAGAAGGTGAAATAGGGGGACTTAGTTGGTTTCGATTGAACAGGAAGTGATCTGGGTAGGTGGATAGATCAAATAGATAGAGGAGAGTGTCATCAATGCTCACTAGAGGTTACGGACTCAAAAATACACAGAAAACAACTCCTTAGAGAGGATAGGACACCTAACACCGGTGTCTAGATCTATTCACTTGGTGTTAAGATAGATGTTGTGGATCAGGTTCTTTCAAGTTCGATGATGTTCATTGTCCTTTTAAATGCCTGTCGCTTTGATTCACTCTCGATCTCTCGAATGTACTTGTAACCTACAAGAAATAAGTTCACCTTTACATACCCATAAACCACATCAAACATAAAAAGGAAAATATAGAATGGGTATTTTTAGTGGCCCCGGTGGTCACTTGAAGAGTGAACTTATGATCGAGTGCTACACTACATATTAGACTCCATGTAGTTCTTGTGTGTGTGTGTGTGTAGAAATTATTCCTTAGGATGTCAATGTGTAAGTTGCATAGTGATAGCGGGCTAGATCTAGAATGTAGCAAATGTATAGAATGTGTGGGATGGACTAGAACATCGGTATATGAGAAATCGAGTAATGTATGTATAAGTAAGTTTAAAAGTGTAAAAAGTGTGTAAAAGGAAAATGTGCACTTGATGTATAAGATTGTAAGAGATAGAGAGTTGTCATAATTTTCTAAACAAATTCTTGATAGTGAGTTCTTGGGTGATCTCACATGAAGAGAAGAGTGTTGGGGAGATATTTCTAGTTGTACTCTCCTTCCATGACTACTTCCCAAATGAGCACCACTACAAATGGTGCATCTCGATTAGTTCCATTTTTTCGTGTTCGTTCCTTATTGTAACATATTATAAATGATTAAAGGATATAGAGTGCATTCTATAATTGGAGGTAATTTCTTGCTAATGTAGAACCATGTTGTGAACTGTTGAAGACGTGGTATACTAAGAAATTACTTATTTCTTCTTCAAGGACATTGGTTTCCAAGGGAGGATAAAAGCATCATGTGCTTCTTGTCTAGGTTTGGGTACTAGAGTCCATTGTGTGTTTGAAGTTCAAGTTTGATTCGGATTGTTTTGTGACTAAATGACTGTGTTTTTATGTACTATGATGATCTGAAATGTAGCTCTAAGTTATTGTAGGGGTGATTTTTTCACCCAATATATGCCCCCACCCTTTTTTTGGGATACATTCAACAACCGTAGGATAATGTGGTCCAAACAAGAGGCCCAAAATTTTATTTGAAGTGGATACCTACAAGGGGTAGGGGATGTGTATTGTAGAAACCAAGACACATGCAAAAAAATTAGGCTAGTAACAAGTGTTAGTTGTAGAATTATCTAGCATGCAATAGGAAACAATGTAGCAAGAAAGTGTACAAACAAAATTGACCAAGAAAAGTGGGTTTTATACATGGGACATCACTCACACTTTGTCATAAGACAATCAGGTCCATAGTGGCCAAAATCATACAATGATCATTAAAAAATAAGGAAACAATAGAAAATAATAGAAAACAAAATGTATCGAGATAACTATGGTTGTATATAGTTTTCAAGGAAAATGCTACACATGAAGCACTATACGTACTCAAAATTGTAGGAGTCTTCGCACCGGAAAAATGTTACACGTGCCCTAATGATGATACAGTCTCCTCGAAAGGTGTTTGGGATCCAAAAATTTCTCCAAGTATGCGTTAACATCCCGCATGCCCCGCTTAGCCCCTGCGTATGCTTTGCTTTTTACCTCCCCCTCTTTTCTTTTCTTTTTTCGGTCTTGATGGCCTTAAATCTGCTGCCTGCATGGGCGGTGGTCTCGTGACCACCACCTGAGTAGGGCAGCATTCCTTCACATGTTTTCTAGAATGCTCTTTTTAACGTGACTCGTGTAAATTTTCAACATTTACCAGCTTTTTTCACTTCCCTTGATTGTATTTATGATTCTAGTTCCCTAGAATAGTGTTTTGGCATTGTTTATGGTTTAAGAGATTGATTTGGTTTTCAACTTTGGGTAAATGGGATTCTATAAATAGCTAGCTTGTGCTCAAGCAAATGGTCCCTCAAATTTGCCTCTGAATTTCTCATTTCAATAATTTAGCCTTTCAATTTTTCTTAGGATTCATAGTTTCATTTATTGTATGCATGGTAGTGTTGTTTAGCTGTTAGAAAGCCACATATTCTCCTTGTGCAAGTGCTGTTATTATTTCATCCAATCAATTGGAGTAGGATAGTTTGATTTTCAGTAGGAAGCCATTAAATTTGTAGGTTCTTCTTGTCAAATAGGATAGTTTTAGGTTCTGGACATTTTATGTTGCATGACTCGCAATAAATCCCGCTAGGAATTGCATAAGCCAAGCTCTGTTCTCTTGCACTATCCCTCTCCTACTCACATTATATTCAGTCTGCATCCTAAGCTACCATTGTCCCATATCTACTTCTTGATGCTAGCATTACATGCTTTTCTGGATCCACGTGAGCACGAAAGAATGAGGAAATCACACTGAGGGGACAAGGCCACACACCATCGATTCGCCACTGTTATGTAAAATCCAGGTTCAAGCTTTCAAAGTTCTAGTTAAAGCATATCAAGTAGAGTAGCCAATCATTTCATTTCAGTTAATTTTACTTTCGATATTGCCAGGGAAGCTATGGGGATTGATAGTTTTTGAGAAACTATGATTCACTCCTCACTTCTGAGGTAGGATCGAGAGTCTTTCAAATAGATTAGATCAGTTATCTGAGTTACTTAGAATAGATTCACAACTGCACAGACAAGTAGCTATACTCGGCTGCTTTTTTGTTTTAATTTCGTTATTAGTTTAGTTGTCAATTTCTAGATATATTAGATAATTGCTCTTTTAAATTCTGTTTAGTAGCTTATCAAAATATCAGATTTAGAAATATACATAGATATATCTTGCGTAGTCGATTTATTCTGTCATTAATTAGCTTTATATCATTTCCTTTTGCATGACAATCACGGGACCTAGGGAGCCTAGAGAATACGTATTCGAGCCTATCGTGCCTCAACCCAATCTTGTCATAGCAATAACCGATATAGACCAGAATCTTAGAATCCAAGTCTTCCAAACAAGCTCAAAGTTACAACAGATTAGCTCATAGTTAAGATATAGACCAAGCACACATATTCTGGTCAAACCAGCCAAACTACAGAGTTACCCTAGATAAACATTCACATGACTGTAGAAGGGCTTGAAAGAGAGAAAACATTCGGTTGTGATCCTTTGGTCCCACAGCTAGATGCAGGAGATACTCTCACTGATATAGACACTAGCTTAAGAATTCAGGTTGCAAGAACACCTGTAAGATACTTTGAAAAGATTGCACAACTGTTAATTCTGAACATAGAGGATGAAAATGCATACGACTATTAGATACTAAGGATTATGGATTGATTCCGCACATGACCATAACAGGTCCACAACAACAACGAAGCTACGGTTATGATCCACAAATCCCACAACCCAACGAGTTCATAGGTTAATTTGACGTTGATGCTTTGGTTTACACATATTAGTATTCAGATCCACTCCACTTCCACCTATTATCATCACATAGTTATCCCTGTTGGATATAGTAGCTAACGAAGCTAAGGATTTCTGGACTAGGCCAGAGAATCACCCGTAGAATCCACCATATCCATCATCCATCCCATGACCTTGTCTAGAGATATACACGAAACAATCCCAGGTCATTTTCCCCGTATCCCACAACCTATAGACCGGATTACGCCAGAGCTCGATATTGATTGGAGCCTTTGAGTAGTCATCCTCACCGACTAATCTATCATGCTAGTTCAGGTTAGGAGGGCCTTCTTTTCCTTAGATTCACATATTCCATTAGTGCGCGTCGAAGATATAAGATTACCTAACTAGTTTGCCTACCCCACATATATTCCATCCCCACCGGCTGTCTCGGCATGACCTCGGGAGGTTGGGTGTGAGGAAGAGTTACTTGTAGATTCCCATGCTCGCTTGTCACTTTTCCATCATACAAAATTGGTGAACCCAACGTGAACTTCCTACTTTCTGGTTCAGAGTCATATTGCTACATGTTCTTCCCATTAGTATATGTTTCGTCTTTTCCGCATCATTTGCCTTCACATCAGCTTCACCAACAAAATTGGTGAACCTGATGTGAAACACATAGTGCTTCCCCTTTTCTTTATTACCTCTTTCTTCCACCTTCGCTCTTTCCCATTATTCTACGGGTATTCATATACCCCCAAATATGTCGGGATTCGATGCATATGGCAGACCTCTCCTAGGTCTTGAGGCATACTATGCTCAACTAAATAGACAGTCATCGCCCTCGCTCTCAGTATGGGGTGACAACTATTCAAATAACCAATTATCAACACAAGCTCCACCTCCAAGGACTAGATATAGTTTGTCTTTCCAAATAGAGGAGTTGGATCAACTCACGCAAATGCAACAAATAGAGCCTTCAGGCTCGAACAATATGACATTCACAGGAGAATCTAGTTCATCTCCTCAGGTGCTGCTTAGACCACAAATTAGCAGACAATCAGATCCATACCTGGTTTTAGATGATGAACATTCAGTGCATTACGCCAGGAATGAACAATGCTCTGGGAGTATGTACCCACCTATAGGAAGTTTACAAACACGACCCGAGGTCTCTTTTCAAGAAAACACCTCCATACCACTACCTATAGGAAATGCCCTCGGTGAAACTTGGTAGGGCAACGATCAATTCATAGCGAGGGTATCACATGACTATACAACCTCAAAATATACAACAAATGCCACCAAGGCAAAATACTAGGACTTCACCAAATGAAGTCATTTCAACTTTAGTAGAAAGAATTAGAGGGTTAGAACTTGCTCAAGCAAGTCAAACATCTCAAATCATGCAAGATAGAAAATTCCAATCCTCCACATCATCCTAGCCAAGTAGACCTCCTCACAGGAATAGGCACGTTGGGCATGCCTCCTCAGTATTTGCAACAAACACCAACTAGAACCACCACCTCCAACACCATTCGGGTGGAGAATATGATACCCCCCGGTCTTGTACAACACAATCCACTCTTGGGGAATACTCCTTCATACTTAAACATGTACTCCAAGTCACCACAAGAAGATATGTTCTCCTCTCCCAGCATGCTTGCTCAACCACAGGGGCTTCCTTATGCCCCTATAAACACATACGCTACACCGTATCAGCAACCCATTCCACCTCCTCCCCCTCAACAGGCACCATCAATGGTCGAAACCTATGTGATAGGGACTTACTCAGAGTATTTGAAAGAGCCCTTAGACTTCACCATACGAAGTGTCATGCTTCCAAGACCTCTTCCCGATTTTCCCAAATACAAAGGGGAGGGAGACCCGAATACACACATTAAGGCCTATGCTACAACCATTCGAGAATTGCTTCCTTGGGATGGGGTTGTTGCCAAAATATTCCCCAAAACCTTGGAGGGCATCGCCCTCGATTGGTATTACAGAATACCTGAAGCTTCCATCCATTCATTTAAACAACTAGTTTCAGAGTTCATTAAAGCATTTGACATGAACAAACTGTTAAGAACAGGAATCAGGGAATTCTTGCACATTAAACAAGAACACAATGAATCTATCGCTCATTTCATCTAGAGATGGCATACAGTCCTTTATTCTTCGGCCAGTGCTCCAAACATGGACCAAATGGAGCTATGTGATTTATTCCTTCATTCTCTCAGTAGAGAGGTGAAGGAAGAAGTCCAGAAGTTCCCACTAAGGACTTACGATGAAGTACTTGAGAGCGCTCTCCAAATAGATCAAGTGGTAATAGATAGCGGTCGTAAGACGTATGGAGCAAACGAGAAGGTTAATCACCCCAACCAGAATACTACGACTTACCCTACTGCCACAAACGTCAATCAAGGACCTAAAATCCTTAACAAAAATTGTGGCGCAACAACCGATGGGGTAACTGACCAAGCTAAAAAGGTCAATGTTCTAAATACTCCACCACTGGTTAATAATCAACGAAACAACAACTTTACCCCAACAATCAATTCAATGGATTTTAATCATCCACAACAACAACAACGACGGATCTAGACACAGGGTCCAAGCCAAAACTCAACTAGATATCAAAATCAGAACCAAAACCAAAAACAACAAATACAAAACCTTAATCCTAATAGACAAATGGTTTGATCAGAGTTTTGGACCACAATATACGCCAAACCAACGCAACCTAGAAATTACAATCCTAACTCGTATTGTGGTTTTCACAAGATTCAAGGCCACGACACTAGAACGTGCCGTGACTATAATAAATTCATGCAACATTTGCCAGAGGAGAAAAGACAACTTTTCATAGATATGTTCTTGGCAGATCCTGCATCACCAGCACCAAATACTTTTACAGGGTAGTTTCCCCTCAAAATGCTCCCCTCAAGATCTTCAATGATCTGCTCCCAAGTCACAATAACAGAAAATTAAATCCAAATGGGACGAACAAAGGTGTAATGGTAGGAAATAATGATTATGAAGCCTCGACTTCACTAAATCCACTTGTTGCACCACAATTAGGAAGTCAACCACGGCCCAAGATAGTCGGTTTAGTAGAATTAGATACCGAACTACCCGTGGAAGCCATAACAAGGACACGAGAGTATTCCTCTCAGCCAAATCCAAGTTACTCGCTAGAGACAGATAACATCCAACAAATATTAGTGAAACCCGTAGGTGCCTATGATCGATTAACGACATAACAAAAACTTTCTCTCACATCTCCTTTTTGGATTTCTTTGAGGAACTCTCATCCCACTGAGGGCTACTCTTTTAGAGGCATTAGGGTTAGGTCATTTAATTAACATCACTCCACCTCCCGAAACACGGGTAAACCATATATACTTTGATATGTACCGTCAAGGCGATCGGAGAGGGATACGAGTTTATATTCGAAATAAAAAAATGCCAATAGACGCTGAGATTACATGCAGAGGTGATCCGGCCTTACATTTGCAAGTGTGGGTTTATAACAATTACGTTAAATGTGCAATGGTTGACGATGGGGCAGCAGTTAACATAGTCCCCTTCTCTTTCCTTCAAAAGCTAGGGTATGGAGAAACAAACTGTTCCACGACTCAAAATACGCTAAGAGGCTATGATAGCCTTAAGGCCACTTCGATTGGAACTATAACACTACCAGTTACCTTAGGACCCAAAACAATCCTGACTGAGTTTTATATTATAGATTGGGAAACCAATTATAATATGATCCTCGGCCAACCATGGATACACTATATGAAGGCAATCCCTTCTACGTTATTTCAAGAAGTAAGGTTCTTACACTTAGGAAAGGTATTCGTAGCCAAAGGTGATCCAAAACCATTCAATATACACCTAGCTGACTTAAAGAAAAGACCGGGCATTCACTCTGAGTTTGAACTCCCAACAAACCAACTTAATAAACCAACCGACGTGAAACCAGAAGAAAAGTTGGTACCTACAACAGATCTTGAGACTATGAGCCTAGTCAAAGTTATCCCAGCCCTCAAGGATGAGACTAACATTGTAGAAGCAGTATCATTAGGAACTACTGCGAAGATTTTCGACTTACTAGAGCAGGATCTACCAATTTTCCTACCATTTGATTCTATAGGTATGGGATATACCCTAGGTGTTGGTGCTCTTCCAGTAGAGGATCTCTGCATGGTAGAAGTAACCGGCGAAAAATTGATGTAGCGAATGTCCCAACGTCCATCTTCCCAACTAAATATTGGACTCTCCATTTCGATGGAGCAAGATGTCATTATGGGGCTGGGGCAGGTGTGATCTTTACTTCTCCCAAGGGAAAGATCCTACCGTTCACCTTTAAACTAAATTTCGAATGTACAAACAATGGCATAGAGTATGAAGCCCTCCTCCTTGGCCTCATCATAGCTAAAAGGCTCGGTGTTAATGACATCAGGGTGTTAGGAGACTCTCAATTAGTAGAAACCAAGTCTCTGAGGTGTATGAAACCAGAGCTGAACACTTACAGCTCTACAAAACAGCGGTATTAACTTTGAGCAAAGAATTTGACTTCATATCCATTGAAGCAATCTGCGAGAACAAAATATTCTTGCAGATTCTATAGCAACCTCAACGTCACGCTTCACCCCAAATAGTGAGTTAGAAGATACCCGTTTCGTGGTATCCTTTGTACTAAACCATTAGTGAAAACAATGTCAAACCCTCTTTTAACAAACATAGCTGAGAACAACTCTATTATCCTAGACCATGTTGATAGTGATAGAGCCACTCTAGATTACTTAAATGCCTATGCAACGTTACATCTCACCCATCACGAGGTAGATTCATCCTTAATCCGACATTCATCTTCCTACTTTGGAAATCCCATGATAGAGCTTCCCCACAAAAAGAACTCAAGCATGTACACAATAGAGAATGGAGATGATCTGGAATTACCTCCAACCCCACCTAAGTTTGAAGAAGGTAATGCTTCTTTAATCGAAGAAACAATTGATATTAACATTGGAATGGAGGAAGACCCAAGGATCTTGAAACTAGGATCTTTGTTAACTCCAGAAGAAATAGAAATACACACTCAAATCCTCAAAGAACATCAAAAGGCTTTCGCATTTAATTATAAAGAAATGATAGGGGTTGCACCACACATCACGGTACATAATCTCGTCACCAAATCAGATGCAAAGCCAATTAAACAAAAATCGAGACCAATGAAACCCAAGGTAGCTCTCATGGTAAAGGAAGAAGTAATGAAACTCCTCCAAGTAGGATTCATCAAACTAGTTGATTATTCTCAATGGATATCTAATATCGTTCCCATTCTCAAAAAGAATGGGAAGATACGCATTTGCATAGATTTCCGAGACATTAACAAAGTGTGCCCTAAGGATGACTTCCCATTACCATCCATTGACATCATCATTTACGTAACAGCTGGCTTTGAGCTTTTTCTCTCATGGATGGATTCTCAGGATACAATCAAATCAGAATATCCGAACAAGATCAAGCCAAAACCACATTTATAACTCCTTGGGGAACCTATTGCTACGATGTTATGCCATTGAGTCTCAAAGCACTTTGGTGCCACATACCAGTGAGTGATGACATACATATTTCATGATCTTATTCACAAGATCATGGAATCCTACATAGATGACTTATTAGCCAAGGCCAGGAAGTGCTGTGATCACCCGGAAGTGCTCTGTATCATTCTTTCACGTTTGATAGAATACGAGGTCACACTAAACCCAGAAAATTATGTATTTGGTGTGATAGGAGGTAATCTTCTAGGTTACATTATATCATCACGAGGGATCAACGTAGACCCAGTTAAAATCCGTGTTGTTCTTGAAATGATCCCACCGTCGATGAATCTAGAATTAGGTCATTTCTTGGGAAACTCGGTGCCATCCAAAGATTCATCCCAGACTTAAGATTTGCCATTAATCCAATCAACAATCTACTCAAGAAAGAGTATAGTACCGATTGGACCGAAGACTACAAGGAGGCTTTCAAAGCAGTTAAGCATTTCCTGTTGTCACCACCCACGCTAATGCCACCTAAACTAGATCACCCTTTAATCTTATATTCACGAGCTACCAATGTCTCACTAGCCTGCATGCTAGCTCAAGAAGACAATGACATGAGAGAACACGCGATTTATTTTATAAGCCACACATTACTCGATTATGAAACATGTTATATGCAAGCAGAACAAGAATTCCTTTCCATAGTCTTCGCAACCAAATGCTTAAGACATTACATGCTAAATCAAGAAACGAGGGTCATTGTAAAAATAGACCATTTACGAACCTTTCTCACGCAAGGGTCCTTGTCTAAGAAGGTTGGATGCTTTATAACCTTAATGGGTGAATTTGAATTAACTTTTGTAAATCAAAATTCTGTTAAGGGACAAATCATAGTAGATTGGTTAGCTGACAACCCATTAGATGGAGGTGATCTAGTTAATTTGGACTTTCCCGATGAATGCATATATTACGTCGAAACTAGACCTCCCATCTCTGAATGTCCTTGGTATACTGATATTATTAATTATATCATGAACCATACATATCCAGAAAGTGCTACGCCACAACAAAGAAGGTGGTTACGCATTATCGTAGCTAAATACATTATTATAGAACAAGTGCTCTATCGTAAGGCTTTCGATGGAAGGTGTGTTGACACAGAAGAATCCAAGAAGATTATCCACAAATCTCATAGTGGAATATGTGGAGGCCACTTCGGTGGTCATGCCACCACTCACAAAATACATCGGATGGGCTATTTCTAGCCCACTCTAGAACACTGACGCAGTAGAGTTTGTACGCAGGTGTCATAAATGCCAAGAATTCTCCCACAAGATTCACATGCCGGCACAAGCTCTACAACCAATCGCTACTCCATGGCCCTTTTCTACGTGGGGGCTAGATTTGATAGGGAAATTCTCTCCCTCATCTACAGACGGCCATAACTTCATAATCACAGCCACCGAGTATTTTACCAAATGGGTAGAGTTTATGCCTCTCACCATTGTACTAGGTTCCATGATCACCAAGTTCATTTTGAACCAGATCATTTACAGTACGGTGTCCCACAAATCATTATCACAGATAATGGGACTTCTTTTAAGAATGATGAGGTTTGTGAATTATGTAATAAATTTAAAATAAACCATCATACAGCCTCCCTGTATTACCCTCAAGCCAACGGACAGGCTGAAGCAACAAACAAAACATTGAAAGCCATTCTCCTTAAAATGGTGAAAGAAAACAAAAAAGATTGGCATTTAAAGTTATACCCAGCCTTGTGGGCCCACCGAACCCTAATAAGAACACCAACAGGAGAAACTCCTTTCTCACTAGTATTCGGAGCAGAAGCAGTTCTCCCACTTGAGGTTGAAATACCCAGTCTCTACATCTCATTACAAGGGATTTTAGATGAAGAATCTTATAGAGAGGCACATCTCTCTCAACTAGAAAGCCTAGATGAGGCCAGGCTAGACGTTGAACAGTGGCACAGAATCTATGCTGACCGGATGTGCTGGTAGTATAACAAGAAGGTCTATGAATGAGACATATACGAAGGTGATCTAGTTCTAAGACTAGACATCCAGATCAATAAAAATACCGGAAAAGGGAGGAAATTCTGGTACAAATGGTTGGGCCATTCTTGAGTCGTGAAGGACTATGGAAATGGTGCATATCTCTTATGCACATTAGAGGGTGAGGAATTTGGTGAAACTATCAATTCCCTACACCTTAAGTGATTCTATGCATAAGTGACCAGCACTATTTGTATAATTATATCTACATTGCATCTTCATGTAGTTAGGTTCATTTCGTCCGCTTGTTTCATACAAATCTTGTGATCAAGGAACTTATTCCCAAAGCAATTCATTACAAAATTCTGATGATATTGACATTAGCTTTCAAATCATACTTCTTCATTTTCATAACATCATCACCATTTCAGAATCCTTTCATCCATACAAAGCTAGATATGACAAAGTCTTAATGGTAACCATACCAAGGTCTGCATGCTTGTTCTCTCTTTTGGTTTCTCCCTAGGATAGGTGTCTTGCCTATGGTCTGTTCTAGAAGCTTCATCATGTCACATCTATCTGTGTGCATAACTCTTTGGAAGTAAGAACATACTAACATTTTGCTCAAATAAACAAGTCAAGTATAGATCAAATAGAAAATTTTATTTTTACACATTTCCTTGCCCTACCAACCTTTGGTGATAAGCTTGCATCTCTTACTAGTGACGTAGGGTTGGGAAAGGATGGGAATGCCCTTACTCACCTATACCTTGTCCATGGTGATAAGCCCATGCTTCTGACTAGTAGCATGGGGTAGGGTATGGGGGGTCCTCTTAACAATAAACGTTGAAGGTAGTCAACAAACAACTCAAATAAAATTTTGAAATCTTGAGTCAAAAATAAATGAATCAGATGTCCAAAATTCCAAGAGAGTTCAAAACCCTAAAAACTAGATTTTTTCAACCATGTGGCCATCTACGGATCTAAGTCTAGATAAACCACAAAGCAAGTAGCATTCTAAACTATGGAGTCATTTGAGTAGAGTAGGTTTGTAGCATCCTAATTTGGTTCCACCAAAGCTTTTCTATCTCTCATCTCAACCATTCGACAAATTTCACAACTTGTGCCCTTTTTAGCTCTTAGTGATGAGCCCTCGCATCTTACCGGTTGCGTGGAGTTAAGAGTGGGGCAAGATCATCTGCTTATCATACCAGGTTTATCATCTCATTTTGTCAAGACAAAAATGAAGTATCAAAAATTGCTTGAAGAAACTAAAGTTCAAAATCACATTGTGTCTACATTATCATACATCAGCATCACGAAATACAAAAAGAAAGAAAACATTTGTATCATTTGTTCTCCATTGCATACATTCTGAAAGGCATATAAAAACAACATTATAGTTTACATGTGGAAACGAGTCACAAGAACATTAATACCAAGAGTCTGATCCAAAAAGAATGTGTGTGTGTGTGTGTGTGTGTGTGATCAAATTCTTGTACAATGCCATCATGCGCTAAGCATGGTCAAAATGCTCAAAGAGCCCGGAAAATACAAAAACATCATACAAATGGCCTCTCAACCCCTATGAGATCCCTACAAAGGTGCATGCCCTCATCTAGGACTCCAGCTCCGTTGGCACTCGAGTGCACGGAGGGCTCACGGTCCCGAGGAGCAGCTACGGCCTCACCATGAGAGTGACTCCTCATCAGCGCTCTGCTGTCTTATACCCTGCCAACTCGGTACGGAGGGTAGACACCATCCTGGCCACATGCCAGACAGGGGAAAAAACTTTGGTATGCCTACCGCTACTGAGGGCTCCCCTGCATCCATGGATAGCTCCGCACGGGTCTTCTCCATAGGGATCATCAGGGTATCAGTGCATACCCGTGAATCAGGTCTCGCCACTCATCAGCAGTCTCTGCAAGCAAAGGAGAAAAACCCGATTAGAAATAATCAAGAGATAGAAACAAATGTAAACAAAAGGAGAGATAGCAACTAAGGAAATTCTAACTAGAAACAAACATTAGAAGGAAGGATGATAACTCACTCGAGATCTTCGGGCCTCCAAGATGGATCTCTAAGGTCGGCACCTATCACGGATGTCGCTCTTGTGACCGGTGCACTCCTCCTGTGCCTGGGGCCACATAACGTCCTACTATGGACTCATCCTCTCTGCCCAAGCCCTGAGAGAGTGGCTCCTCTGAAGCTAGGGTCACCCTCTCTGCACTCTGCTCCGCCCTCTCTACCTGTAAGATGTCCTAAGTGTCATACCACTTAGGATCACTGCCCTCCTCTCCGCCCGACTCACTGACCTCACCCTTAGTCTCCTCCTCCATCTCCCCCCTTGTGAACTCCTCGGACTTAGAGTCTATGTCAATGGGGTCGTCACTGCTGTGGGCGGGACCGGCGGCAATCTGAAGCAAGGGTGCCTGAGGAGCACCGGCTCTCCCTCGAGCTTGTACTACCCTCCTAGCTGCAATGGGGACACCAGGAGTAACAACTGTCCAACCCCGGCCTCTAGGACCTCCTCTAGCCTCCCAGACTGATCTATATACCAGTACCACTGGGGGAAGCATACCCATGTATGGAAGGCCAAACTGCTGGGGCACTCGACCAAATGGATGTATCTCCACCCTCCCCATCCTGTCAACAAGCTACCCTGTGGTGGAGCAAGAAATCAAAGTAAGAGCCTCCTTGCCCCATAAACCTGCCATGGCCTAATAAGGTGTGGCCTCCATGTCATCAGTGGTCGGGAGGCAACTGGTTGGTGAGGTGCTCTGAGCACCGACATGTCTATCCATCTGGCTACCCTCACAGCTCTGGGATCTACCACCTCTACACCTCTCCCATAAGGGATGAAATGCTTGTAGACCCAGCTCATAACCAGGGTCGGATGGCTCAATGATTTCCCCTGTAAACAGACCACCCAGTACAAATCATGATAGGTGGTCCCAAGAATGTCGGCACCCCATGCGTAAATCCGGCCATGTCCCTCAATCTATGTAATGATGGGGGACCAACAATACAGTAAAGTGTCTCCTCCCTTGTCCCCGATCAATTTCAAGGTAGGGATCCCCATAACGGCCTGATGAATCAAGGGGATAGACAGGCTAGGAATAAATCAGACCCTCACCCCCTTCTTCGAACTAGTGGAGATAACTGCATCTCCCATATATGAGGCCCACTGTGTTGTCTGAGCCCATGACCCTGTTGTCTCAAGAGTGAGCCATCTCCCAATAATCGGGACCCCCAAGATATGGTAAACATCCTCCAAAGTAATGGTCCACTCACCCCGGACCCCTGGTAATCGGAAAGTGTTCCGATCTGCATCCCAATATGAAAATAAGTCACAAAGTATGTGACTAGACGGTGCAACATGTGGGACCCGTGATATGCACAGTATACCGGCCCTCTGAAGAGTGTCCTGCTCATCCTGAGAAAGGGCATCCAATACTACCATGGAAGCCAATCACACTCCCTCTCCCGACTCCATCGGATATACTCCTCCTTCGCCTACATACACCCAAAAACACACAAAATAGAGTAAGTTAGTATCCAAGTGACATTAGAAAAATCATGAAAGCAGGAAAGGATGCTAAAAATGCAAAAACAAATTCAAATAAGTATTATTTATACATTCTATGCAGAACCGCCACCCTGAGCAAGGCGGCGGTTCCGTAATCGCTGCCTTAAAGGCGGTGGTCTTGTAACCACCACCCTGATCAGGGCAGCGGTCTCGTAACCGCCACCCTGCTCAGGGCGGCGGTCATGTCCCGAAAACCCATGCGGGTCATGTGCCCTAAAAGTGGCTAAAAACACAAAATAAAGACCGTTTTGACTCAAACAAATCCTACCCAGTGGCACCCCCTAGTTAGACCTATTAAAACTAACATTTTCAAAAATAATCCCCCCATGACAAAGTTTTCATCATTTTAACATTTTGCGGATAAAAATGGTAAATCGAGAAAAACTAACATGTGATCTCGTGGGTCGGTGTTCCGCTCATGGAGGCATGATCACGATCTCGTCCCGAACATTTTGACTATACTCGCGTGAGAAACCGTCACTGTGGGTCCCAGAGCTCAAAATCAACCAAATCAACATGCGCAAATGAATAGGAAAATGGGCCCACTTTTACATATATAGCAACCTGACTTGTTTTGAATGCCCCTTATCGTAGGTTTGGAGTGCCGACGGAGGTAAGTTCTTATCCCCGCAAAAATGGTATGTCCTCATTTCATGATATTTTAGTGTTTATTTTTTGATCTATTTTGTCTATCTGCACTTGAGTTCTCTTTTCATCTTGCAGTGGCAGGGAATTTTGAATGGCGTCATTCTAACACACAGTATAGCTTCTAACTTCCCATTTTTGGGACCGCCATACTCGAACCCACCGTTTTACACCTCTTCATGGCTAAAATGCTTCTCTCGAGGGCAATATGTACGTACCCAAAATTGTAGGGTACTGCACCGCCGAACAATGTTACATGTGCCCCAATGATGATACAGGTCTCCTTGTAAGGTGTTTGGGATCCAAAAAGTTCTCCAAGTATGCGTTAACATCCCGCATGCCCCGCTTAGCCCCTGTGTGCTTTGCTTTTTCCTCCCCCCCTCTTTTCTTTGCTTTTGGTCTTCAGTGATGAAACCACCACCCTACTTGGGCGAAGGTCTCGTGACCACCGCCCGAGTAAGGCGGCGGTCTTGTAATCTACCACCCCGCTCGGGGTGGCTGTCCTTCACATGTTTTCCAGAATGCTCTTTTTAACGTGACTCGTGTAAATTTTCAACATTTACCAGCATTTTTCACCACATTTACTTGTATTTATGATTACGCCTCCCTAGAATAGTGTTTTAACATTGTTTATGGTTTAAGAGATCAATTTGGTTTTCAACTTTGGGTAAATGGGATTCTATAAATAGCTGGCTTGTGCTCAAGTAAATGGCCCCTCAAATTTGCCTCTGAATTTCTCATTTCAATAGCTTAGCCTTTCAATTTTGCTTAGGATTCATAGTTTCATTTATTGTATGCATGGTAGTGTTGTTTAGCTGTTAGAAAGCCACATATTCTCCTTATGCAAGTGCTCTTATTATTTCATCTAATCAATTGGAGTAGGATAGTTTGATTTTCAGTAGGAAGCCATTAAAGTTGCAGGTTCTGCTCGTCAAATAGGATAGTTTCAGGTTTTGGACATTTTATGTTGCATGACTCACAATAAATCCCGCTAGGAATTACATAAGCCAAGCTTTGTTCTCTTGCGCTATCCCTCTCCTACTCACATTGTATTCAGTCTGCATCCTAAGTTGCCATTGTCCCATATCTACTTCTATTGATGCTAGCATTACACGCTTTTCTAGATCCACGTGAGCACGAAAGAACAAGGAAATCACACGAGAGGGACAAGGCCACACACCATCGGATTCGCCACTATTCTACAAAATCCAGGTTCAAGCTTTCAAAGTTCTAGTTAAAGCATATCAAGTAGAGTAGCCAATCATTTCATTTCAGTTAATTTTACTTTCGATATTACCAGGGAAGCTGTGGGGATTGATAGTTTCGAGAAACTATGATTCACTCCTCACTTCTGAGGTAGGATCGAGAGTCTTTCAAATAGATTAGATCAGTTATCTAGTTACTTAGAATAGATTCACAACTGCACAGACAAGTAGCTATACTCATTTGCTTTTTTGTTTTAATTTTGTTACTAGTTTAGTTGTCAATTTCTAGATATATTGGATAATTGCTTTTTTTTAGTTTATCAAAATATCATATTTAGGAATATACATAGATATATCTTGTGTAGTCGATTTATTCTGTCATTAATTAGCTTTATATCATTTCCTTTTGTATGACAATCACGGACCTAGGAGCCCAGAGAATAAGTGTTATCTAAAATTCACCCCCAAGGTAAATTTTGATAACATGCATCAAATTCTTTAGTCCCAAGCAATTATATTGATTCACGGTGAAAATTCATTTTTCTAGGGTCCCCTCATATTTTTTCTAACTCCCCTGTCCAAGAAGAAGAGAGCAAGTTCTGAGAAAATGTGAAAAAATTGCAAAAAACAAGCTCGGGCCAGAAAAAATCACGAAAAATGGCTAAGTCCTAGTCCAGGCGGTCCTTGGGACAGTTGGGACATCTAGGCACGAACCGGCGGAAAGGCCGCCAGGTGGTCTGCGCAGCATTTGGGACAAAGGGACGCGCGGGACGCAGTAAATCCGAATCGGTGAAAAAAGTTGAAAAAATTGACTAAGCTGTTGACAGAAGCTTGATGCAGGGCCTTGCGGGACAAAAGTACGCGAACCGGCCGAACCGGGCGAAATGAGTCAAGGAAGCCCGGAACAGTTGGGCCTAAGGTACGTGAAGTACGTGAACCGGCCGGTTCGGCTGAAATGATAACTTTATGTCTGGGACAGTTGGGACAAAAGGGCGCGAACCGGCCGAACCGGCGAATCGGGAAAATTTGTCCCAAACAGTCCGGGACATGCGGGACAAGAGTACGCAAACCGGCCGGTTCGGCCGAAATGGGAAATTTCAGCACTGTGCCAAGTGGGACAGAGGGACGCGTGGGACGCGAAAAGCCGAAGCGGCCGAAGGCAGAGAAGAAAAGTCAACGTTTGGCCCGTGAAACTTCAAACGGCCATAACTTTTGACTCCGAGCTCCGATTTTCACAAAATTGGACTTTCTTATTTTTAATGAGGGTAGATATATTTAAATAAAAGAAACATATTCAGCTCCAAATCGATCAATGCTCATTCCGTCAAATGACGAAAATGCCTACCGGACCCAAAATAGCTTCCCGCACTCGGAGGCCATAACTTTTGCATTTCTCAACAAAATCACACAAAAATAGTACCGTTGGAATCATGGTTCCGATCTGATGCATAGAAATCAAGAAATTCTAGATTTGATTAGAAATTGATTGAGATTTTTAAGAAAACGTGGCCGGGTTCAGAACAGTGTTTTATTTGGTAGGCCGGGAGTGCAATTAAGAGGCATGGTCATCTTTCTTTCTCTGCTGCAGCACATGGGATAGTATGGGGAGCCTTTTGCAAGTAATGTATAACCATTTCACTCAATTTAATGCCTCTTACAGGTGGTTGAAGGACAGATTTCGGGATTTCCATTTTCCCTTCTCTTCTCCTTCTCATTTTTCTATAAATTGGAGTGTTGGGCTCATTGTAAAAGAGAGAGTTTTTGGGTAGCAAAGCTCTACCAAAATTGCTTTCTGGCTTGAAGCCGAGTGTGTTGCAGGCCCTTGTAGTGGACTCCTTGCATGGTGATCCGTGGCCCTTATCTTGTAATAGATCGAATCGGTGCATATCATGAAGTAATAAAATACCGGTTTGTGGATGTATCTTCCCCTACTGTGTTTTCTTGCATTCTTCTTGCCCCTTTGATCTTTCTATAAGAATATTGTGTCTATTATTGTGTTCTTGCAGGGATTCATTATCATTGTGTATGCTTGGAATATTATTGTGAATGCATTTTGCTAGATTATGGTGAACTTTCATCACCTCTTCTAGTGTGCACTTTGCCTCTGTATTTCACACATTTGGAGACTACTCTCACATCCTCCTTTTCTGGTGTATCACCGCTTTAGTGTAAGCTTTCATTTTATGCATTCTCTTTCCCTGGTCCCTTGGAATTCTAGATTAGAATAGCTAGTTTCCCCTGCATTAGAGTAGATTGTGGCAGGTAGTTTAGGAGCAAGAACCAGCTTTCTCTGGAGGTCTATCTCAAGTAGCAAGTCCCACAACTTGGAGATAGTACCCATGTTATCCAATCACACCGTGAGTTCAAGTATATCTCCAGGGGTGCTGTGATTCGGTGATAACAATAAGTATTCGAGCCTATCGTGCCTCAACCCAATCTTGTCATAGCAATAACCGATATAGACCAGAATCTTAGAATCCAAGTCTTCCAAACAACAACAGACTTACAACAAATCAGCTCACAGTTAAGAGGGTTAAACATAGAAGACGACCAAGCACACATATTCTGGTCAAACCAGCCAAACTATAGGTTACCCTAGATAAACATCCACATGACTGTAGAAGGGCTTGAAAGAGAGCAAACATTCGGTTGTGATCCTTTGGTCCCACAGCTAGATGCAGGAGATACTCTCACTGATATAGACACTAGCTTAAGAATTCAGGTTGCAAGAACACCTGTAAGATACTCTGAAAAGATTGCACAACTGTTAATTCTGAACATAGAGGCTGAAAAGGCATACGACTATTAGATACTAAGGATTAGGGATTGATTTCGCATATGACCATATTAGGTCCACAACAACAACGAAGCTACGGTTGTGATCCATAAATCCTGACAACCCAATGATTCCATAGGATAATTCGACGTTGACACTTTGGTTTACACATATTAGTATTCAGATCCACTCCACTTCTGCCTATTATCATCACACAGTTATCCCTGTTGGATATAGTAGCTAACGAAGCTAAGGATTTTGGACTAGGCCAGAGAATCACCCGTAGAATCCACCATATCCATCATCCATCCCATGACCTTGTCGGAGATATACACGAGACAATCCCGAGTCATTTTCCCGTATCCCACAACCTATAGGCGGGATTATGCTAGTGCTCGATATTGATTGGAGCCTTCGATCAGTCATCCTTGCTGACTAATCTATCATACCAGTTCAGGTTAGGAGGGCCTTCTTTGCCTTAGATTCACAGATTCCACTAGTGCGCATCGAAAATATAAGATTACCTAACTAATTTTCATGTACCCCGCATATATTCCATCCCCACCGGTTGTCTCGCACGACCTCGAGAGGTCGGGTGCGAGGAAGAGTTACTTGTAGATTCCCATGCTTGCTTGTCACTTTTCCATCGTACAAAGCACCCATTATCATGTTGGAAAGATAAGTATTATGTCAAAGCGTGTCTATAACACTAAAAATTAAAGTGACTATAATATGAAAATTAGTAAAGAGTGTGACAATAGAACCTATGATGTACGAAAGTATGATAGTAGCAAAAGTAGATACCTTAGGAGCCTCATTGGGACCGGAAAGGGAGTCAATGTCGGGCATCATGAATCGTGTGAGGAGATGTAAGAGATCTACATTCATAGCCATAGGCAAAGTGAACGTGTATGTTTATATAGAAAAATATATTGGCATACTAAAAATATGGCTAGTATAATAAGCAAAGTGAAACATGTAAGTAGAATGGGAAAATAAGAGTAGATGTAACCAAGATGCAAATTTTGTGATGGCATGATGGCATGCTATGTAGTATGTGAATATGGGATGAGTTGCATTTCCCTAGTGGATGTTCGAGAAATGAGGTTCATTTATAAATGACACCTTGGCAGGTCAAGAATGAACCATAGAATAAGAGTATGTCATTAGGAAATGGGTGTGTCACATGTAAGTAGATGTTAGAAAAGATATTTCATGAAATACATATCGTGAAGTCTGTAATGTGAGGTTCATTAATGTAGTGTTACCTCAAAACTCAAGTGTGAATTGTATCATGAGATTGGATCATAGGGCGGTCAGACAATGTGTGCACTAATGATTTAGGAGTGCATAAGAAATATTAATCGTGAAGCATGAAGCATGATGTGTGGTAGTAGATATTAGAGACAACTTGATAGTGATGGAAGGGGAGAGAAATCATTATTCCCCCTAAGTGTGTGGGGAATAGAGATCCATGTCAGAGTTTGAAATGTGTCATAAGAAAATATATGATTGCCGAAATAGTAGGTAAGCGCAAGGGTATGACCAGTATTAGATTGTGGGTCTAATAGAGAAAATGCAAGTAGGTGATCAATCGTAACTTGTTTCGAGTAAATTGGTTCCTTTTCTTTGGAATTTGTTTACTTATTTGGTATTTTTAACATTGTAGATGACTTAATAAGATGAGAGGGTGGAGGATGGATTTTGAGAGGTGTTTGCTTAGTTGGAAAAGGTATCGTTGTAGAATAATTTCTAGGAGGGGGTGATGGGGTAATGATTTTGAGAGGTGGTATGAAATTGGGTTGGATAGGAGACTTTAGCTAGTCAAAGAAGGAACATTAGTAATGATGGAATGATGCTCACTAGACATAAAGGGATATGATTTGGGAGCCCAATGGGATTTAGAAATTGGAGATGTAGCAGAATGTTGTGTAGAAAATGAAATAAAACCCTGATACTCAAGGTGCTTAATTCATCATTTTAAATCATACAAATCATTTCCATGATGTCCATTAATTCTATGATAAATTCAAAATCTGATTCCCATGTATTTGGCAAGATGATAAGGAGTGTAGCCATGAGTAGTTGATAAGTTGATCAATTGGTGATTTAGGAGCTCATGAAGAATATCATTTTTCTTAGTATTTAACTCAAAATTGAGAGGCAATGGTAGCGGTAAGACTTGGGGTTCACTTATATGAGCACATGTAGTAGACATAGGATTAAAATGAATCAAAGAATTAGAACTAGCATGGGCTTGAGAAGAATCCTTGAGTTGTTGGATTTCAGTTGTGATAGATCTAATCATGGACTCCATATCTTGAATTTTATCTTGAAATAAACAATGCAAAGCTTGAATTTAGTTGCAAATGGATTGATTAGTTGTGGTATCATCAAGGATAGGGTCGTTAGAGAGACAATAAAAAATGGCACTTACTTGTGTAGGTGGCATATTGTGAGGGAGGTACATAGTTTCTAGGAGTTTTGGAGAACATATTTCCAAGGGTTGGTGCATTTGAAGTAATTGATGCAAGGAGACTTTAGGAGCCATGAAATAAGATCCGATAGAATAGGAAAAATAAGGATCCAAATGTTTGATCATGAGTGGGATTCACCAAATGATTTAATAAAACTATAATTAATTTTTTATCGTAGAGTAACTACTATAATAAATGATGTACAAATGATAATATACAGTAAGACATAAGCAACAAATCACGTGCAATATGAAACCCTAAGTAAGAAGGAGATATATGGGACTTAGTTGATTTTTGAGTGAACATGAAGTGGTCTAGGAAGGTGAATAGTTGAAACATATTGAGAAGAGTGTTGTCAATGTTCGCTAGAGGTTACGGACTGCGAAACTACACATGAAAACAATGTCTAGGAGAGGATAGGAGCTCTGGTGCATGTGTTTAGATCTATGTGCTAGTGTCCAAGTAGATGTTGTGGATCTGTTTCTTTCAAGGGCTGGATGGTTTTGTTGTCCTTTTTGTCTATCACTCTGGATACACTTTATCGATATGTGAATTTACTCGTAACCTATAAGAAATAAGTTCACATGTACATACCCACAAAACACATCAAACCTAAAAGGAAAATTAAAAATGGGGATTCAGATCGACCACGGAGGTCACTTGAAGAATGAACTTATAACCGAGTGTTGCACTACATATTAGACTCCATGTAGTTCTTTTGTGTGTGTGTGTGTATGTGTGTAGAAATGATTCCTTAGGATGCAAATGTGTAAGTAGTATACGATAGCGGGCTAGATATAGAATGTACCAAATGTATAGAATGTTTGGGATGAAATAAAATAAATGTTCCCTCCTACGTGTACACATAAATGATGAAGCCCTTGTCCCTTGTATGAGTACTATATGGATGCCTTCAATGCTCTTGTTCCTTTGAATGCAAGCTTAGGTGGTAGTATGTAATGCTTAATGCTTGGTCCTATCCTTTGAAAACATATTTGTGTATTTATATGATTCCCTTATTTGAATTTCATAATTGAAAACTTAAAGGCTGACCAAAAATAGTTAAAAGTAATTAAGAAGTGAAAGGGTTCCTGAAGGATAACCAAAAATGTAAAGAATGGCGGGAGCACCTAGGAGGACAGAAGTGCGTGGTGCTAGTGTCCCAAGTAGGTGCAAATTTTTGATGCCATATAAAAATAAAATATTCAAATGCTAGCAAGAGTACAATATGTATAAAGCCAATAAAGATGTAGAAGACAAAGAAAAGGGCTAAATTTAGTTTTCATTTACTAGTTTTCTTGCTTAGAAATCATGTAAATGCTAGCATGCTTTTAACACCTAGAAATGTACCCAAATGCATAGCTTTTGTGTCTACACTAGTCGTGCCTTAAGTTTTATGATAACACATCAAGATGAGAAATTCAGTGAAGAGGTTATCTATTATATAAGACATGCACTTCATGACTATGAGACCCGTTACACCCAAGAAGAGAAGTTATGTCATGCCTTATAATTCATCAATTCCAAGCTTTTCCACTATCTACTTAATTATAAAACTTACCTTATCACATGTTTCAATCTCATTAAATCCATGCATTCCATACTATATCACAATGATTGTATCACTCGATGGTTTATGATCATGAGTGATTTTCATCTAGAATTCATCCCATAAAAATTCTATTAAATGAAAAGCCATCACAAACCAGCTCACTGAAGCTCCTCTTCCTGATAATCAATTACCCCATGAAGAATTTACTAAAAAATCTATCAACACCATCGATCAATAATACACCACCTATAAAATTGATACTTTTCTTCGATGGGTCTAAGAGTTAATAAGGGAGGTTCTGGTATTATTATCATGCCTCCTTGGGGAATCCTATCACTATGTCCTTCAAATTAAACTTTGAATGCATTGATAACGTGGCTGAATATGAATATCTCATCATGGGCCTACAAACTGCTATCATTATTGGAGTTCATATCTTGGACTCTAATGGAGACTCCTAACTCATCATCAACCAAATCAAAGGGATTTATCAATGTAAAATTGAAACTCTACAAAAAATATATAACCATTTTTTAATTCCTCCTAGAAGCCTTTGATCGTTACACCATCCAAATAGGTCCACGATCATCTAATCAATTCACATAAATCATGGCATCTCTCACATCACTCATCCCCCTATCAATCGATGATTCCAAATTTTTCATTGGTGTGCATAGACTTTATCAACCATCTCACACCAACAAACTCCCTTCTATCAATCTCATCGAAGATAATCAAATAGACCTCTTGTACACTCAGATGTATTATTATCTATCAGAATGTAAACTTCCCTCTGATCTATCTAAAAATGCTAAGAAATATTTTCTTCAATGCACTACCCGATACATCATCGTAGGTGGTGTTCGCTACAAGAATGGATTTGATGGCCTCTTGCTATGATGTCTCAAATCCCATGAATCTACTAAAGTAATGAAATAAGTCCATGACAGTATATGTGGTGGAAACTATAATGGCATAATTGTTGTTAAATGTGTCTTACGAATGGACTATTACTAGCCTACTCTATATCAAGATTGTTGTGTATACATTAATAAATTATTTAGGTGTCAACAACATTCCAATTTTACTCACATTCTCAATCATGCTCTACAACTTGCTCAAGATATATTTCCTTCTCACAAGTGGGACTTGACCTCATTGGTCTCATCAACCCTCGTTCATCATAGTGACACCACTCTATCATCGCAAATACTTGAATATTTAACAAAATGGGTAGATTATATTCCCTAGTCTCTACTAAAGAAAAAAAAATCTTCAATTTCATTTATCAACACATCATATGTCATTTCGGCATCCCTCACAAACTAATCATTGATAATGGAAATTTTGTAAAAACAAATATGTTAAGAAATTATGTGACACTTTCAACATAAAACCAAGCTTTTCATCCCCTTATTATCCAAAAGAAAATGTACAAGCAGAAGCTTCTAAAAACACTCAACAAAATTCTTATGAAAATCATCAACCAAACAAGTCGAATTGGCATCTCCAAATCCCATTTTCCTTCCGGGCTTATCAAACTAGCATTTTTACTTCTACAAAAAGCTAAACCTTTCTCCTTAGTCTACAACTCCAAGATGGTCCTACCCTTGAATTACAAATTCCCTCTCTATGTGTATCCTTTAGATATTTTATCTCTGAAGAGGATTATCATCAAGAACGTCTAGCACAACTTGATCTGTTAGATGAACGTCGCCTAACAACTCTTGAACATCATCATATCTACCGTGAATGCATCAAATGAGAATATAAAAACATTTCAAAGAACATGACTTCATCATTAGTGATCTTGTCTTAACATAAAATCAAAATGTCACTACTCTAGAAAGGAGAAAATGTGGAAATTTTTCCCTAACTAGATTGGTTCATATGTCATCACTCACAACAATGGGTCGGGAGCCCGTCATCTATCCTCCATTAATGGTGCACCCGAAAAGGAACCTTTGAATTCCTTACCCTTATGACCTTTCTACTGTTAACATATCTACCATCATGATATTAACCACATCAAATATTTCATTCCATCGCCAACTTATTATTTTACCGGCATATTAATTTGGAAGCATGTGGTCTATTGTCAATACCTTACAATTAAGACCTTAAATATGAGCACCAAGCGACGTTATCAATCCGAAGTGCACCCTAGTTGAAGAATGTGAAAACAACTCTTCACTTAATTTTATATAATGGGAACTCCTGTAAGTTGTGGGTGACTTGGGTTAAGGAGAACCTCTAGAGCGAGCTGGTTGCCTATGATAGATCACTTAAACTATTTCTCTAGTGGGGTTAAGGGAGAGAAATGAACACAAAATTTATAAAATAATGAAAAATAGGTGATACATCAATGTTTTGGAGACTTAAATTTACACAAGACACACTAATTGACTGTTAAATACCTACAAGGCTCACTTCAATTGTTATTTGATTTGCTTTGAAACTCATAAAAGGAATGCACAAGCTTTCACTCAAGGATGGGAGGGAAGATCTCCACTTCCAAGATGATTGAGAAACTAAATCTACACTTAGTATGATCTGTAAAAGCTTCACAAAAACTTAAAGGAGGTGTTGGAATAGTTCATATGCATGCAAAGGAAAGAATAAATTCACTGAAACATACCAATAAATTGTTGTAACACACTTTGAAAAGCTGCAAGTGGAGAAAATTAATCAGATTGCATCGTATAGGTTAAGTAGTACAAAACTCTATAAAGCATGAGCATAGAAAAATGAATAATCCCCCATTGCTTACACAATCAAGGTACATATAGCCAAAAGGAAAGAGGTGATACCTCAGCTCTTTCCCCAAAATAACACTCTCTAAAAAAATATTTTAGACCCCATTGCTAACAATAACCAATTGGAAACAAATCAAATGTATGGCTATAATTATCTCTCCATGCCTAATTTGACCCTGTTGCTGATAAATACAATTTACAAAAGAATAAAGCAATAAAAGATATAACATGTTTGCAAAAGGAAAAAATATCTCTGCATAGTCTCCAAAGGCTAAAAATAAGCCTTACATGGTCGATCTCCTCCTAGTTTGACTCAGTTAACTCTGTCTTTTGTGAAGAATAAGGTAACTTGTACGGATGTTTACAAAAGTTAAGGTATTGGATGCATATTTCTGATTTTGTCTTGGCATACAAGTGTAAGGTGATCATTTTCTTTACATGGTTTTTGACTTAGGTTAAAACAATTATTAAAATCACCTTCCCCCGGCAAATAATAACATTTAAAAGGTTTCTAAAATCCCACCCACATCATTGGAAAGGATGATAAGGTATAAATTGTTGTGTGGTTTTAACCATGGTCAAATTGACCATGGTTAAACCCGCTTAACCAGACTCCTATATTGAATTAGGGTTTACAACCCTAAAAGGAGGTCATTTTCTCTTGTGTTTTTTGGAAACTTCTATGGATAGGGGGAGACGATGGCAAAAATTTAAGCCAACTTTTTTTCACTGTTGATACATTTGTTACTATTTTTAGCCACCATTTTTATAGATCTGGGCCTTTGTGGTGATTTTCACTTGTTGTGAGCCAATTGGTTTCTATTTTTGTTTTCCAATTTGTGGCTACCATTGTTTTTTACACTATTGGTTGTTCACTTCTAGGTGCCCTATTTTTGCCTTACATGGCTGCCATAGTTGTGTTGAGATTTCAGGTTTTAAATGCCATAGATGTTTGCTTCTTCATTCTACTAGATTTTGAGCTGGATCGAGATTGTTTTAGGCTTTGTTGATGTGGGATCGATCCATTTTTGCACTCCTATTTCTCACTTTTTGAGTTCTCTATTATTATTATTTTCATGGCTCATCATCTACCTGTAGCTACTTGTAGCTATTGAACTCAGTGTGTTGTTTTAGCTCACTTAGTCGAGCTCTTTTCTGGGTTGGTTTGCCATATTTTATCTGCACAACTTTCTTTATCATGACCCTATTTTATTATGAGGAGCCTAGTGTATTCTTCGCTGGGATAATTTCCTGGGCGGTTTGAGTGTCTATTTGTCTTCTCAGGTTTGTCTTTGGCGATTCGAGTTATATACTCAACCTGTTCGAGTTGTATTTGTCTTTTAACTCGTTATGCTAGTTCTGTAATCACCTCAGACTCACCCCAACCATGGCCGTGTGATTTCTTCCTTGTGGGCTCATGCCTTAGTTTTTCATTCCCATAAAAAGCTCGACGTATTCTCATTTGAATGGCTTGACACGTGTGTATTAGCTCAGTGGATGTTTATGTTGTTTTTCAGCGTTTATACCAACTCAGTCTTGTTTCACCTCGAAATGATATTTTTGATGTTGGGGTTGTCTTGAATGCTCATATATACCTATAGCTTGGCTACATGGGCATTATCTTAGCTATGTGCTTTTCTCCTTTGATAGATATCGTGTTTTAGTATCATCTCGCTTGGTTTTACTTTACATTGGCACGAACTGAGTTTTCAGTGCTCGTGACTCCAGATCGAATGTATGAGCTCTGACTTGGTAATACCCATTATTGGCTCGTTGTATTTTGTATTAGCTTGGTTAGATCTTCGTTCCAAGTTTATCATTGCATTTATTCAATGTCTCAGCTTTACCATTTTAGCCCGTGCTCCATGGTGTTTCCCAGCTCATCTGGTTGTGTTTTCTTTAGATTTTTTCCCAACTCGACTTGGGTTGTCAGAACTCAGCTTGGGGTTAGTTTTTGTTGGAGCTTGGTATTGGCATGAGTTGTTTCTTCTTTCCCGACTCAGCATGCATCAATGATCTGGGTTACGCATTATGGGCTCGGTTTCACATTCGGTCGTCATGAACGTGAGCTCTATGTTGGACCTCCATGAGCTTGTCCTTAGCCTTTTATCTCAAGCTTGGGCTAAAGGCTAAGGTCGAGATGGGCTTGGAGGAGGATGAGTGGTGTTGCATTCAACTCAGTGATGGGTTACTTTTTCTCGCATGACTCTATTTTTATTCAAGGTAAGAAACATTTTGCATTCTTGCGCTTTGAATCATGTTGAAGTTCAGCAAGGAAAACATAGCCAGATTCCATTACATAACTGTGACTCTGTCAAGAGTGTAAAAGGAACCATTTTAGATCACAATATTTATGCTACTATGTCATTATTTTGTACCTTTCCTTGTTATATTTCACTCTATTTTCCTTGATCTTGGATGGTTAATAGTAATCTTATTTCATACAAAAAAAAAAAAATAGGATCTTTTCCATAGTTTGAGAAGCCTCTACTTTAGTTACTTCTTCTGAAACATTGTAGAAGGTTTTATATGAAAATTTGATAGAAAACTTGTCCTTATCTTATGCAAGATACATTTTGGAAGCTGAAGCATTCATGAAAATTAGCAATTTTCTTCTTGAAAATATGTTATCTTTGTACTCTTAAATTTGATAAATATTTATAACTTCGCATAAGGATGAAGCCTTGCAGTAGTGTCTTCTCTATTTTTCTTTAGAGCACTACATCTTGTTTTGCATTTCTGTTAGCTTATATGGTTGTATATTTCATCTAAAGTTGATCTTATTATTATTTCAAAGGAAAAAAACATTCCTAGATTCTCAGACAGGGATGAAAAGACATATTTACCAACTAAATTAAATGTTAGGTTAACATACATTAATAAGTGGAAATATAAATGTGCACACCATAATAAAAGTAAATAACAACATAAAACAAATTACACAAAGGACACTTTATGTAACATAGAAAACTTCGTAAATGGGTAAAAATACATGGAAGAATAATCCACTATAGAAAAACATTTTACAACCAAGTCCAATAACTCCTCCCTCACTTCTACTCCATGTATTTACCTATAATCCAAATGATTCACGTGATATAATGAATATGACCTACAATCATATTTAAATAACCCGAAGGTTTATGTCCATATTAAGTGACAGGGCACACCCCAATTTAATAAATAGTTAGTTAATTAATAACTAACAAACCTAATCTAAAGTTTATATTTAAATAATAAGAATATAAAATATTCTATATTATTTAACTATAAACTAAACATTATGATGCACTTAATATTATAGTTCTAACATTCCCTGTAGTGCCATTTTTTTTTTTTAAAGAAATGCAAGCACACTAAACTTTCAGATTTTATATGTAATGCACATTTATATTGCATATTTATAAACAACAAATCTTTCCAAATGAAGGCATTGAAAATAACAAGTCCATAGTTTCATTATAAATTCAAATGACAATCTTACAAGATTATTGCAACTATATAATAGAAACTTCTTAGTGATGACCAATGTTTTCAAGGAACAATAAGTGCAATAAAAATGGATCTTTACAAAAGTATGACGATTTACAAAGCCACATTTATTTACAAGTGAAGGCAATGCCCACAAAAGAAGAGGATGACCAAGATGGCAAGAGGCTTCAACTATCTCCAACTTGAGCTCCAACTCCAAGAGAACATGGCTTGTTTACCACCCAACCAATAGGCATCATCACATGCCTTTCCATGGTTGGAAGTCATGCTAGCCTCCCCCAAGCCCATGGGAGAGAGGAACTAGCTTCCACAATGTGCACAAGTAATAATGGGGTTTAAACACACAACAAGAGAAAACACAAGACCATTCAACCACTTAGACCTACTATACAATGAAAACCACAACATGAGGAGAACAAGGTCAACCTCACAAGGGGGAAGAGAGGAAGAAGGATGCCCAAATCAAGGTGTCCAACCATAGGAGCACCAATAAATACATATATATAAAAACTCCTTATACCTCCTAATCATACATCCTCCTTATTCCTCCTTATACTATAGAGATCCTTCTTGGGAGGATTTTCAAACCCACATGGGTTTCCTCACCAAGAATGGGGAAAGGATCAAGCCATATGAACCTTTCTCCCACCTCAAACCATATGAGGGGATGAGAAGGGACCTTCATGGCTTGACCAACAACCATGAGGTTTGAGAGGGAAATCCCTCTCTCTTCCCCTACATTCTCCAAAAACCATCATTCCAAATGATGGTGGAGAGAAAACAAAGAAAATAATAAGAACAAGCCAACAACCACATACACCATACAAATTCACAACACATCATTTCACACACTATTTTATTGCTCAAACATAGTTTACAAGATAAACAAAACTAAAAGAAAAAGGGTAAGAACCCTACCTCTATAATGCTTTCCAAGACTCTAAGCTTTTCCCCTTTGTCCAAGCTCCCTTCCAAGCTCCCAAAATTCTCCAAGTGCTCCAAAAAAAATGAACCAAGAAGACCCATTCTTCCCACATGAGAAAGAATAAAAAGAGGAGCCCAAAAGTTTCCTCACCAATGGGAAAGTGACAAGTGTCACCCCCTCTCCTCTCAAGAGTCAAAGATTCCAAAAACAAAATAAGTAAGAGTAAACTCACCTTTTATCCCTTTTCACCCAAAATACTAAAAACTAAGATAAAACAAAGTGGAGCAACTTTTAACAATTTCACACAACCCAACCATCTTACATGGATGGTGACTAAAGAGGGCTAAATGGGAGGGAAACTCCTCCAAACCTTGAAATAGGCCCCCTACCTATTAGGTAGGGTCCAAGGGCCCATTTTTATGCTAAGGGAACCCCAAACTCAAAAGGGGTCCCTAAAATTACCCAAAATAACCCAATTTCGGGTTTGGCATGCTTGGGCACATGGGTAGAGGGTGTGGGTCCACCCAAGGTTCACATGTGGTCCCCAATCCCTTCTACCAACACACACACACTCTCCCAAAACCAACATTTAACTTAAGATAATATCATTAAACCCCTAAGCTAGTTTACTTAATAAAACACACCCTAAACCTAATTAATTTTACAAAGCAATATTACATTACAATTGAGGGGTTCACCCATGGTGCCCAATTAAATACATCTATTCTAAGGCCTCAAACATTTAGCATGGTTAGGACTCACCTGGGTTCATTGTGCACAATGCGTAGCTGCCTCGAAACCCATGCTCTCCTATACCTGTCCCTCGCACACATACTGCACACATTAACCGCATCTGTCCATATAATAAACATCATCTATACATCACAATCTCAATCTAACTTATAATGTCCTAACATTATTAAACAATTGATAGTGCAATGTATACAATTATTCGCATAGTTTGCCATGAATCACCACTAATAAAATTGCAACGACATATGCTTAGGTTTGCATGAAAATTACCATCATTGAATCCAGAACACCATATTATTAATCCAAACAACCTCAAGAGACTAACACCTAATCAATAAATATACCATATAACCCTCGCTAGTGTCATCAACATCAAAGAAATATATCGGTATACGAATCTAGTCCAATTGGCGCTCACGCGCCCAAAATGCCATAATGTCCATGCGGATAAAATATCATGCTAAAATGTCCAAAGTCTATCGTAGTCTCAATCAAAACATGTCTAGGAATAAAGGAACCAACAGATAATGGAGCTATAAAAATATGGGCATTCCCCCATAAATATTAAGTGGGATCTATATGCAAACATTACCTGTTTGTACAACAGATTTACAAATCCATAAACCCTAAAGGTTTAGGGTAGCACATGTACTTTTGAAGGAATTATAACACCTTCATCATGCTCAACTTACATTTTGGTACAAAAGGATTTGGAATCCATAAATCAGACATATGATTTAGGCTAAGCATGATTTGTGAGACTACATCTCATCGTTTCTTGTGGAAATATTCTTATACCGCGTCTCTAGGAGTCTTTTATAGCACAAGGACCTCCTTTACCAACAGATGCACATTAGACTATATTTTTCCCGTAAACTCTATCTGTTTACATGTAAACTCCATTAGTTTACTTTAGATCATACAAGATCTTTTAAAATAATTTTAAACTAGAATAGAAGTATAGAGGAGAAGGATTCAACAACCAGCCAACCATTAAGAGGTGACATTGCATGCACACTCCCCCTCAATGGCAACTTTAAAAGGCCAAGCATTGCACACACTTGCAGTATTTTATAACACACAATGGCTCGTAAACATAACTGCAATCTTAATCTTCAGTCCGGTAGAACGGAGATCTCTATCACCGCAGAGAACCTTCTCTTGGATAACACATATATGAACTTCAATATGCTTCATTCTCTGATGTTGAACTAGATTCTTTATCAATATTAATACTTCTCGATGTTGAACTAGATTCTTTATCAAGATTAATACCACTCTGACTACCACATAGAATAGGAATACTTCCTTCAACTTCCATGTGTATCTCTTCCAATGTAGTAATCCTTACTAGATGGCTTCTTCGTTGCTTCCATTATACTTCTCTACCTCAGTAGAAGAAATGGAGACTGTTGGTTGCTTTTAGTTGTTCCAAGTAATGGTTCTGCACCAAAAAACTTGAACACATATCCAATATATTTTATATCTATCACAACATCAACATGGTTAGAGTCACAATATCCATATAAGCATATAAATCATTATTAATTTCACTTTTAACCAACTGTAAAAGTTAAACACAAGTTGTAAAACAACTAATATAACAATATGCTTAACAACTAACCATGCTAGAATATGTTGAAAAAATTCAACATATTACTCTTGAAAATATATATTAGATGCAATCAGTATTGGACGTCTCCAATACAAACGCAAGGGCATCCCCAAGTGTTATTTGATATGCATATAATAATATTTTAGTTTTGTATACTAAGAAATATCTTCATTATCTTATTGTAAGCCTTTACAAATGAGATAAGAATTGATAACATATCAGATAATCAAGTTATACAAGAATAATAACAAAAAACATAATCCACCAATTGTGGATACTTCCCATGGATTTTGCTTCAAACAATGATCATGTAAGCACTTTTTAATACATGAATAGTAGTTCTATTTTTGAAGCAAAAGCACATATAAGCTATTTTTTTGTATGTTTTCACTTGTAGTTACTTCTTAAAAACTACTTCTTTTTCAACAGTATACGAAATAGAAAATATACTTTTCATTTAGAAGTAATTTATAAAGCTATTATATTAGCACTATGATTATTATCATCATCATTATCTTGATTTTGATATGATTTATTCCATTTCTAATTTTTGAAATTTGACTTATTTTTAAATTTACAATCCTCTTTTTATGTCTAAATTTCCCACAATTATGACATTTACCATCAAAACTGACTTTTAAGTTTCTTGGTTTCTTGTTTTTATTAGGAGTTTTAAAAGTTGATTTTTGCTTCTTGTTAAACCTAGAAGGTTTACCTTTTTCTTTTCGAGCAAGAAGTGCATGTCTAAAATTTTCTTTTGAATCAAAATTATTTATAACCCGCTCTTCTGAACAAGGAGATTACTAAGGGTTTAAAAATTTGGAATGTCTTGTTCGGATTGATACTTTGAATTCAAAATTGAAATGAAATTTCTAATTTTTTTATGAATATTTAATTGGATAATAAAATAGAGCATTTATAATGAATCAAATTACTTGCGATCCATCTAGTTGTGACTTAATATTTTTATTTTTGCTTAATAATTAATCACTTTTTCATCTCCCTTCATGGGAGTCGTCATAATCTCTAAAACCAATTTAATTTTTTTTTTAGTTTTCTAAGAAAACGCACGACAAAAAAATTAGTCGTTGTGTCGCAAGATAATCATTTCAAAAAAAAATAATCTTATCTAATTAAATTAGTTACTTTAAGTATTTTACTAAATAGTTTCTATTCATTGATATCCAACAAATTAAATTGTGGATAGTTAAATTTATTTAAAAAGAACCAAATAAATAAAAATTTTGAAAAAAAAATGGGTTTTGAACCCTTGACCCCTATAAATCAAGGTTTCTTATAAAAATATATATACCAATTTTCCTAAAGAACCTTTGGAATTATATTTATAACAAAACATTAATGTAAAGGTTGAAATGATATAACAAAATAAAAAATAAAAGATGGGTTATAAGTATACAAAGGTGGACCTACCAACTCACTACTCTGAAGAGGTCAACCAAAGTTATAATGCATATGATATAAGCGACCCATACAAATAAAATAAGGTAAAATACCACCATGCCACGCGAACCACATGACCTCTCGCACTAACACTCCACATCCCATGGTGGATGGAAATATAAAATCCAATAGAAATAGTCCCACACCATTCATAGCCAAGTATTGGATAAAAGCGACCACGATGCCCTATTTTAACATATGAAAATTAATATCATGTCCACAAAAGGAAATGTTCTTATTTTTAATCAAAACACTAAATAAAATTTAGATTATCTCGTATTTTTCAAAATTTATTAAATGTTTTAAGACCAATAAATAAAAGCAATCATATATATTAGGACCATATATTTTAAACTTTATATATTTTAAGAGGTTAGGTTTTATAAAATTTTATTAAAAACACACACACACACACACACACACACACACACACACACACACACACACACACACACACGTGTGTGTATATATATATGTATGTATATACGTGTATATATACATACACATATACATACATAGACATATATATATAAAGGACACATTAAGTCAAACGAGCATAAGTAAACTATGGTCCATGAACTTTGACGTGTTTATTATTAAAATATATATGGGAGCAACTTTACTTTAGAATTAATTTCTAAAGGGAAATGTCTAAAGATGAGTATCATCTATATAGAGTAAAATTTATCCCTAAACGTATGCTTTTCTAGAATTAAAAACTTTACATAATTAAAAAACATCATATATGGTGTGTGAATCACCAATGTGTCTATATTAAAAACAGCCCCTCACCAAATTTAATATATGGTGTATGGTTAAGAATTCATGGTTTGACATGTTTTAATATACATGGCTAAATAAATGTAAAAGTTTAGGATTTAATATGATATGTAGTAAGGGGTAAGTAATAGTTTAGGATTAAATTATTATTTTACCACACACAGTCTCTTTTCAAATGACAACTCCTTCACCAATAAAAAAATTAAATGTGCTATTTTAATGGAGAGTTGTCTCTATCCGGAAGTCCTTTCATTTACCCTTAGATTTTATTATAATTATATAAACCATAACAATGGAAATATATAGATTTATATAAAATTATATATTTTATAAAATAAGAAGATTTTATAAAACTATATAAATATTTTGTATAAAATAATTATGGAACTCATTTTCGAATGTAAAATATGGTTTCACATTTCAAATTGTAAAAACAATATTACCAGGAGACAATGGTTTTTACACAACCAATGAAAAAAATTAAATGGCCTATTTTCCCGAATCTTGTCTCTTGTGCACTTGTTGTTCACTTGAAATTTTTACTTTGATTTCTTGAATTCTTGCATACCATATAAAGTATACAAAATATTTCAAAAATATTTAATAACTCTTACCTTGATTTTGCAGAGCTGAGTAATTCATGAAGTTGAATTCTTTTTTAAGAAGTTGAAAATCCACAATGCCTTTTCACCTGTGCAATAATCATCCAACCAACTATGCATGGAACGAGAAGGGGGGATTAAATAATATTTCAAATATTAACTACCTTCCCAACCATTATGTCCTTAGGTTACATTAGGATTATATTTAATTTATTAAACCCACTCTGATACCATGTCAGGATCGAGGGGTGAAAAGGTATATTTACCAACTAAATTAAATGTTAGGTTAACATACATTAATAAGTGGAAATATAAATGTGCACACCATAATAAAAGTAAATAACAACATAAAACAAATTACACAATGACACTGTATGTAACGTGGAAAACCCGTAAATGGGTAAAAACCACGGAAGAATAATCCACTATAGAGAAACATTTTACAACTCAGTCCTAGTAACTCCTCCCTCACTTCTACTCCATGTATTTACCCATAATCCAAATGATTCACGTGATATAATGAATATGACCTACAATCATATTTAAATAACCCAAAGGGTTATGTCCATATTAAGTGACAGGGCACACCTCGATTTAATAAATAGTTAGTTAATTAATAACTAACAAACCTAATCTAAAGTTTATATTTAAATAATAAGAATATAAACTATTCTATATTATTTAACTATAAACTAAAAATTATGATGCATTTAGTATTATAGTTCTAAAATATTCATCATGATGGATGTATCTTGTCATTCTTTTGAAACTCGTTATTCTTTATTACTCATACTTGTTCTTTTAAAACTTGCCTTCTTTTACAAATCTATATCATAGTGAGATGGCAGTCATTCTTCCTTACTTGCATATTGGGAATGTAGTGGTGGTTTCAAACTTTTACCTTTACTTGCAAACCTGAAAATGGATACAATTTCTTCTTTTCCAAAGCATCCATTCCTAAATATAAAATTTGTATCTCCTTTTGTGGATTCTAAAATTTATTATTCAAATTAGAGTTGATAGCTACAATGATTTTGAAAATTGTATTCTCAAATCTTGATGGCACTTTTGTAGCTTTGTAAACATAAACCATTCATTCCTAGATCTTAAAATATGAACTTTGAAAATATTATGAACACCTATACATTGCATTTTGATCTCATATGTTGACAATGCATTTCTTGAAGCCTTTTATGGAAACATGTTTTCCTATTTCACTTTAATTGATGACGCATATACATATAAATTTAGTAATATAAGGAATCAAAGAACCCAAATCTCTAACATGTTTCATTTTTCACTTTCAGGTATAATGAAGCAGCAATCTTGGAGCAATATGGAGCATCTCGGAAAGGGATCTCGCATCTTAGGAAATGACAGGTTCCTTCTCCCTTACATTTTCAATATCATATTTATATGAATTATTTTCTTTTCATTCATATATCATGGCTTGTGTGGGATATTTATACAATTTCCTTATGAATATATGCAATTTTTCATATGTAATGAGTTGTATGGCGATTATTTATTTTCAGTGTATAATATCAAATGAACATCCGTAACTCAATACAAGAACACAACGCATATAATCATAAGTAATTAAAATGAAATGTTTGTACTGTATTTGATCACCAAGAACAAAATAATTAACACATGATGCATTTGCACTTTCCTTTAACAATTCAAATCAGCAACTTAAACATTGTTGTTCATGAATGTTCCAAGATGCCTATTTCAAATATAATGTTTCTTTCCCATCTCTCGTCGAGACACCGAAACGATCTTTCATGGCCGTGACATGTGATCTTGAAGAAGATGATAACTGGAATGGCCTCCTATATGGGGAAAAGGAATCCTATAATATGATTCCTAACTTATTTATTACCCGTATACATGACCAATCATTTCCTAAGAATGAGTAACCAAAAAAAAATTGTACCCCTTTCTAATGATGACCAAAAATGGTCAACATCTTTGGTGACTTTGTTGAACTGATTTCCTTCTTATCAACAAGAACCCTCGAATATGATATTTTACGGCCATAAAATCAATCTGAAAACTTTAACCAATCTTTTCCAAGCATGCCCAAGTCTGATAATAACTGATAAAACTGAAAATCCTCCACGAAAATTGAAAAAATAACAACTATAACCTATGCGAAACTACACCTAGAGGAAAGATAAAATCCTACAAGGCTATCCAACTAAGATGGAAGCCACTTATTGCATAAATATGTGTTTAAAAACTCGAGAGGAAAGTATGGAAACTATGTACAATGTTAACTTATATTTTTAGAAACAATGCTTCAGATGAATCTCGTTGATTGGGATCGAAGCTCTTCTCCATCCATTCTTGCAATTTGAAAGGAATTATGAGGCTTGTAGATGATAATCATATAAGGTCCACTCCATAAGGAATTAAACTTTTTGTTAGTACTTTATTTTCCTCTATCCTTGCCCCATTTCACTAAAAACCACCTTCATTGAAAATTCTTGTTGTAGATTTCTTATCAAAAGTTTTTTTTAAATGTTCTTGATTCAACTCCAGGTGACTTCATTTCTCGATTCATAACCTCTTCAAGTTTCATGAGTTGAGAATACCTTTCCTCCATTGATTCATTTTCCATCAACTCTACTTGGTGCATCAATTCCAAGGTTGGAATCTCAAGTGAAATAGGAAGCTTGGCTTCAAGACCATAAACAAGCTTGAATGGTGAGTTATAAATTGACCTCTTGTGAGTGATTCTATCAGCCCATATGGCTTCCTTTAATTTTGTATGCCAATTTATTTTATTCTCATCAGTAGTCCTTCTAATTATTCTCAAAATATTCTTGTTAGTTGATTTAACAAGGCCATTGCCTTGTGGATAATAATTTGAAGAAGTATTGAGATAAATACCATTTCTAATAGCCCATTCAACAATATTTCCACAAACAAAAGATTTAGAATTATCTGAAATGATGGTTGAAGTAACATTAAACTTGTTTATTAGACCTTCATATAAGTCTAAAATACTTATTTCATTTGCTTCCTTCAAAGCCACCGCTTCTATCCATCGTGTGAAGTAATCGGTTTTAATGAGAATCCATTTATGCCCCAAGATAGAAGGTGGATTAATGAGGCCTATGAATTTGAAACCTTGTTAAAAAAGGGGTTAGTCCACTAAAATTGGTTGCAGAAGTAAGGAATAAAGTCTCTCTTTACATGTGAAAAATGCACACATCTTTTGACACATTTTTACCCAAGCATGGTATTCCATGAAAATTATTGGCCAATAATATCTTCCTTTAATGATCTTGATGGTTATAGTGTTTGTAGAATAATTCCCACCACCTTGTCTATCATGAAAATGTTCAAGTATCCTTTCAACTTGACTTGGTTCAACACATCTCAAGAGCACACCATTGATGTATTTTTTGAATAAAACACCATTAACCAACAAGAAAGGAATTGATTACAATATGAAATATATTCTTTTTGAGTTTAAATTTTGTGTCTACATACCATGTTGAAGTTACATTATCATGTCTGAAAGCCAACTTGAAGGTTGTTGATTTCTAACTTCTTCGGCTCATTTTGCAGCAATAGTACTGATTCTTTTATCTCTTATAATTATTGAGCCAAGTTCTCACATAAACCCTTTCCTCTAATAAACTTGGTAACCTTGATATTGATGTCATGTTCCATAACTTTAGTTATCCAACCTACTCTATTTTAACTTATATCCTTATTCAACATAAACTCTTTACTACTTGGGTGAGCAACCATTAAATGAATTTTGTTATTAATGAGAAAATTTCTTAACTTTTTGAGAGATATAATAATGAAAAGAACATGTTTTTCAATAAAATGTATAACCTGTTTCGTAATCCATCAAGCTTTGGCTAAACAATTCTATTGGCAGCTCCAAACCATCTTTATTTTGTTGTGTCATCATCCCTGCGATTTGTCAATGTTAGTATAAGCATTCATTATGAAATATTTTGTAAAATCAGGATTTATGAGTGTACGAGCTGAATCAATAGCTTGCTTGATGGATTAAAAATTGTTCACTCCTTCCTTTTTCCATGTAAAATTCTGATTTTTCTTCAGCATGTTGGTCAATGGCCTTGATAATGAAGCAAAATCAGCAATGTATCTCCTTATGAAATTTATTTTTCCAAGAAATATTTGTAATTCTTTCTTATGTTTTGGAAAATGCAATGCAACAATAGAACCTACTCTTTTCAGATCAATCATCATACCATGTTTTTAAATGACATGACCAATAATTTTACCCTCATGAACAAAAAAAAAAAAAACACTTTTTTTGGATTGAGTGCACTCCATATTCTCTACACCTTTCAAACACTTATTTGAGCTGAGATAAGTGATCACTTACGAGTTTTGAAAAACTTTTATATCATCCAAATAAACAAGGACAAACTTGTTAATAATACCTTGGAATGTCATGTCCATGGCTCTCTAAAATGTTGTAACTGCATTAGACAATCCAAATGGCATTTTTTTGTATGCATAAGTACCCCACTTAGATTTGAATGTTGTTTTGAACTGGCCTTCTTATTAAACAATTGTTTGGTTATAACCACAACACCCATCAAGCAAACAAAACCTTTCTAAACTAGAAACTAGCTAAATTATTTTCTCCATGGATGGTAAAGGATAGTGATCTTTGAGTCAATCCTTGTTTAAATCATGATAGTAAACACATTATCTAATTTCACCATTCTTTTTCTTATCGGTACAAGGTTAGTTACCCAAATAGAATGCTTTATGGGAAAGATAATAGATTACTTAATTTTTTCAAGTTTTTTCCTCATCAATGGTTCAAATTTGGGGTTGATTGGCCTTTTTTTTTCTTGTTGGTTTTTGCATCATCTTCTAATTCAATGGTGTGTTGAGCTAATGAGGGATCAAAACCCCTTAAATCATTGTATTTCCATGTAAACACATCAACATATTCTCTACATAACTCAATGAATGCATCTTTTTCATATTTTGAACATACCTTTCCAAGATTGAGGTTCTTTCCATCAAGAATGGTAACACTTTCATGTTAATCTGTACTTGTAGTAAGAACATATCTCACTTTTTCATTTCATCACTCTATCCAAAGATACTTTATGAATTTACAAGGCCTTTAGGAATCTTGTTTGTCTTGAGTTGCATAATTTTATCTTCATACTTGTTTTGAAGTTTTCCTTGATTTTGTGAAGAAAACTCAGCCTCTTCTTGTAAAAAACTGACTATGTGAGCATCATCATCAAAAATTTCCAATGTGAGTTATTATCTCGAAATGGATGGCCTCACTATAACCTTGATATGAGGTTGCAATTTATCATTTCTGATATCTATAGGTATGTCAAACTGAGATCCAATTGTTATAATTCTATCATCATGCTTGTTTCTAACTCGAGGAACAATTTAAATGTTGAAAGACAAAATCTTCAACCATGTCCCATACTCTACATTTGTAAATCCTCGATTAATGGATTTTTACGACCATTGGAACCTCTTACCTGATGTATAACTATCTCATTGTCACCATAAACCTACAAATTATTGATTCATTTCTTTCTTACCCAATCAATAATATGAATAAGTACCTCATAATTTGATACATTGTTAGAACAACCAAACTGAAACTTAACAAATGAAAAATACCTCTGTTTGGTGGGTGAAATCAACATTAAACCAGCTCCTGAACCATGCTGATTTTTGGAGCCATCAAAAAATAATTTCCATAAACCATCATCTTGCTGATTTCTCTTTTCCATGGATGGAATTTCAGCATTTTCTTCATGAATATAGTAAATTCCAAGGCCTTTCTCTTCAATAAATCTATAAGGATCATGCTCATAAATTTTGTTAGTCATTTCATCCTTAAAAATCTGGAATGCCTTCTAATGCATGAAGAGTTTCAATTCAATCTCACCTAACTGCTCATCATTGATAGCATAATTTGCATTTATTGTGCTAGGTGTATGAGGCTCAATGTGAAAATTTGACAAAGGCTCGAATTAATTGTCACTTTAGTTCCATACCTGGTTCTAAAAACAAGATAAGACCAATCAGCTAAAAGGTAACCTCTAATTTGGATGTGAAGTCTCTTGAAAGACACATAGCAAAGTAAGGTGGAAAATCCACTACCATCACATCTTGCAAAATAGTAACACCTAGAAAATCATGTAAAGTGAGTTTCAAATTCTTGATTATGCCTATTGTCTTAGTTGGTGAACCATCTAGCTACAAAACACTCTTGGTACTTAGCTCATACCTCAATACCAACTTTTCCACAAACAATTTCGGCATAACTCGTGTTACTTACACCACTATCTACCATGAAAATTTGTACCAAAGAGTCACCTATAATCAATGAAAGGTAGAAAGGAGGCGGTTTGACCATATTTACCTCACCAACAATAGCTTTTACCTCCTTGGATGCCTATTGTTTTGAATTTTTTACTTGATGGTCTACATTTGTCATTACCATGTTGGATGTACTTTCTATACCTTCTACTAGTTTTGATGGTGTTTTTAAACCCGCAAGTTCTTTAACAAGAAAATCTTTTTGTCTCGGGATGGACAATATGTCCCACATGGTCATACTAGCACGTGATTTCTTCATATTATCAATAATATTGAAAGGGACAACTCCTACATTAAACTTAACTTTTGAAATAGTATCTTGCTCTTATACTTAGGTTGAAAAGAACTCTTACCGGCATTAAAGTATTCTAATTTTCTTGAGCTAGTACAATAGTTTGACCACTTGTATCTACATCCATAGCTCTCTTTCTTGACCTTGTTATAGTTGCAACAAATTTACTCCTTTCCTTGGCTCCAATTTCTTGATTTAGAGCTACATGATCACTAATTTCAAAATTTACCATAGTTGTATTTGTCTACCCCTACATAAAATTAGGATCACCTTTTGATGTAAGATAAGCACTCATTAAACCTAATAATATGATTCTTCTTGTGTCATCTGTATGCACAGAAAACCTAGTGGCACCATTTATAATGTTGCATTTGGTGCAATAAGCTACAAATTAGGATTTGAAATCATTTTATTCAGGAATGCACGAACCAAGACTCTAGAAGTTGAGGGTACATTTAGATTAGTAGTCAGCAAGTGGTTTTGTTATTTTAATAACTCCTTGGGCTTGATATGAAGGCCTATAACCTTGAGAAATAAATATAAAATTATTATAAGAATGAAAAGGTGGTTGGTGTGGTCCATTTTCTTGAAATTAATTTCTTTCTAGCTTTACTATCTTGTTTGACATGGTCTGAACAACCCCTTTTAAGTCATCTATGTCATTGGGATGAACCGTAGGAGGTAGAAGTGGTTTCAGAACTGGTATAATAGGATATAGCTAAGGAAAAATGGGCATAAAAGGTCTAGAAGCCAATTTTCCAGCTTGTATAAGGTTATTTTCTACTCTTATTGCTATGTAAAAAGAAGCAAGAAGCGTAGTACCACCCATTGTTTGAATTATAATAGTAATGTTGGAAGGGGAAAATGATTAAGTATCATAATGAACTAGAGAGTGTGCGTAAGGTTGAGTAGGGTTGCACATGGAACTATGCAGGGAGACAAACAAGTTAAGGACTTAGCCATTTTCCTTAGACATGCTAAAAATAGACTTAGAATGTTGAGCACACAAAGGATAACTTGCGAAAAGTTATTGGTTATTTATGGAGGAAGCACATTTGAATTGAAGATGAAAGCACATGCATGAGTACAATTATTAATAAGATTAACGCAAGTTCTAATTATAAGATGATCTATTGTTAGCTCTATTGTAAAATCATGCAACTATTAACATATGTCTATTTTGAGCATGTATAATATTAGGAAGGTGCATAGTCAGTGAAGGGAAATTCCTCACCCCTATACATACTTTTCAATTTTCAATGTTATTGGTATCATGCACAAGATACCCATGATGTAATAGTGTCACGCTACTACGATGTACTAGCGCACGACTCTATTGTGTGATGAATTTTATGTATCTAGCTTCTGTTATGTAATACTTTGTTATGATGGAATATGGAGGATGGATTCTAGTAATTGATGTGTCTGAATATGGTGATTACATGGTGCATATGATATTAGTTGTTATCTAATCTGTGTGTTTCCTTATTACATGTGTTTCCAATTGAATGTATGCAATGATTTCTTATGAATGAATGAACACTTGGTTATATATCATCATGTATTTGCATGCTAACATATTGACAAGAAATACAAAGGAGGGATCTGGTAGCTTCACACACTTTGGGTTAGTATTCAAATCAATCTCAATGAGACATCGGTACACATAGTAGTAAGTGGAAATAAAATACTACATTTTTGTTCTATTTTTGGAACCTCTTTTCAAACTATCTTCTAGGATGTTGCTTTGCAGATGGAGTATTGATTGACTCAAGAGTATTGAAGGATGGGTAGTAAATAGTCAAGATCAGTTTGCATAGAGATATAACACTAGACCTGATTTCAATGCACGTCGTTGGGTAGAAGATAATATTTATCATGAGCTCTATGAGACATTCTTCATCTTATTTCCAATATAATTATATGAGTGGCTGGTAGCATATGCATTAGGAAAGTGTTGGGGATATAGGTCAAGAATTTGGACACAAAAGGATTACCAAACTCTTGTTAATGCTTTGATGTGGAGTGGACTAGAGCTATAGATTGGGTGGGTTAGAGTATTACGTATGTATATATTAGAGTATGTGATTTCTACTTATTTGTGTCTAGAGGAATCCAATTTTACATTATTTTACGATCCCAGAGAGGATCTTACTTGCGTGTTATACCATTATCGATCAATATTTTGGTAGTAAAGCTATATTTAGAGCACCTTCCCATGGATATCTTAACTCCCACCATGCATAGGGGTAGGAGTAAGTGTGGAGAAAGATGGAGGACCTGGAGGTAAAAAGGAAGAGAGAGGAAAGATGGATCAAGTTTAATGAAGCACGAGAGAGGGACATGGCATGTGAATAGGAGATTCAAGAGGCACTAGATTTGAAAAGGGTGATGAATCGTGAAGCTTTTGAAGCTCTTATGGAAGACAAGGAACCACATCATCAAGATCTCCCAACTTTAGGAAATCATAGTAGAGAATCCCCTTTAGCTTTGGATGAGAGTGCATCAGAGGAGAGAATGGGCACCACACGTGTGCATCTAAACCCACCTATCCAGCTAGCCCTTATGCATGGTGTTCTATATCTAGAGGTAGTCATTGAAAAATAGGCTAGTGTATGTAAACAAGCAGAGATGAGTAGATATTTCTTTGTTTCAAATTCAAGGGATAAGGTTAATAGTGTGCCCATGGTGACACACTCAAGACCGTTGTTTAGAAGTTTGATGGCATGATTATTTTCAGTGCATCATCGAGAATAGAATGTTGGCACACGTACCATTAGAAGTACTACAAAGAGCAGTTGTGACCATGCAAATTGTTGTTGTTGTCTAGTCTAGTACCACTAGGATAAAATGGATTACAACAACGCCCATAGCTCGCAAAAAGCAAAGGATCAGTGTGGATTAGGTAGATAAGGAGGAGGAAATACTAGTGGAGGTTATGGTTATGGATCTAGAGGACAAGGATCGCATCCCTATAAACCATAAATCAACCTCGGGAACCATTCTAGATGACACCTCAGGTTTACTATGAGATATATCTCTACTTACCGTAGTATAGAGGGGTTGAATATGCAATAGAGAATGTGCATAAGTGCAAACTACTATGGTGTGCTAAGGGAATTAAAACTTCAAATAGGAAGGTTAGTCAATTTTTTACTATGCTACAAGGGAACACACATAATTGGTACAATAATTATGAACCACATGAAATTGTTGTGGATTATGATGCTTTGTGTCCTGCGTTTCTATGAGTTTCACAACCTAGATTTTGAGAAGCAAAGCATCAACGTGCTTAAGGATATCAAGAAGGATTTAGCTGAAAGTGTGAGCGAGTATGACACATTTTTAAGACCCTACTATCTAAGTTTTCATATGATGTTCATCCCATTAAACATATACAATGGTTCTTTGGAGGGTTTTGACTCCATTCAAGAAGAGAAATTTCTCATGAGACATATGTGGATCCATTTGAAGCTTCGAGAGCATATTTTCGCATTGAGGCTATTGGCGGTGTTGATACTAGAATGATCCCTTTCTTAGAATCGCATATTATAGCCATGGAATTTTTTTTAGAGAATATATCTTCCAACTCAGCACATGAGATGTACAATGGAATATGGTGCATATACTATGAGGTGGAGGGACATATTAAGGATAATTGCCCACACAATTATGTGTGCACGTTATTACTAGATTATGAAGTTTGTCACCTAAACCGTGATGTTCTAGATTTCCTTTTTTCTAGCGTATGATTGAGAAGAAGGTGTCCATGTACTATATGATTTGCAATTCCCATACTCATGACACCATAGACTATAAATTGATTGATCACATCAATGAATCCATTGATATAGGAGTGCACCAGGACTAGTGTGGTGAGTGTTGGATGTAGAAAAATGACTAAGTGCTAGGATATGAAGAAACAAGCATGCAAGGAAGGATGAGAGGTAACATTCGGGAGAATGAAAGGGATGAGCATGTAGATGTGCACAGAAGACAAAAATTTAGGACTTAGTAAATTTTCCAAGAACGAGCTAAGAATAGACTTGGAGTACATAACACGCAAGGAGACTTTGGTAGATAAGAAGAGTCTATTTTTGGATAGAAGCACATACACGAGTTTAGATAATAAAAGGATTGAAGTGAAGTATAATATTAGAATAATATATTGCTAGTGAGATTATAGAAGCATACATACTGTTTATTTTGAGCATGCAGCCTATTTTGAGAATGCATAGGCGGTGAAGGGCAAGTCCTCAACTCTATATATATGTGTGGTGTACTTATTGCATTGTTGACATCATATGGATTATATTTCTATGCTTATTTGATGTTCTAGCATGCATAACTCAATTGAGACAGTCTGATATATTATTTATTTAGCTTCGCTATATAATTATTTTGGTTATTAATGGATAGTTTTGGTTGGATTCTAGTAATTGATTTATCTGAGTATGGTTATCACATGATGCAATTGATTTTAGTAATGGTTTGATTTTTATGTTTCCATATTACATGTGTTACCTTATGATGTTTTTAATGATCTACACCTAAATGTATGCTTTGATCGTGGTCAATATGAACATGCATGCTAACATCTTGAAAAGCTATCATAAAGGAGGGACCTGGGAGCTACACGCTCTTTAGGTGAGCATTCATATCTGTCTGGATTAGGTTCCATCATGCCTGGGAAATTGAGGAGAAATAAGAGACTACATTTTGATTATGTTATCGGGACTTCTTTTCAAAATTTCTATTAGGATGTTACATGCAGATGGTGTATCTATTAACTCTTGAGAGCATTGAAAGTTGGGTAGAAGACAAACAAGATCAATTTACATAGAGATATGGTTCTGGACCTAATTTTAATGTACGTAAGTGGGTGGAAGATCATCTATATCATGAGCTCTATGAAAAAAATATCCTTTTTCTAATAGAATTGTATGAGTGGTTTTCAACATACACATCAAAGAAAAGTTGGGGATACATGCCAAGGGTTTGGACACTCAAAAATTACCAGAATTTATTTGATGCAAATGAAGCTTGGAATCGAGTTGTAGATCATTATTGGGATGGTGTATTGTTTAGTTATACCTTAGAGTACACCATATCTATGTATTCTTGTCTTGAAGTTGCTAAGTTTGAATTCTTGTGTGATCCCAGAGGGTCTTAGTTGCATGTTATTCCTTTGTAAATTAATATATTGATGGTGTTATTAATTCTGGAAAAACTACCTATGGCTACCTAAACCCACCCCCGCATGCAAGGTAAGTATATGGTGTGGTGAAAGATTATGGGCCTGGTAGTAGAAAGGAAGAGAGAGGAAAGGCGGCTGAATTATAATGAAGCAAGGGAGAGGGAATCGGTGAAGAAGCACAATTTTGAGGATTATATGGAGTTGTTGAGGAAGATATCTCACGAAGGATTTGAAGGTCACATGGAATACATGGAGTTAGAGCATCAGGATCTCCCACACCTAGGAAAATGCATTAGATAATCCCCTTCGGCATTGAATGAGAGTGCGTCAGAGGAGGAAAGATTGAGCACCTCAAGTGTGCATCTGATCCCACCTAGTGACCTATCACTTGTGTTTGGTCTTCCAATTCTAGAATTAGTCATTGAGAAGCAGATGAGTATAGGTAATCCATTTGTTATGGGTAGATATCATTTTCCTTTGAATACAAAATTACATCAGACAACACATACACCTATGGCAGCACAAACGACATCATTGTTTGGGGGTCTGATTAAAGGAATATTTTCTAGCACATCATTAGGATAGAGCATGGGCATGAAGAATATTGGGAATACATCTAGAAGTACTAACACTTTGGAAACTGTGGTAGTTCAGTTTAGCACTACATTTAGGACATAAGGAAGTACATCTATTGGTCTAGTGCCCACTACAAGAGGGTTAGGAGGATCAATAGGATCAGGGGGATTGGGATCAAGTGGATAAGGCAGTTTTAGAGATGGAGGAAATACTTGTGGGGGCTCTTGTTCTAGATCTGGTGGGAAAGATCCATTCCCTCATCAGCCACATAAACTTTACTATGATATGTCTCTTCACTTGTCATGATTAGGGGTATTGAATATGTAGCAGATCATGTGCACAAGTGTGAGCTACTATAGCTCACTAAAGGAATAACAACCTCGAGATAGGAAAGTAAGTATTTTTTATACTAATCTTCAAGGGTTCATGTATAGCTAGTAGAAAAAGTATGAACCACATTAGACTATGGTCAATTATTATGTTATGCACTCTACATTTCTAGATGAGTTCCATATTCTAGATTTTGAGAAGAAGAGTGTCACCACACTTATAGACATTAAGAAGGTTTTTTCTAAGAGTGTAAGGGAGTATGACGTGTGTTTTAAAACATTGTCCTCAAAGTTGTCTTATGATATCTATCCCGCTTAGCATGCACAAAGTGGTTTGTGGTGTATTGTTTATTCCTTTCATAAGGGAGATATCTTATAAGACTTTTGTAGATCTCGCGTGATTCCTTGAAGCAACTCGTGCACTGGGGCGATTGGAATTTTGGATACTAGAGTAAGTCCATTTTTAGAGGCACAGATTGTAGCCATGGTGAATCAGTTGGAAAATCTCTCTGCTAATTCAGCTCATGAGACGCGCAGTGGCATATGGTGCACAAATTTTGAAGTTGAAGGACATATTAAGGATAACTTCCCTCGTAAGTCAGTATGCATCATGTTGTTGGATTGTGAGATCTATCACTTGGACCATGATGCTAGTAGATGTCCTCTCTTACAACACGTGATCTAGAAGAATGTGTCTATATATTGTAATATTTACAAAACCCATGCACATCACACCATTGACTATAGATTGATTAATCATATTCATGTATCCATCGGGATTGGTGTTCACCGACTACTTTGGAAATTGGATCTAAGGAATAAGAAGGGAAGCATAATGAAGGGTGTATGAATGGGGATAACAGGATTAGAGGCATTTATGGATAATATAGAGGTTGATGTTGTGGTGGTAGTAGAGGAGGATTTCCTCGAGGAACTTATTATACTTGTGGATCTCTTGATCATTTTTAACGTGAGTTCCCTCATAATGTGGTTTTCTCATGGTGTGGAAAGAAGCACAATTTTAAAGAATGTCTTGACTTATATGAGCACATGAGCAAGCAAGACAAGGGTGTATGAATGATTAAGGTACATCATGTAGTTGAAGTTACTACACGCACCGAGGCTGCGTGCGCACATAAACCTCTCGAAATATAATCCAACTATAACAAATCAAGAAGTGATAAATGTTAAGTATCCAAATGTTGCACATTAGAAAGAGGTTTACCAGGAGACTATGGATGTCATCAGGGATCTGCAGGGAGAGATTCGAGCCTAAAGGAGCAGTGCATGTTATGAATCAAGAAAAGAAGGTTTAACTCCCCGCAGAAGGACATATATGAATTGAAGGAGGTGTGTCAAATGTTTCCCCAAGATAACATCATCCCTTTATTAGGATAATGGTTGCAAGAAAAGGTACCACACATAGGTTTTGAGTGCGAGCAACATATACTCCACGTAAATCTACCCCCACATAATCATGAATTTTACAAGGATATTACACTTAATTCAATCATCGGTGGATGAATTTTCAATAACATTCTGATAGATATAGGCACGAAGGTTAATGTACTCACATTAGATGCATGGAATCATATGGGAAGACCACCATTGCATCCTTCTTTGAATGTGTTGTATATGGAAAATAAACTAGGGCTATGCCTATTAGAGTACTAAATTATACATCTATTACAATTCAGGGAGCCAAGTTTATTGGGAGTTTTAAGTATTATAGATTTCAAGAAGATAACTTTTGAGAAATACGTGTTACGCTAATAATGCATATTTTTACTTCAACAAGGGGTACATTAGATTTGAGGATAAGGAAGAGTGTGTCATTATACCTTTGGCTAATGCAAATGTTACTCTGTATGTTGAGCCCTTAAGTGAAGAAGACTTGAATAGGATATATGCGTGCACAATCAGAGACCCTGAGGTAACTGATCCATCTAAGGAAGGAGTTATACATTGGGATGATGCTTAATTAGTTAGTGACACAACAATTATTTCTTGTTACAACTGGGTGCATGGAATATATGAATTGGTTGGGAGAGAAATTAAGAACACAATGAATCACATGATCAGGTCATGCATGGTTAGGTGCTTGGGGTACAAGTAAGTACCTAGGTACAGGTAATAAGGGGAACCCTTATGTATTTCTACATGCAATGGAATCCTAGTTGATGAATGAATGAGATAGAAGAAATAGACTAGTCTATACTCTACGTGGGACAACAAAATGGTGGGCTACACACAGAGAGGCAACTTACTATAATGGAAAAAGTGAGAATCACCTTTTCTACTAGGTTTACTCATAATAATTTACCTATGAAAATTTGTGAATTACATGGGAAGTTTCCTTCCTCTCATCATGTCCAAGAGTGTGAGAGATCATTTACATAGGGAAAGGAGGTATTATTTCCATCTCTCTAGGTGCATAAGTTCTACTTCACCTTATAGGGCTGCACACATGTATGGTATGCCCATGTTGAGTTAAAGAAGGAAACAATTAATTAGAAAGAGATGACCTCGGGAGTTTCCAAACCTTTGATAACTTTTCTACTAAACGTCCAGTCCATGAATCACAACATATTATGAATTGCCTTACGTTGGAAGATAGTGTGAAGGTTGAAGAACTTATGATGGAATTGTTTGGGGAACTTGATTTTGAGGTGCACCTTAACCTTGAAGAAACAGATGAAAAAGATATGGTTCTTGTCTGGAAAGAAAAATAAAAGGAAAAACTGGTGTACATTTTTAGATGATGACGAAGTGGATAACTCCGTATGTTGATCACACTTAAGGTACACGTGTAGTGATGGACATTTTAGATGAGAAGGTGCATATATATCATGATCTTATAGAGATAAAGAAGGTTAACATCTCAGTATAGATGTAGAGCCTAAAAGACCATTATTGGTGATTTCATTCGGAGAAATAAGTGGATAATATTAATTAACTCTTGTGTGAATTCCAGGATTTATTCCCAAGGGCCTATCATGAGTTGAAGGTAGTATAGAATTCTTTAAGATATATAGAAATCTAGCTTAAAGAAGGAGCATACCTAGTTAGAAAGAGGCCTTACGAAATGAATCCTAATCTATGCGTGAAGGTAAAGGATGAAATTGACAAGATGCTCAATTCTAGTATAATTGAGTCTATTGAAGAATATGAATGGGTTAGCCCTATGGTCATACACATCAAGAAATATGGGAGGATAAGGAGTTGTGTAGATTATAGGGAATTTAATGCTTCATGTGTCATAGATCCTTTCCAACCCCTTTCACGAGATGAAATCTTTGGAAGGAGTTTCGGGCATGAGATATATTCCTTTACAGATGGATTTTTAGGTTATCACCAAGTGTGCATCATAAATAAATATCATGAAAATAAAACTTTCACCACTGAGTGGGGTAGCTTTGCATATATAGTTATGCCCTTCAAACTGAATAATTTTTCTCATATTCTAACTAGTATTTCAAAGTACATATTCGAAGGAAAGGTACATTTTACTCATGTTTCAATCATGGTTACAACAAGAGTAAGAGAATCACATATTTTCCAAATCATACAACTCTTAAAAGTGGAAAAGACAAGTAAATATTGCAGCTAATATCATGAATTTGAGCATGCTTGCATAAGGGAAAAACCAAGTACAAAAATAATTCATTACAATTTCTATGTTATGATAAAATCATTCCTTATTTTAAGATTTTATACCTTTCTAGAAAAGGATTACAAGTTCCAAATTGAATAATATAGTTTAATCTCTACTGAGAATTATGCTACAAAATGTAGAATTATTCGTAGACCACAAGAAAATACATAATTCCTTCATGCATTAAGAATGAGTTATAAGATGCAAAATACACATTTTTAAATCATTCCAAGCTACAAATCAAACTACAATTTACCCAAAGCATCATCAAATACTAAACAACTATCAAACTTTTACAACAATGATAGGTTAGCATATATTGCATGGAAAATGATTGAAATAGCTTGATCTATTCAAAGAAAAGTACAGCTATAATTAAGCAACTACCCTCAACTTTAGAAATTTAAATCATCTATTAGTTTGAAAGTGACTTGAAGTGAGAAATTCAAGATAGAAGGAAAGGTTCACTTCTAGAAGATGTCAACAAGAAATGAGTTACAGATTCAGCTATGACCATAATATGTGGCATGATAAACTTTTGTTAAACTTGCATTGTTTCCTAAAATGCTAAAGAAAATTTAAGCATGAAAATAATTTCAGTATGTAACCAAAATACACATTTGCAGTCATTATTTTAAGTTATGGAATGAACGCATTCACAATGATATAATTGGAAAATATGGTTATATTATCCTCCAAAAGCTTTGGCCTTTTTGACCACATAGTGAATTTTTTGCACAAAGATCATAATCAAGACACGATTTTAAAAGCTTGCGAGAGATTTACAAAGCATCATTGAAAGAAACTAGTCGAGGGAGCAACATGAGCTCAAAGAATAATCATGTAATGAATTAATAAAGAAGGGTATAGATAATACTATAGTTTTCCATTCTGAAGGAATTTGGTTACAACAACAGGAGGGAATCCATTTAAGAGCTATAAATTCCCAAAAAATCAAAGTGCATGTATCTTTAGGCCTCAAATTTACCTCACAAAAGTATAGTTCCAAAAGTGAAGAAAATCTTTAAGACATGACAATCTTATCTCAGAATAACACGATCCATTAAAGTGAACATTTTCTAGAAATATGATTAAACAAATTTGCACAAGAAACAAGCTAGGTACATGAAACATTAAGCAATCAAGATCATAATTAGAAACCAAATCAATTGTGTATTCAAGATCTAATTTCATAGCTACCTCTCAAAGTGTAAAAGAAAACCATCTTTAGATCGAACCAGGAGTAGTTCAAATGACGAAACAAAATTATTATCACTCGAAAATAGAGAAGCGAGCTATCAAATAGACTGCTTACTTTTTAAAAATCTACCCGAAAAAGGTAGGTAAAAACTCATTAACTTGACAAAATCCCATACGTAATGAAAACCAAGCTATTTTAACAATGGCAGCCAAAGGTACAAGGCTGAGTATTTGTAAGATAAACCAACAATAATAATGACACAGGACCCAAATGGAAAAGAAGCTACGGAGTTAGGGAGGAAGTGATTTTCTATAGTGGAGCTATAAGTACGAGCCATGATTCGAGACTCAAATCACCAATGCAATAAAAAATTCACAAACGGATCACCCGAAAGCATAATGGAGATATCATTATGGCAAACAATAAAAGGGTCGAGCTTGAAAACCGAAGCTTGAACTAGATTTTTGAATGCATACAAAAGAAAACAGACCTTCAAACCTCTCTCCAATGGTAGCTAGGAATAATGCACAAAATAGATCCTTCAATGCTTCAACCCGAACTTCCCTATGAATGCAAGGTCAAAAACAATAGTGGTAGATTATCTATAAGCTCAAATTTTAGTATGGGTTGAAAAATACAGTTGAAATATTAAAGAAATATCACCTAAATCGAATAGAATGCCAAGTGGTGTGAAAATTACTCTAATCTAATACACATAATACATGAAATAGCTACACAGATAATAATTAAAATCAACAACACTATATTATTCTCACACTCATTTTTTTATATTGATTCACTATTTCATTACACTCCATTATATAGGAGATGTATAATAACAATCCTCACAACAACCTTTGTCTGCATATACAACCATACACCCGTATGGTTTCAACCTCTCACCAATATAATAATAAAACAATACTAATTGTTTTATTATTCTAACTTACTAACTTACCACATACTAACCACATTTTACATTTACTATTTACATTTACATAGTAAATGTACTTTCACTAATTTACCATAATAATAATTACACATGTAATTATTATTCACCCATACATACAAATGGAGCACTAAGATATATTTCCTAACATTCCCCCTTAGTGTGAACATGGGGAAAACTTTCCTTTGTACTTGCACTTACTTTCATGATCTGATGATTTTACAGGATGATCATAAACCTAATAGATGGTTTTTCATAGGGTTGACCATAAACCGAAAATGATGGTTTTGTAACTAGTTTACCACAAACCAAAAGGGTGATGGTTTTGCATAGGGTTTACCAACAACCAAAAATGGTGGTTTTGCAATTGGTTTATCACAAACTACAAAGTGATGGTTTTGTGAATGGATTACCAATAACCAATAATGGTGGTTTTGCTATTAGTTTACCACAAACCAAAAATGAAGGTTTTCAAGTGGTTTACCTACAACCACATCATGATGTGTCAAATACAATTATCAGCTCTCATCACATTTCACTGCATGGAAAAACATAGGAAATATAGCTGCTCACATATAGAAAATACCAGAAATGTAGAAAACTAGAAATGGAACATTGAGATCATGTTCCCCCCTCAATGTGAAATTTCCTTTATTCTGTAAACCACAATAGGAACACTATAACCAAACACTCGCCAGACACACAAAGAAACAATAGAACACATTGTATAACAAATAATCGATAGCATAGCTGATCACGGCCCTTCGTTGGTGACTGACGAGAGGTCACTGAATGACCTCCAACCTCTTGTGCCTCCTTCCTCCAAGAACTTCACTTAGTATAGAAAGTCTTCAGAATTATAGTCAATTTCATCTGTTATTTGTTCATCTTCATTGTCTGAGCCTTCTTCAGTGACTATATTTGCTTCATTTTTAAGATTTCCATTGAGCAAGTCTTTAGCTCGATCTCTACAAAAAGACTTAGTATGACCCTTTTTCTTGCAATAGAAACATTCAATTTCATCCTTTTTTTTGAGAAATTTTTGTATTTCTTTTTAACATATAAAGCAGTTTCCTCTTCTATAATTTTGCTTACATCTATAGGTGCTTTTTCTTTTCCATCTACTATCCTCCATAGGTTTTTATTCATTAACTGCATCTGGATTTTTATTCTCCATGTATGGAAATTCATCCCATTAAATTTATCTAATGGTGTATCCATTTTACTGAATCTAAATATCCAAAAAAAATTGAATGTAGATTTGAATTACCTTTGATTCTCTGATTTCTTCAAAAATAGCAGTGATCAATGTGCTATATAGTAAATTGCACGTTTCTCCCAAATGACAAACTGGGTTTGGCTGAAATTTCTGCTGTAGCTTCCTGTATAGCAGATCGTTCCGTGTAAAATTGTGGAGAAACCTAGATCGTGAAACAAAAGTTACAAGATCTTCTTCGAGACAGATTTAACCTACTCTAGTACCAAATGTGAAAATTACTCTGATCTAATACACAGAATACATGAAATAGCTACACAGACAATAATTAAAATCAGCAACACTATATTATTCTCACACTCATTTTTTTATATTGATTCACTATTTCATTACACTCCATTATATAGGAGATGTATAATAACAATCCTCACAACAACCTTTGTCTACATATACAACCATACACCCGTATGGTTTCAACCTCTCACCAATATAATAATAAAACAATACTAATTGTTTTATTATTCTAACTTACTAACTTACCACATACTAACCACATTTTACATTTACATAGTAAATGTACTTTCACTAATTTACCATAATAATAATTACACATGTAATTATTATTCACCCATACATACAAATGGAGCACTAAGATATATTTCCTAACAGCTGGGATCATCCAATCTATAATAAAGGATAGACCATATTACAAACCTCGAGGGGCACAAATAATGGCAAAAACCAATATAAAAACTAAGGTTTTACCTCTTCTAATGGCTGACATGACGAGAACATAAAAATCTCATGGTGTATCCTTCACAGCCAAGTGTGAAAATGCCAAATTTTTCTTTCACCCTGAAGAAGAGAAAATAAACGCAGGTGGTTTTTCCTTTTCCAAATGGTGGCCTCTCACGAGATCTAGGTGAGAAACAAGGAAATAATACCATAATAACAAAGGGGTTGTAAATTGACTCCTTGAGCTAAAACAGAAACAAAAACCAAACATTCATGGCAGCAGTTTTCCCTTCATCATAACAGGCAGGCAAAGAACAAACACTTCCACAAAATAAATGAGTTAGTCTAGATTTTTAGAGGAGCTTTCCATGACAACCATTGAAGCGAGTACCAATAAAAATCAAGAAGAGCCCGAGTTGAATGGTATTCACGTTACAAGTAAAAATAGCTATACCCTTTCCATAGTGGTGCGAAATAACAAAAATGCCAGAGCTTCAAGAGTAAAATAATGGCAGCCCAAGAATTTTTGCAGATCCTTCATACAAAGGATTTTCTAGAAAGAAAAAGGTAAATGGAAGCTTAGGGTTTAAACCCTAGTTTTTCAATTTTGAGTCAACTATGCCACTTACTGTGGTTCAAAATTTGCTCATTTTTAAGGTATTCTATCCCACTAGTGCATAATTACCCTTTTGTCATATGTCCACTCGGGGCGGAATTATGTAAGGTTTTAATCATTAATGTATTGTGAGGGAGAAAAATCATTTCATAAAGGTTTTTAATTATTCACCCTTGCATGGGAAAGAAGTTGGTAAAACTAACTCATGAATGAACAATGCGTGTAATAATTCAAAATAGCTTTCCACAATAAGATAAAGGTGGCTTTTGAGAAAAGGAAAAAAATGATTATTTTGATCAAAATTATGCATGCCTACCACAACCTTATTTCCAAAATTACCTCAAATTATGCTAAGTGGTCCAAACTATCCTTTGAGGATTATTTTTAGAGGGCATCGGTGAGTGTCTTGCTATATATTTTTGGTTTTTATAAGTATTGAAAAAGGACTTATTGATGTAACAGAGTGTTGGAGGAGTTTTTCCATATTTTTCCCTCCTATGATAAACAACATGTTGGCCTTTCAAGAATTTTGCAGTAGTGTGTATGATCATAGTTATTCTTGTGAATTTAATTCCTTGAATTATTAAGCTTTGCTTGAGCTATTTTACCTTGCTTGATTAGGTGTTGTGTTCATTTTAGTGTGTAATTTTTGTGTTGTTATTGTGAGCAATCCCTTAGCATATCAATATTTTCCTTGAAGTTAACAACAAACCCCTAGATCGTGTTCACTTCATCTCTATTCTCATCAGATTGTGTATGTTCTCTATCAGAAAGCCCTCAAATACCTTTGGTGTATCACCATTTTATAGTTTATTATTCATCCTCTTACCCTTAACCCCATAGATCTAGTTTAGGATACTCTCTTGGTTGTGGAGTCCGATAGCAACGAGGGTTACAAGGGAAATTTTCCCCCTTACGGGGTTTGGGGGGATGGCCCCTTCGGCAGGCGGTCAGGGGCCGCGTGCCTGTGGGCATTCGGGGAAGCGCCCGTAGGCCACATTTTATATGTATTTATGCATTGTGAAATCTGGACCGTTCCTTATTAGGTCACAGATCTAATGGGTGGTTTTTATATGTTTACCCAAAATGATAAAACCCTAATATCTTTAAAGGGTCATTATGTATGAGGTTCATTTTATTAATGGCACCACTATGAGAGAGAGTTTTGTTGGAATGAATAAAAGGATTGGTTGTTTCTGGTGGACGTAGCCCATTTTTTGTGAGCCACGATAAATCTATGTCTCTATTTTATTACATTCTTTTACTTTTATGTTTTCTCGCATTATTCATTACATGTTTGTTTATCTCGTACAACTGGTATAATCCTAATATACTCCAAAAAGGGAACCAACCCTTAGAACTTGGAGATTCACCTCACATCCAAGAGACCCATAGCTCATGAGGTGTCTCAATTTATCTACATAAGTGAGGGAAAAAAAAAAAACACAAATTTGTCATCCCTCAACATAGTTTCACTTCTTCTAGATAACAATTTGTGGCATGCCCAGGGACCAAGACAAATATTGATGAATTCAGAAAATTGAAGATTCAAAGAAGAATTCATCTGGTGACTCCATGAAGCTGATTTTAAAATAGTACAACATGTTTCATCATCAAAGTGACATCAAGTCTTTCAGCTACAGCCTTTTGAGGTATTTTTCATAATATAAATCTGGTTATTTTACTATCCATACAAATTATTTCATAACTTTCTCACGACTGTTTTCATTTTTTCATACTTTATGAGGTCATGCAATCATGACATCAATTCCTCGGTGGAATTATTCTATCCAATAGTTGTATCCATTAAATCCATAACCTTTTTACCTATATTCTAATTCATATCGAATGTTATGACCCTATCGAAATGAATATCCCCTTAATCCAAATCATGCATATCAATATGATTATTAGTATGATAATCATTATGTTGTTCAAGACCATTTCGGAGGAATGACGAAGATCTGGAGGGAATCCATGAGTATCGACACGTTGCACTCAACCGCGCAAATGGCGTAGCTTCAAGATCGAAGCAATTACTCACTCAAAAAGCAATGTGCATGCATTGAGGGAAAATGGCTCAAAAGAGGCCCATACTCCATTGTTCATAGATCATAAAAAGGTGTGTACATATAGGGGAGTAAATGTGTAACTCCCATGTAAGAAAATATTCCTCCATAATGGAGAAGAGGAGTTACTTTCCCAAATGGGAATGTAACTCCTATGATGCAACTTACACATATGACAGATTCTGTAAGAGAATCTATCATAACTAATATGACACCTAAGACCTATGATCTCACCTAAGTGAGATGACTCACCTGGTGAGGTGGCAATACACCTAATAAATAAATAAGAGGTGAAGGAAATTCCACACACACCAACACCCCCTTTATCGTAACTTAGGATGAGGCGGCAAGTCAAAGATGAGAAGTGGGTCCCTGACAAGGCCTGATGAGGTACCCATGCACAAAAAAGGTCCCAGCAAAGAAGGAAAAACCCAGTGGGAAAAGCATCCACCACAAGAGAACAAAAAACTCTCTAATCTAAGAAAGATGCCAAATATGGGTCCCAGCCATAGATGAGCCTGAAAAGGTACCCATGTACAAAGAGGTAATCTCTCGAAAGAAGAAGAAGAGAGAAGAAGAGGGAGACGAGAGGAATGCAGAAGATGCCATGGACGGATCTGAACTCTGCAGCTCTAGGAGGTCTCCCAGAAGAATGTCGATGACAAGATCCTCTGCCTCTGGACTGAAGAAGAGCCACCACACCAAATTGTGTGTCTGCCCTTAGGAAGGATAGAAATGACGTGTTGGAAGTCTACCCACTCTGAGCAAAGCAAATCAAGGCAGGAACACGAAGAACTCTGAGTCTGGTGCATGGAAGTGTGACATAGGTCTAGCGAGTGAGTGCCAAGGAATCGAAGGTAATGCCACATGCGTAGAATGGTCAGAGTGAAGAGGAACACCTACAGAAAGGATGTCTAAGTGATGTGAAGGGAACAAAACATCCTCCACAACAGAAAAGGGATCCACAACCAGGGTGGATCAATGAAGGTCTCCGAAAAAAGTGGAAGTGGTAAGAGTCCCAGAATGGGCACTCCCAACAACGGAGATGATGAACTCCTCTGAAGCACCTGTAGATGGATGTGGAACCTGTAGTGCATCACAAGTAGACTCTACGAAAATATGACTGAGGTCAAGAAGATACTCGTTCCAATGATGGGGCTCGACAAACAGAAGAGCGATGTCAAATAGGTATGAGTCATCCAATGAAGGTAGAGGAGTGAAGGGGGCTTTGCACAATAAAGGTGGAAAGGAGGCTGGTGTAATGACAGTGTGAGACTGAGTAGAAGACTACTTGATATCTAATGAGATGTGGGGGTGACAACAATGTCTGGAATAGTGAGAGAAAGAGGAGAAGAGTCCTTTGTAGTACTCTCAACATTAGAACTGGGTGCACAATCCTCATCATCAGAAGTAGAATCAAGCGAGTCTATGTCAGTGAAATGGTCATCACATGAAGAAGAGGAGACAATTAAATCAGTGGCAGGAACAACAACGCAATATGTGAAGGGTCTCTATAAAAGGATCGAAGAATGCTCCATACACGGTGGGGTGGATCAAAGATTGCCACGTGAAACCAGAGAGAATGAGAGACATGCATCATCATGTGACCAAATACATGGTCACAAGTGTCGAGGAAGTCCTCTAGATGATGATTATCAGTGGGTGCAGGAACTGGCCCAAGTAAGAACGCTGAAAGACCCTCGTGGGCGAAGTAACGTTCCATGGAAGCACGCCAGGCTAAATAGTTCTCTCTCCCAGTGAGAAGTGGCGGAGGTCAGAAGCAATCCTATAACACTCATGTCTAGAAAGAGCACTCTCCATGACGAAAAATGAAAGATGCACAAAAGCAAGACATTGGACTCGGCCGATAATATGTCTACGTGTGTAGGCCCAAGAGTACAAGCAACCCCCCAGAATGCGGCACTTTATAAAAGTAGTGTGTTTACAAAAATGACAATGCCATCATGTAGATTTTTATAAATCATGTAACTTTGACCAAGGAAGCGCTCAAAAATGAGCTGCGAGTCAAAAGTTATGGCATTATTACGATTCCATAATCGATGGAAAAATACACTAGATGTTACAAACGAATTAAAAAAGTACACGAGATGGGTGTAAAGGGTATCATGTGGGTACTCATTGGAAATGGCATGGAATTTTAGCAAGGTTTTGTTTTGTTTGTGAGGGGGATTAGCCTCCTACCAATCCTAGACCTCACCCTCCATCTTCGACAAGCATAGGAAGGTCAAATTACAAGCAAAATACAACCCAATAAATTATTACAATGTCATTAAAATGAAATGTTTTATTTTTTTAACACCCTAAAACATTATAAAAATAAGGTGGGCCCATGTTGAGTTGTCAAGCCATGTGTTGAGCAGCTGGAAATGGACCTCATTGGAGAGTTGGTAGCAGTGCACCGAGCTGGTTGAAGGTAAAGCACCGCCTACCCATGCAAGGTCCTATCCAAGTGAGAGGTGATTTTTGACTCGAGTGAGCTGAGAGAATGAACCGTTGAGAAATCCCATGTGTTGAGTGATCACCAAGGCTCATGCAGGGTGTAATTGTTGTTGTAGTTATGCAGGCCCGAGTTAGACGGAGAAACTAAGGCAGTCTGACATTAGAACACGGCGAGGTTCACACTGAGACGTTGGTGTAAGTTCAACACAGGTGCTCCACATTGAAATGATGAGTGCTACAGTCATAACATGGATGAGATTTGTGCTGATTTTCCAGGAGGGAGCCGTTGGGCAAGGTAATGGACATGCGTGGAGATTTTAGGCGAGAAAACTATCGAGAGACTGACCACACAGTGGTAATGGATGTGCGACAGAGTTCCTTTGAGCTTTGAATGTGAAACCAACGCACAAGCCAAGGCAAGCTGGAAACTAAGAACTTAGGCATAGTAGTCACCCATGAGCGGACGAAGTAGGAGCCCAAGTCGATCACTGCAGGTTCAAGTTCAGTGCAAACACAAGCGGCCAAGGGCAAGGGAGGTGGGCACACGTGTAGACCAGAAACGCAAGTTGGCTATTCCGATTAACCAATGTACGGGTCAAAATAATAACTATAGGCCCAGCTCTTAGCAAAACCTGGTGCACATAGAGCTATCAATAAGGCATAGATGAGCCTAAACTGGTGCACATCATGAATGCAAAGAGCAATGTGGGAGATGTAGATCTGGTCACAATGAAAGGCACAAGTCACCAACAACTGCAAGCGAGCCAATGCTAAAACCCGAGTTGAGAAACCGAGTCATGATGAGGCACGAGCCCATCAAATAAGCAAGCAATGAGTTGTCCAATACAACGAATGACTGTGCCAGTGAGTTCTCAACCAAGGCAGTGTGTGGTGAGGTGTGGGATAGCTTGGTCCTTTGAAAAACAACCCTCGAACCTTTCAATCACCATAACCTCTTCACCTTTAAACCTACAAATTTTCCCTATTCTAACCACACTAAAAACCAGCAAGGAGCACAACCAAGATCCCTTGAAAAATGCAAGTAGAGCACAAAGTAAGGATGAGAACTTGGACAAGAAACTACGAGGCGGAGAGTAGTAAGCAACCGAGGTGAGCAACACGATTCCGATCCCCGAGCTCTGATACCATGTCGGAGGAATGAAAAAGATTTGGAGGGAATCCGTGAGCATCGACACGTTGCACTCAACCATTGAAACGGCGTATCTTCAAGATCAAAGCAAAAACTCACTCAAAAAGCAATGTGCATGCATTGAGGGAAAATGGCTCAAAAGAGGCCCATACTCCATTGTTCATAGATCATAAAAAGGTGTGTACATATAGGGGAGTAAATGTGTAACTCTCATGTAAGAAAAGATTCCTCCATGATGGAGAATAGGAGTTACTTTCCCAAATGGGAATGTAACTCCTATGACGCAACTTACACATATGACAGATTTTGTAAGAGAATCTATCATAACTAATATGACACCTAAGACCTATGATCTCACCTAAGTGAGATGACTCACCTGTAAGGTGGCAATACACCTAATAAATAAATAAGAGGTGAAGGAAATGCCACACACAACAATAGACCAAGGTTATGTTGATTATACATGTGAGGAATATTTTCAAAGCACAATTCATAGAATGGATCATATCATGCAAACATTGAAGGAGAAGACACAAATATTGCAAGCTTAAAAACCTAATCTTAGGCAACCCTATCAATAGGGAGGTCATATACCTAGTTGGTTTACTCCACAACAAAGGCTTGTAGTAATGAGATAATTTGTTACCTAAATGGTTGGTTTTACTTCATCTTTGCAAGCATTAGAGAATGATAGGCATTAGGTTCAAGAACCACGTTAATTGGATGTTTCCAATTACCTTCCCTATCAGAATTAAAATTCCACATATCTACCTTACCATCCAATGCAACCCATTTATCAGATTCCAATTTTTTAGGCTGCTGCAATTTCTACCCCCTCTATTTCGTAATCTGATTCTAGGACAAATTTTTAGATTCCAAGCTTCCTTGTTGTTGTTATTCCCACCCCTCTTCCTCACATTTAGACTATGAACCTAATTCCTTTTCTCAAAAATTACAAAATAAATATGATACCTAGCCCATCCCTCCTCCTTTATCCGCAATGCCAATTCATGAAGGTAAAGCTCAAAAATTAGCAAGGAGGGGCAACCATACGTACCCAAAATTATAGGGTATTGTACCACCGAAATGATGTTACACATGCCCCAATGATGATATAGGTCACCTCGCAAGGTGTTCGAGAATCTAGGAAAGCTCGTCAAGTGTATGTTAGCATCCCAAGCACCTTGTCTAAGCTTTTGTACTTTGCTTTATCCTCTGCCTTTCTTTTCCTATCTTTTTGGCCTTCATGATGAAATTGCCACCCTACGAAGGGCAGCATTCCTGTTATCCTATAAAATTGATGAGGGAAATTTTGTAGGTAACCATACCAAAATATCGTTTTGGTTCCCCACCTAGGTCCCTTAGCGTTCGGAATGGCATAAAATCCTTTTCTGAAAAATCTGGTTTGTCGAACTTAGTCATTTCGGTCCTTTTGGTCAGGTGGATATTTTGTTCATGCAACATCAAATGAATTTATGCCCCCTTCTATTCCTTTGGTGCATCCTTTGGAGTGTCGACATTAAAAGTGTTGCACCTTCCCATGTTGTGCCCTTCTAACCTGCGCCGAGGCGCATGTGCCACACTCTGTCAACACTAAAATTGTTGTACCCTTGAACGGCAGTGCGCAAGGCGCTAAAAATTCATGTCGATAACATAATCGCACTGCCAAAGGCACAAATAATTTCATGTCGGCACCTGTTTTGGTGCGCCCTTTGAAAAATTTGGTGGCACATTTATTACACCTTTTGCTATAAATAGGTGCATCTGACCTGTCATTTTCACGATTGAAAACACATGAAAAGTTTATTCCTCTACACCTGTCAGCGCTCCTTGCATCCCCGTGTCACTTCACGTCACATTTATAGACCCCGCATCATTTCTTTCATTCTATATATTCTCGGGTAAGTGGTCCTTTCTTTTCTTATGGTTTTTGTTTTGGTTTGGTTGTCTGTGGGGTTGTTTTGTTTAAAAAAAAAAGAAATGAATCTAAAGAAACAATATGCACCCTCCAGCCCGTTTTGCAATCTTCTCTCCCCCCAAACCAATTTTACCCTCCTTCAAGATCTACTAGCCTAGAGGGATTTGTCTCAAAAATGAACCCAAGATCCTCTTCGCTATGTTCCCCTTACTGTCAAAATCCATGTTGAAAGAGGCCAAAAACCGCAAACCTATCCAAAAGGGAGAAAATGTAAAGTTATTACATATCCAAAACCCACGGTTTTCCTTTGGCACAAACAGACTCACTGTTGCACAAAATACAGTCGCGCCAAGGGGTGCACTATCCCTGTCTACAACACGTTTCTCCCTCACGCCTTATAAAACCCTCAAAACCCAAAAACAAGGCGCAGGGCAACTCCGGCTACAACATCATTTATGTCATGTAAACTTTTCATGCACCACGCCAAAGCTAAAAACAAGGTGCACCTTAACTCAATGATGCATCATTCAAACTTGTGCCCCATATCAACACAACATAACTATTCGCAACACTCCTATAGCCTCAGTAACACCGAATTATCTGCACCCTTTTCAAAAGCCTTTATCTTGGCACAGACGCACATCCTTTGACACCAACACTGAATGTTATGTAATACATCTGCGCCATGCACCCTTGGCATTGTTTTCTTCCATGCAACACTCTTTAGCAGTGCGCCTTGCTTTTCTGACCTTGTAGCCTATAGTATAGCTGCACCCTGCACCCAGAAGCTTCTAAATTGCTAACTCTTCTTTCTATAAAGCTTTGATGGATAATCTAATAGCTAACATGGCTCTTCTATGATGGACTTCGCTCCTTCTTCTTGCAGATCAGCAGCTGAACTCGGAATCACATATGTCTTCATCAAGTAAGAGGCCGACCAAGTCTAAGGGTAAGGCCAAACTCACAGAGGAAAGAAATGAAGTATAAGTATCAAAGGGTCGATGCCCGAGTCCCATGCAGAGTGTGACTTAGACATCGTGGATGCCGAACTTGGCCACATGACATGGAAGATTTTTGGGTCGTAACCGTAAGGGTCACAGGGCAGTCCATGGATGGAAAACTGGTTAGCAGTGGTCTACACTTCGTTGGGGGAATTCCCGTAAGCGCAGTAAATAGTGAATTCATGATGGTGGTGGTCCGCTACTATAATAAAGACACAAGGTGTGTCGAGAATGAGAAGGGTGAGGTTATAATCAACATCACTACCCAACACTTTGAAATCATACTAGGTATCCCTAACCACCGGCACTTTGTGATAATAACCCAAGAAGACTGCATAAAGGCATGGGATGAAAATGAAGACAAGTGCATGCAGCTAATGAACGAAGTATATCTAAAAAACAAGAAGGTAATAACCAGGTGGCCCTAGGTTATTCATCACAGTGAATTTTCAGAGGATCTGAGCGACACCATTACCTTCCTGAGTAGGGTGTTTAAGCTTCCTGATGCCCATTACTTCCACAAATGGATGCTCGGATATCTAGAAACTATGAACAAAAATGTGCCTGATCAGCATTTTGAGTGGGCAGAGATCATCAGCAGCACTATCTCTGAGCAACTCCAGCAACTCTCAACAACAAGGAGATTCTACATGAACTCCTATGTGGTCTACACTACTACCTCGAAAAGAGACTATCCGGCACTAAGTCGATGCGGGGTATGGCCCCAGGTGAAAATATATGAATATTATCTAGAGTTAAGACTGGAGAACAACATCCCATAGTTCAATAAGATCAACGATGCCTTCTTCTACAACATCATCTTCCTATTGAGGCCCAATATGACTCACGGTCAAACGACCAAGAGCATAGTGACTGCAACAGAGAAGTGGGGGCGTTGTTTACGTAATTCCCCACTTTTACTTATCTCAGAGCCACCAACTTCTTGGGGGAGCCCACCAAGTTACCAAGATATGTAGGCCCTAAACTGGTCCTATTGGAGCTGTCCAGATAGCTCATCACATATCATGAGAAGTGCCTAAAAAGAAAGAAGGGTGGAACTCCATTCCCCCTCACAGTGGGTAGATACACTTGCACTTCTCACACCAAGGCCCGAGAGATGTTTGCAGAACTGGAATTACTTAACTTAAAGCACAATTTCCTAGCAAGGCCGACCTTTGATCCACACAATTGCCTCCCAAAATCTAAGCTCGATCTAATCCACATCCCATAGATCGAGGATATATACATCGATCTGTATCATGAGGTCAAGCTCAGGAGAAAAGATCACTCCCACCTGGCCCTAGCAGAAATCATCCAATATGGTGTGGCCATTGTCCCAAAAGGTTACCAAACGGCTGATCAAGAAGTTGATCAGGTCTATCTAGATACAAACAGGGATGACTAGCCATTTGCTGAGATTGACAGAGAAAAGGCACCTCAAACTATTGAGGAAAGGGTCAAAGGCACTTTATAGCGTACAGAACATTGGTACAGATTTAATGGTCTCATCTACCTAGGGGTAGACTTCACCGCTCCCTTTACGTAATGCTCCTATCGTGCCAAAGCATTTTCCAAAGGGCAAAGGGAAAGACAAGGAAGGGGAATCAAGTGCTACTCAAGAGCAATCTCCCAAGAGTCCTCCTTCCACCGCCCAAGAACATGTTGTAACCCTAGTATCTCTAGAGAAAGAGCAAGCGATAAGTTTTCTAACGGGCACATCCCCTTAGGATGTTGCCACTACCGTAACCACCGAAGTTCCCATCGTACCTTCTCCCACTCCTCCTTCCCTCCTCATGTCACTCAAGTAACCTCCTTTAGTTGTGTCTTCTCCCTGTCTTTTACTATTTCCCCTTTCTCTTCCTCCATCTTCTCTTCCTCGCAGAGAGCTGTCCCCAAGATTTCTTCCCTCATCTCTCAGATCCCTTCCACCCCCACGGTTTCTTCTCCTATAGTGACTCCTACCCTTATGAGAGTTGGAGTTTCAGCTTCTTTATCAATGCCACCGCCAAGCATCTCAACCCATTTCCCCGAGTTCACTGTAGTCACTCCTTCTTCTTCCTCCTTTCCCTCTTCTCCATCTAGTCTCACTCCCTTAAGTCTAGCATAGATCTCCCAGCACCTGAGCCAGCATAAGAGTAAAGTCCCCATTGCACCAATGGACTTCTCCGTCATCCCAAAAAAAGGAGCTAAGAAGCAAAAGCCAATAACCCGCTTCTCTCAGAGTGCGTCAGTGAAAGAGTAATGGAGATCACGTACCCTGATCCCACAAAGGACAAAAAGGATCTGTCTCCTACAGATTATATAGTGACACAGGTCACAATGGGAATGTCCTCTGAGAGCCTACAAGGAGAGGCCCTATCTACAGTGGATGCCCTTTGCAAAAAGATTCATGAGGCAAAGGAAGAGAAGAGAATACTAAAAGAACAAAACAAACATCTTCTCCAAGCCCTGTAGAAAATGGGCAGTGCACCTCCTACAACTGCCGCAGAAACTCCTGAGGCCCTTAGCTAGGAAAAGATAAATGAATACGCCAAGATTGGAAAACAAGGCATGGCAGTATCCACCTAGAGAGACCAGATCCTCAAAGATAGTGAGGAAGTAATCGTAAAGTTCACGAGCTATATCATAATATTGGTCAGGATAATAAGAAACTCCAGGCGATTGCAAGACCTATCTCCCAAGAGTTGGACCATGCTAGGTTACAACATGAGATGTTCCAGAAGATGCTCGATTGCTCAGTCGATGACTTAGTGAAATTCGGTGTCTTCGATCACCCCAGAGCACCCAACAAAGTCCTTGCTGCTTTGGACTACCGGGTCGATTAGATGGAATTTGTCTTGGAGAAGATAGACAAAGTCAAGGAGGAAGCCTTGGATGTAATGCATCAAATGGAGAAAATTGTCCTAAGGATGTCTCCGGCTTGCTCACTCCATCATATGCCTTCAAGAAGGCAGATGAAACCATTTGGCTCTTCAAAGAGATCGTCTTGCAAGGGTTAGGATCATAAGCTACTTTTGATGTGGAATCCATCAACAACCTTCTGGCTTGCCGCGACTTCATGGGTTACCTGATGGAGGCAGGAAATGAGTACTTCAAACTCCCAAAAAGCTCAGAAATGAATGGGAGACTTGTGAAGTCATCGTCGATCACACCAAGGGTCCTACCCAGGATCAAATTCAACCAATGGTTAGCAAATTCATGGAGTACCGGGCCCAATTCCACATTTCCTCTCTTGAGCGTAAGCAAGATACTCCCCAGCTAGCCGTGGGACGATGATGAACAGCCTTCCTCCTCTTGGCTTTCTTTCCATTTTTGAAAAGAGTTCTAATAGGAATCACCTTTGGGTGAATGTGAAATCTATAAATAGCCAACTTGTTTTCAAGCAAATGGCCCCTCAACTTCTCATTTCCATTGTTTAGTCTTTCAATTTCTTGCTTAGAATTCATTTTGTTTTCATGTTTGCATCCATGCTAGTTTTTCCTTTGCTGTTAGAAGCCATTCGATCTTCTTGCTTCAGTCTTGTTCATTGTTGTTCATACAAATTAGTTTAGAGCAGAGTAGTGTCATTTGTAGATTGAATCCATTAGAGTTGCAGGTTGTGTTCTTCATAGAAGGTAGATTCTAGAATCTCTCGGTACACTTGTGTTGTATTCCCACAATAAATCCCACTAGGAATTGCATACGCCAAGCTCTGTCACTTGCGTTGTCCCTCTCCTACTCGCATTATATTCGGTCTATATCCAAAGCTGCCATTGTTCAAATACCTTCTTCTGTTGATGCTAGCATATACACGCTCTTCTGGATTCACGTGAACACAAAGGAATGAGGAGATCATTCTGAGGGGACAAAGTCATACACTACTGGATTCACCATTGTTCACAAATTCCAGGTTTTATCTCAAAAGTTCTAGTTAAAACATATCAAATAGAGTAGTGAATTATTTCATTTCAGTTAAATTTCACTTTCGATATTGCCGGGAAGTCATGTGGGGATTGATAGTTTCTCAGAAACTATGATTCATTCCTCACTTCTGAGGTAGGATCGAGAGTCTTTTAATTAAGTTAATCAGCTATTTAGTTATTTAGGATAAACTCACAACTACACAGGCAAGTAGCTACACCACTACCTTGCTTGTTTTAATTTTGTTATTAGATTAGTTGTCATTTTCTGAATATATTAGATTAATTTCTCTTTTAATTCTATTAAAAATTCTATCAAAAATACAAAAATAGAGGAATATATATATATATATATATATATATATATATATATATATATATATGTTTCTGTATAATTAGTTTATTTCATTTCAGTTAGGTTTATATTGATCTTGTATGACAATCACGGGACCTAGGGAGCCCAGGGAATACATTTTTGAGCCAATCGTGCCTCAACCAAATCTTGTTGTAGCATTAACTGACATAGACCAAAATCTCAGAATTCAGGTCTTCCAACAACAACAGACCTACAAGAAATCAACACACAACTAAGAGGATTAAACATAGAAGATGACAAAGCACACACATTCTGGTCAAATCAGCCAAATTATAGACTGCCTTGATAGATATCCATATGACTGTAGAAGGACCTGAAAGAGAGAAAACATTCGGTTGTGATCCACTAGTCCCACAACCAGACGCAGGAGACCTCCTCATTGATATAGACACTAGCTTACGTATCCAAGTTGCCAGAACACCTGTTAGGTACTCCGAGAAAATCATGCAACTTCTAGTTCTAAACGTAGAGGCCAAAAAGGCATACGATTACTGGATACTCGGAATCAGGGGATTGACTCTTCATATGACCATAGGAGGTCCACAAACCATGAACTTATGGTTGTGATCCACAGGTCCCACAACCCAACGGGCCTACAAATCAATCAAGTATTGACACCAGCTTTTGCGAACACTGGTGTTTAGGTCCTCTCCACTTCCACCAGACATTATCACACAACTATCATTATTAAACGTAGTAGCTAATCAAGCTAAATATTTCTGGACTAGACCAGAGAATCATCCATAAAACACCAAAAGATCCACTACACATTTAGCCATTCCATTTTCATGACCTTGTCGGAGATATATACGAAGCACCCATAGGTCATCTTCCACGTATCCCACAACCCATAGATCGGATCACGACAGAGCTCGATATTGATTGGAGCCTTCGAGCAGCTATCCTCGCCGAACAATCTATCACACCGATTCAGGTTAGGAGGGCCTTCTTTGCCTTAGATTCACAGATCCCATTATTGCGTGTTGAAGACATAAGATTACCTAACTAGTTTATCTACACCCCACGTATATTCCATCCCCACCGGTTGTCTCGGCACGACCTCGAGAGGTCGGGTGCGAGGAAGAGTTACTTGTAGATTCCCATGCTTGCGCATGTCACTTTTCCATCATACAAAATTGGTGAACCCGACGTGAAACTTATACCTTCTGATTCAGAGTCATATTTCTACTTGTTCTTCCAATTAATGTGCTTTTCATCTTTTCCACCTCTTTAGCCTTCACATCAGCTTCACCAAAATTGGTGAATTGGTGAACTTCGATGTGAAAGAACAATTGCTTTCACTTTTTCATTTTCACTTTTCATTAGCTTTTAGTTTTATCCACCTTCACTTCTTTCTTCCCATTATTCTCATGGGTATTTATATACCCCCCAAATATGTCGGGATACGATGCATATGGTAGACCTCTCCTAGGTCTTGAAGCATACTACGATCAATTAAATAGACAACCATCACCCTCGCTCTCAGCATGGGGTGACAACTATTCAACTAACCAATTTTCAACACAAACTCCACCTCAAAGGACTAGATATAGTTCTTCTTTCCAAATAGAGGAGTTGGATCAGCTCACTCAAATGCAACAACCAGAGCCTTCAGGCTCAAACAACATGACACTCACTGGAGAATCTGGTTCATCTCCTCGGGTGTTGCTTAGACCACAAATTAGTAGACAGTCAGATCCATATCTATTTTTAGATGATGAATACTTAGCACGTTATGCTAGGAGTGAACAACGCTCTCAAAATATGTACCCACCTATAGGAGGTTTGCAAACACAACCCGAGGTCTCGTTCCAAGAAAACACCCCCATTCCTCCACCTATAGGAAATGCCCTCGGTGAAACTTGGCAGGCACCGATCAATTCATAGCAGGGTACCATATGCCTATACAACCTCAAGATATACAACAACCACCACTAAGGAAAAATACCATGTCTTCACCAAACGAGGTCATCTCAGCCTTAGTTGAGAAGGTTAGAGGGTTGGAACTTGCTCAAGCAAATCAAAATTCATAGTTCATGCAAGCAGGAACTTCCAATCCTCCACATCATCCCAGCCAAGTAGACCTCCTCACAGGAAGGCACGTTGGGCATGCCTCCTCAGTATTTACAACAAATGCCAACTAGAACCACATTTTCTAACGCCACTCCAGTTGAGAATATAATACCTCCCTTAGTACAAAACAACCCATTCCTGAGCAATGCTCCTCCATACTTAAACATGTATTCCAAATCACCACAGGAGATATGTTCTCTTCTCCCAACATGTTCACTCAAACACAGGATTTCCTTATGCCCCTGCAAATACATATGCTATGCCATATCAACAACCCATTCCACCTCCACCCCCTCAGCAAGCACCATCAATGGTCGAAACCTATGCGATAGGGACTTATTCAGAATATTTGAAAGAACCTTTAGACTTCACTATACGAAGCATCATGCTTCCAAGACCTCTCCCCGATCTACCCAAGTACAAAGGGGAGGGAGACCCAAATGCACATATTAAGGCCTATGCCACAACCATTCGAGAACTACTCCCTTGGGATGGAGTTGTTGCTAAAATATTCCCCAAAACTTTAGAGGGTATCACCCTCGATTGGTATTACAGAATACCTGAAGCCTCAATACATTCATTTAAACAACTCATTTTAGAGTTCATCAAGGCATTTCGACATGAACAAATTGTTGAGAACAGAATCAGGGAATTCTTGCATATTAAACAAGAACACAATGAATCTATTGCTCATTTCATCCAAAGATGGCGTACAGTCCTCTATTCTTCAGCAAGCAGCTCCAAACATGGATCAGATGGAACTATGTGATTTATTCCTTCATTCTCTCAGCAGAGAGATAAAGGAAGAAGTCCAGAAGTTCCCACTAAGAACTTATGATGAAGTGCTCGAGAGCGCTCTCCGAATAGATCAAGCTGCAATAGATAGCGGTCGCAAGACATATGGAACAAATGGGAGGTTAATCATCCCCAACCAAAACACTACGACTTATCCTACTACCACAAATGCCAATCAAGGACCTAAAATCCTTAACAAAAACCATGGAGTGACAACAGATGGAGTGACTGACCAAACTAAAAGAGAAAACGTTGTAAATGTTCCACCACCAGTTAACAATCAACGAAACAACAATTTTACCCCAACAATCAACGCGGTGGATTTTAATCATCCCCAACGAACAACAACAACAACAACAACAACAATGCAGATCCAGACACAGGGTCCAAGTCAAAACTCAACTGGATATCAAAACCAAAACCAAAGGCAACAAACGCAAAACTTTAATCCTAATAGTCAATAGTTTAATCAGAGTTTTGGACCACAACACGTGCCAAACCAACAACCTAGGAGTTATAATCCCAACTCGTATTGTGGTTTCCACAAAATTCAAGGCCATGACACTAGGACTTTCCATGATTACAATAAGTTCATGCAACGTTTTCCAGAAGAACAAAGACAACTCTTCATAGATATGTTCTTAATGATTTCTGACACCTATGCCAAATACTTTCACAGGGGCAGTTTCCCCTCAAAACGCACCTCTTAAGATCTTCAATGATCCACTTCCAAATCACAATAACAATAATAAATTAAATCCAAATGGGATGAACAAAGGTGTAATGACAGGAAATAACGATCATGAAGCCTCAACTTCACTAAATCCACCTGTCACACCGCAATTAGGAAATCAGCCACGAACCAAGATAGTTGGTCTAGTGGAGTTAGATACTGAGCTGCACGTAGAAGCCATAACAAGAACACGAGAATATTCTTCTCAACCAAATCCAATCTATCCACTAGAGCTAGATAACATTCAACAAACGTTGGTAAAACCCATAGGTGCTTATGATTTAATTAATGACTTAACAAAGACCTTCTCTCACATCTCCTTTTTGGACTTGTTGAAAAACTCTCCTACCCATAGGGCTGCTCTTTTAGAAGCACTAGGTCTAGGTCATTTAATTAACATCACTCCACCTCCCGAAACACAAGTAAACCATATAGACTTTGATATCCACCCTCCAGGGCAGCCAGATAGGGATACCGAGTTTATATTCGACATAAACAAAATGCCAACAGATGCTGAAATTACACGTAGAGGTGATCCGGCCTTGCATTTATAGGTGTGGGTTTACAATAATTATGTTAAACATGCAATGGTTGATGATGGGGCAGCAGTTAACATTGTCCCCTTCTCTTTCCTTCAAAAGCTAGGATATGGAGAAACAAACTGTTCCACAACAAGAAATACGCTAAGAGGTTATGATAGCCTTAAGGCTACTTCAATTGGGACTATAATATTACCAGTCACCTTAGGACCCAAGACAATCCTCACCGAGTTTTATATCATAGATCGGGAAACCAACTATAATATGATCCTCGGTCGACCATGGATACATCGCATGAAAGCAATCCCTTCTACGTTATTCCAGAAATAAGATTCTTACACCTAGGAAAGATATTCGTATAGCAAAAGGTGACCCAAAACCATTCGACATACACCTAGCAGACCTAAGAAAAGACCAGGCATTCACTCTGAGTTTGAACTCCCAACAAACCAACTTAACAAACCAATCGACTCAAAACCGGAAGAAAAATTAATACCTACAATAGAACTAGAAATTACGAACCTAGTCAAGGGCATCCCAGCCCTCAAGGATGAAGCTAACATTGTAGAAACAATGTCATTAGGAACTACTACAAAAATTGTCAATTACTGGAACAAGATCTACCAATTTTCCTACCATTTGATTCCACAGGTATGGGATGTACCCTAGGAGTTGGTTCTCTTCCAACAGAGGAACTTTGCATGGTAGAAGTAACCAAAATAGAAGAAACAAATGCAAAGAATGTCCCAACATCCATTTTTCCTAGTAAATATTGGACTCTCCACTTCGATGGAGCTAGATGTCACTATGGAGCCGGGGCAAGGTGTGATCTTTACTTCCCCTGAGGGAAAGATCCTACCTTTTTCTTTTAAGTTAAACTTTGAATGTACAAACAACAATGCTGAGTAGTACAAAGCCCTCCTCCTTGGCCTCATCATAGCCAAAAGGATCGGTGTTAATGACATCAGAGTGTTAGGAGACTCACAATTAGTTGCAAACCAAGTCTCTGAAGTATATGAGACTAGAGCTGAGCACTTACAACTCTATAAAACAACGGTATTAGATCTAAGCAAAGGATTCAACTTCATATCCATTGAGGCAATCCCACGAGAACAGAACCTTCTCGCAGATTCAATAGCAACCTCAACTTCACGTTTTACCCCAAGTAATGAGTTGGAAGATACAAGTTTCAAGGTATCACTTCATACTGAACCATTGGTGAAGAAAATATCAACAAACCCTCTTCTAACACATGCAACTGAGAATGAGTCTTCTATCTTACATCATGTTGACAGTGATAAAGTCACTCTCGAATATCTAAATGCCTATGCAGAGCTACACCTTGCTCACCCTATAGTTGATCTTTCCCTAATACCACACTCCTCTTCCTACTTTGGAAATCCCATGGTAGAGTCTCCTCCACAAAAGGATCTCGATATCTACGAGATAGAAAATGGAGAAAGCTTGGAACTACCTCTAGCCCCACCTAAATTTGAAGAAGGTAACGCTTCTTTGATAGAAGAAACCATTGACATAAACATTGGAATGGAGGAAGAACCAAGAATTTTGAAGTTGGGATCCTCGTTAACTCCGAAGAAATAGAAATACACACCCAAATCCTCAAAAAACATCAAAAGGATTTTGCATTTAATTATAAAGAAATGATGGGTATCACACCACAAGTTGCAGTACATAATCTCATCACTAAACCAGATGCGAAGCCAATTAAATAGAAGTCAAGACCAATGAAGCCAAAAGTGGCTCTCATGGTAAAAGAGGAAGTAGTAAAACTTCTCCAAGTAGGATTCATCAAGCCCATTGACTATTCACAATGGGTGTCTAATATCATTCCCATCCTCAAAAAGAATGGGAAGATACACATTTGTATAGATTTTCGGGATATTAACAAAGCTTGTCCCAAGGATGATTTCCCATTACCATCCATTGACGTTATCATTGATGCAACAACTAGATTTGAACTATTGTCCCTCATGGATGGGTTCTCAGGGTACAATCAGATTAAAATATCTAAACAAGATCAAGCCAAAACCACATTTATAACTCCCTGGGGAACTTATTGTTATGTTGTCATGCCATTTGGTCTTAAGAACGCCGGCGCTACGTATCAACGGGAAATGACTTATATATTCCATGATCTTATCCATAAAATTGTGGAATCATATGTGGATGACTTGTTGGCCAAGGCCAAGAAATGTTGTGATCATCCGGAAGTGCTCCGTATCATCCTCTCATGACTAATTGAGTATGGTGTCACATTAAACCCAGAGAAGTGTGTGTTCGGTGTAACAGGAGGCAAACTTCTAGGATACATTATATCTTCACGAGGGATTGATGTTGATCCAGCCAAAATACGGGTTGTTCTTGAAATGATCCCACCTTCGATGAGTCTGGAATCAGGTCATTTCTTGGGAAACTCGGTGCAATCCAAGGTTCATCCCAGATTTAAGCTTTTCCATTCATCCAATCAACAATCTACTCAAGAAATATTATAGCGTCGATTGATCAAGATTGCAATGAGGCCTTCAAAGCAGTTAAGCACTTCTTGTTGTCACCACCCACACTAATGCCTCCCAAGCCAGACCACCCTTTGATCCTATACTCACGAGCCACTCATGTCTCGCTGGCCTGCATGCTGGCTCAAGAAGATGATGACAAATGAGAATGCGCGATCTATTTCATTAGCCAACGTTGCTCGATTATGAAACACGTTACACACAGTAGAGAGAGAATGCCTTGCCATAATTTTTGCAACAAAATGTTTGAGACATTACATGTTAAACCAGAAACAAGGGTCATTGTAAAGACAAGACCATTTACAAACATTTCTCACACAAGGATCTTTATCTAAAAAGGTTGGCATTTCATAACCCTAATGGGAGAATTTGAGTTAACATTCGTAAACCAAAAATCCGTTAAAGGACAAATCATTACAGACTGGTTAGCTGACAATCCACTAGATGGAGGCGAGCTGGTAGATCTAGACTTTCCCGATGAATGTGTATACTTTGTCGAAACCAGACCCCCCATTTCTACATGTCCCTGGTATACTAATATCATCAATTTTATCATGGACCATACATACCCGAAAAGTGCCACGTCACAACAAAGAAGGTGGTTACACATTATTACCACTAAATATGTTGTTTTAGACCAAGTACTCTATCGTAGAGCCTTCGACGGCATGCTTCTAAGATGCGTCGACATAGAAGAATCCAAGAGGATTCTTCATGAATCCCATAGTGGGATATGTGGGGGCCACTTTGGTGGTCATGCACCACCACTCACAAAATACATCGATGGGCTATTTTTGGCCCACTCTCAAACATGATGCAGTGGAATTTGTACGTAAGTGCCACAAATGCCAAGAATTCTCCCACGAGATTCACATGCCAGCACAATCCCTGCAACCAATAGTGACTCGACTGGGCCCTTCTCCACGTGGGGTCTAGACTTGATAGGGAAATTCTCTCCCTCATCAACCGATGGCCATAATTTTATAATCACAGCCATGGAATATTTTACCAAATGGGTGGAGGCCATGCCTCTCACCACTGTACTAGGTTCGGTGATTGCCAAATTCATTTTGAACCAAATTATCTATAGGTATGGTGTCCCACAAGTCATTATCTCATATAATGGCACCCTTTAAGAATGATGAGGTTCATGAGTTATGTAGCAAGTTCAAGATAAACCATCACACAACCTCTCTTTACTACCCTCAAGCCAATGGGTAGGTTGAAGTGACAAAAAAAAAAATGTTGAAAGCTATTCTCCTCAAAATAGTCAAGGAGAACAAATGAGATTGGCATTTAAAACTATATCCGGCCTTGTGGGCCCACCGAACCTCAATAAGAACACCAACAGGAGCAACTCCTTTCTCACTTGGTATTCGGAGTAGAAGCAGTTCTCCCACTTGAGGTTGAAATACCCAGTCTCCGCATCTCATTACAAGGGATTCTGATGAAGAAGCTTACAGGGAGGCATGCCTCTCTCAACTAGAAAGCCTTGACGAGGCCAGGTAAATGCCAAACAATGGCATAGAGCCTATGCTTGACCGGATGTGCCGGTAGTATAACAAAAAAATTCTATGAGCGAGAAATATATGAAGGAGATCTAGTTCTAAGACTAGACAACCGGATCGATAAGAAAACCGGTGAAGGAAGAAAGTTCGCCCAAATGGTTGGGCCCATACCGAGTCATGAAGGACTACGGAAATGGTGCGTATCTCTTGTGCACACTAGAAGGTGAGGAATTTGGTGAAACTGTCAATTCCTTGCACCTTAAGTGGTTTTACGCATAAAACATCAAAGTCATTGCTAGTACATTATAGCTACCTACATTGCATTAGTCTTTTAGCTACTTCATTTCTGTCCATTTCATAAAAATGATAGTCCAGGAGCTTACTCTTAAAAAAATCATTACAAATTTATGAGGATATTGGCAAAAATATTCATATCACATCTCTTCAAACATCATCAAATATTTTCAAATCTTCTCATCAATTTCAATGACAAAAACATTGATGAAACCATACCAAGACCTGCATACTTGGCTTTGCTCTTTCTTTCTACTAGGTGAAGTTGTCCTTGCCTACGGTCTGTTCTGGAAGCTTCTTGGTGTCACATCTATCCCTCTTAAAATCTCTTGGAATGAAAGGATATCCCAAAGTCATAGATCAGAAATGTCAAAATCAAATGAAATCAAAAGCACCAAGCAAACAAAATATTTTATTTTACACACTTCTTTGCCCCATCAACCTTCGGTGATAAGCCCACATCTCTTACTAGTGATGTGAGGTTGGGAAAGGAAAGAAGTGCCCTTACTCACCTATATCTTGCCTTTGGTGACAAACCCATGCTTCTTACTAGTGGCGTGAGGCAGGTGTGGGGGGTCCAGTCACACAAACTAACAAATCTTGGTATGCTAAAAACACAAGTCAAATTCTGTTAAGAGAAAGCAAATATCCAAACATCCAAATTCCAAAGAGATCAAATCCTCAAAACCAGATTTTGTCAACCAGGTTGCCATTTATGAATCTAAGTCTAGATAAACTAAAAGTAAGTGGCCTTCTAAGCTTGGTAGTAGTTCTGAGTAGGGTGGGTGTGTAGGTCCAAATTTGGTTCTTGTTCTTGGTTTGTCTGTCTCTCATCATTCCATTCAATCAAACTCATACAACTTGTGCCCTTCCTAATTCTTGGTGTTGAGCCCTCGCATCTTACTAGTTGCGTGGATTTGGGATTGGGGCAAGTTCATCTCTTTATCACTATGCATTCATCACGTTTTTCCAATATAAGAAGGAATTACAAACATTTCCCAAAGAGTTCAAAAGTTCAGTACTACCATATGTTAGTATCATCTCATATCAGCACTTTGCAAAAACATATAGAGTAAAACATTCTATTTACTATCATTTGTTGTCCATTGCATACATTCTGGAAACATGAAAAGCAAATATTCTAAAAACATCTAAAAACACATTTAGAAAATGAGTCACAAAATTCAAGATACCAAGAGTCTAGATCCAAAGATATATATATATATATATATATATATATATATATATATATATAATCAGGTTTCAGTTTCATATAATGCCATCATGCACTAGGCATGGTCAAAACACTCAATGAGCCCAAAAGTACAAAAATACTCATATAAACAACCTAACAAGGTCACTACAAAAAGAGCCAAGTGGCCTCTCAATCCCTATGGGATCCCTCGAAGGCACACGATCACGTCTAGGACTCGGCTACGCTACGCCTGCTCTCGAGTGCACTGAGGGCTCGCGGTCCCGAATAGTAGTTGTAGTCTCACTATGAGAATGGCTCCTCCTCATCGGGGCTCTGCAGCCCTATACCACTACCTCAACGGCATGGAGGAAGTCATGATCTTGGCCACATGCCAGATAGGGGAAAAAACATCGGTATGCCTACCGGCTACTAAAGGCTCCCCTGCATCCACGGATAGCTCAACACGAGTCTTCTCCGTGGGGAGCAACAGGGTGTCAGTACATACCCAGTGAATCAAGTCTCGCCACTCATCAATCAGTCTCTGCAAGAAAAGGAGAAAACAAATTAGAAAATAATCAAAAGGTGAAACCAAGGATGAACAAAAAGAGAGATAACAACTAAGGCAATTCTAGCTAAAACAAAATATCAAAAGAAGAGTGATAACTCACTCGGATCTCCGGGCCTCCAAGAAGGATCTCTGGATCCACACCTACCACGGACACCACCACTGACTGGTGTCCCCCTCCTACATCTGGGGCAACATGGCATCCTACCACGGATTCATCCTCTCCACCTAGGTCCTGAGAAAGTAACTCCTCTGAGACTAGAGTCACCCTCTCCGCGCTCTGCTCTACCCTCTCGGCCTGTAGGATCTCCTGAGTGTCATGCCACTCGGGATCGCTATCCTCTCCCCCACCCGACTCACTGATCTCCATGTCCTCGGTCTCCTCCTCCATCTCTCCCTCTGAACTCCTCAGACTCGAGTCTATATCAATGGGATCATCACTGCTATGGGCAGGACCGGCGGCAATCCAAAGTAAAGGTGCCTGAGGAGCACCGGCTCTCTCTCGAGCACGTACCACCCTCCTGGCTGCAATAGGGATGCCAGGAGTAACAACAGTCCAACCCCGGCCTCTAGGACCTCCCCTAGCCTCCCAAACTGATCTGAACACTGGCACCACTGGGGAAGCATATCAATATAAGCAAGGCCAAACTACTGAGGCACTCGATCGAAGGGGTGTATCTCTACCTTCCCCATCCTATCCACAAGCTGCCCTGTAATAGAGCAGGAAATCAAAGGTGTGCATACCTCCTCACCCCACAACCCTACCATGGCCTGATAAGGTGTGGCCTCCATATCCATAGTGGTCAATAAGCCACCAGCTGATGTGGGTGCCCTAAGCACCATCATCCCTGTCCATCTAGCTACCCTCATGGCCCCGGGATCCTCCACCTCTATGCCCTCCCATAAGGGATAATGCACTCATAGACCCAACTCATAACTAAGGTCGGATGGCTCAGTGACTGTCCCTGTAATCAAACCACCCTGTATAAGTCGTGATAGGTGGTCCCAAGTATATCGGCTCCCCAAGCATAAATCCGACCATGTGCCTCAATCTGTGTGATGATGGGGGCCCAACAGAGAGAGAGCAAAGTATCCCCTCCCTTGTCCCCGATCAATCTCAAGCAAGGATGCCCATAATGGCCTGATGGATCAAAGGGATGGGCAAGCCAGGAATAGAATGGACCTTCACCCCCTTCTTCAACCAGTGGAGACAATTGTGTCTCCCATATAGGTGGCCCACTGAGTCACTCTGAGCTCTGATATTGCTGTATCAAATGAAAGTCTCCTCCCAATAATCGGGACTCCCAAAATGTGGTAGACATCCTCTAGGGTGATGGTCCACTCACCCCTAACACCTGGAAATCGAAGGTGTTCCGATCTGCATCCCAGTAAGAAAATAAGTCACATAGTATGTGACTGGCAGGTGCAACATGGGGGACCCGTGCGATCCTCAATATACCTGCCCTCTGGAGAGTATCCTACTCAGCCTGAGAGTGCATCTAACACTACTAGAAGCCAATCACACTCCCTCTCTCGCTCCATCTAATGTACTCTTCCTTCTTCTACAAAACACCCAAAAACACGCAAAAAGAAGCAAGTTAGTGTCAAGATTGCATTGGAAAAATCATTAAAGCAAGTAGGAACACTAAAAATGCAAAAATAAATTCAAAATAGTGTTGTTTTAACACTCTGTAGAGGACCGCCACCCGAGCAGGCGGTGGGTTCCCATAACCCACCTTAAAGGTGGTGGTCACCCATAACCGCCACCACCCTCGCTCAGGCGGCGTCCTGTCCCGTGACTACAAATGGGTCGCATGCCCTAAAAATGCTCAAAAATGCAAAAATTGACCATTTTAGCTAAAACGAAAGCCTACCCATTAGGCGTCCCCCCTAAGAGACACATTTAAAACTAACATTTCTAAAAATAACCCCCCCACAACAAAGATTTCATCATTTTAACATTTTGGGTGCAAAACGTTAAATCGAAGAACTAACCTGAGATCTCACGGGTCGAGGTTCTACTCGCGAGGCATGATCGCTATCTCGATATGAACATTTCGACTATACTCTCATCAAAACCGTCACCGTGGGTCCCAGAGCTCAAAAACTATCAAATCGACACACGCAAATGAATAGGAAAATAAGCCCATTTTATATATATATATATATATATATATATATATGTTTTTTGACTCATTTTGAATGCCCCTTTCGCAGGTTTAGAGCACCGACGAGGTAAGTTCTTATCCCCGCATAAATGGTAAGTCCTCATTTCATACTAATTTAGTATTTATTTTTTGATTTATTTTATCTATCTGCACTTGAGTCCTCTTTCCATTTTACAGGTAGTAGGAACTTGGATGGCGACATTTCGACACACGGGCGTGTCAGGTATAATTTCTAGCTTCCCATTTTGGGACCGCCATACTGGACCCACCGTTTTACGCCTCTTCATGGTTAAAACACTTCTCCGAGGGGGCAATATGTACGTACCCAAAATTGTAGGGTATTGTACCACCGAATGATGTTACACATGCCCCAATGATGATACAGGTCACCTCGCAAGGTGTTCGGAATCCAGGAAAGCTCACCAAGTGTATGTTAGCATCCCAAGCACCTTGTCTAAGCTTTTTGTACTTTACTTTATCCTCTGCCTTTCTTTTTCTAGCTTTTTGACCTTCAGTGATGAAACCGCCACCTGCCCTCACCCGCCACCCCGCAGGTGGTCCCGTAACCGCCACCCCCGCTCAGGTGGCGGTCCTTCACGCATTTTCCAACACATTCTTTTGATCATGACTTGCGTAATTTTTCAACATTTACCAGCTTTTCTCAACCACCTTAGCTCGTATTAATGTTTTATGTTCCCTGAATAGTGTTTCTTCATTGTTTAATGGTAAAAGAGTTCTAATAGGAATCACCTTTGGGTGAATGTGAAATCTATAAATAGCCAACTTGTTTTCAAGCAAATGGCCCCTCAACTTCTCATTTCCATTGTTTAGTCTTTCAATTTCTTGCTTAGAATTCATTTTGTTTTCATGTTTGCATCCATGCTAGTTTTCCTTTCTTTGTTAGAAGCCATTCGATCTTCTTGCTTTAGTCTTGTTCATTGTTGTTCATATAAATTAGTTTAGAGCAGAGTAGTGTCATTTGTAGATTGAATCCATTAGAGTTGCAGGTTGTGTTCTTCACAGAAGGTAGATTCTAGAATCTCTCGATACACTTGTGTTGTATTCCCACAATAAATCCCGCTAGGAATTACATACGCCAAGCTCTGTCACTTGCGTTGTCCCTCTCCTACTCGCACATTATATTCGGTCTATATCCAAAGCTTTCCATTGTTCAAATACCTTCTTCTGTTGATGCTAGCATATACACACTCTTCTGGATTCACGTGAACACGAAGGAACGAGGAGATCATTCTGAGGGGACAAAGTCATACACTACTGGATTCACCACTGTTCTGCAAATTCCAGGTTTTATCTGATCAAAGTTCTAGTTAAAACATATCAAATAGAGTAGTGAATTATTTCATTTCAGTTAAATTTCACTTTCGATATTGCCGGGAAGCTATGGGGATTGATAGTTTCTCAGAAACTATGATTCATTCCTCACTTCTGAGGTAGGATCGAGAGTCTTTTAATTAAGTTAATCAGCTATTTAGTTATTTAGGATAAACTCACAACTCGCATGCAAAAGTAGCTACACCGCGCTACCTTGCTTGTTTTAATTTTGTTATTAGATTAGTTGTCATTTTCTAAATATATTAGATTAATTGCTCTTTTAATTCTATTAAAAATTCTATCAAAAATACAAAAAATAGAGGAATATATATATATATATATATATATATATATATATAGATATATCTTGCATAATTAGTTTATTTTGTTTCAGTTAGGTTTATATTGATCTTGTATGACAATCACGGGACCTAGGGAGCCCAGGAATACATTTTTGAGCCAATCGTGCCTCAACCAAATCTTGTTGTAGCATTAATTGACATAGACCAAAATCTCAGAATTCAGGTCTTCCGAACAACAACAGACCTACAAGAAATCAACACACAACTAAGAGGATTAAACATAGAAGATGACAAAGCACACACGTTCTGGTCAAATCAGCCAAATTATAGACTGCCTTGATAGATATCCGTATGACTATGTAGAAGGACCTGAAAGAGAGAAAACATTCGGTTGTGATCCACTAGTCCCACAACCAGACGCAGGAGACCTCCTCATTGATATAGACACTAGCTTACGTATCCAAGTTGCCAGAACACCTATTAGGTACTCCAAGAAAATCATGCAACTTCTAGTTCTAAACGTAGAGGCCGAAAAGGCATACGATTACTGGATACTCGAAATCAGGGATTGACTCTTCATATGACCATAGGAGGTCCACAACAACCACAAACTTATGGTTGTGATCCACAGGTCCCACAACCCAACGGGCCTACAAATCAATCAAGTATTGACACCAACTTGTGAATGCTGGTGTTTAGGTCCTCTCCACTTCCACCAGACATTATCACACAACTATCATTATTAAACATAGTAGCTAATCAAGCTAAAGATTTCTAGACTAGACCAGAGAATCATCCATAAAGCACCAAAAGATCCACTACACATTTAGCCATTCCATTTTCATGACCTTGTCGAGATATATACAAAGCACCCATAGGTCATCTTCCACATATCCCACAACCCATAGATCGGATCACGATAGAGCTCGGTATTGATTGAGCCTTCTTTGCCTTAGATTCGCAGAGATCTATCCTCACCGAAATGATCTATCACACTCGATTCAATTCAGGTTAGGAGGGCCTTCTCTTAGATTCGCAGATCCTATTATTGCATGTTGAAGACATTAGATTCACTGATCATTCATTATCCCATTATTGCTTGATTATGTTGAAGACATAAGATTACAAAATCGGTCATGACAATTATAGTACAAGAATCTTGAAGAGGCGAAAGTTGTCAAATAAGTTTTAAATTATCCCCATAGATGAAATGGAACAGTTGTTTCATAAAGTAGAGCAGCATCGTAAGTAATTTCATAATGTATTTAGTGATGAAAAGAAAATCAATTTAACAAAGGCAGGTCGTAACAATCAATTTTTTCGTTATTAGGAGGTCATGTCCCATATGGTACTTGACTGGTTTGAAGCCAATTTTAGTAGTACCGAATTCATGTTGATTTTAGAGCACAAGAATGAGCTTCAAATTCTCATAAATAAGCCCCAAAACCTCTCGGATTAGCTTACAGATTAGATAGAGATGATTTTAAGATTTTGAACTGATATTTTGAACAAATTAAAGGTACATATATTGTTTCAAGCTTCGTCATGTTACTTGTTTCCCAAGTGGAACTCATGGCCTCGATTTTTAGAAAAGGAAGCTATTTTTCCCGCATGTGTCAAGTTTTGTTTATCTTTATTTTCAGCTTAGTTAGAGTAGGGTAAGTAGGATTTACATTTCAATAAAGTTCTCACACACACTTGCAACTATTTTTCAATTCAATAAGTGCATTTCATGAACAAGATCTGGTTTTCCAAATCTATTCATGTTTTAGTTTGCTTTCGAAAGGAATTTTTTCAATATAAAAGGAAGAATTTTGTTTGGGCTTTGACTCCATGCCTAATGGATGAGATTAAGGAACTAGTCTTAAAGCTAGTAGGTAGTTAATCCCACAAAATTGCCATAAATATTGACATTTCTTACACACATGCAAGAGGTCAAATCGAGACTTTGTTTCTCATATTAGAGGGTTTTGTCTAAGTGGTATAACTAAAGGGAAAAGGGTTTGAACTGTTGTTGTGTTGGTTTTAGAATTTCAACCTTCTACCTAAGATATCTTTCCAAGTTTCATCTCCATCATGATCATGCATCAGTCCCTCAAGAACTTATGCAATACTTTGACACGATGGGGGAAAGATAATGAAGATTGAAGGTGGACATCCTAAATCTTGCATAGGAACAATCCATTTTACAAATTGAATTAGGTTCTTTCCTATCTTATTCACATTTTAGTTTTATCAAGTTACTTTGAGTTCATTAATTATGATTAAGTGAAAATTTCCTAGTGTACATGAGTTGCAAAGAATTCATTTAACATCATGTTAATGAAAAATAATGCAAAAAGAAGTATTTACAGCTCATTACAGTAAGATGTTTTCATTTATTTCACAAATTAAAAGTATAATGGACCCACACAAGCCATGGGAATAACTCTAAAATCAAGTACATGAAAAGAAAGTACATGTGTATAAAGCTATGAATAAAAGAGAAAGGAAAATCCATCATTTCTGTTCAGATGGATTTTCCCACGCTTGGTTCTTATTTTCCTCACCCACTCCTCTTCTCTCGTCCTTAGCAAGTACCTAAAAGAATAAAATTCAATGGTTATAGATCTGCATTTTCATTCCTATTGTACTCATAACTTCATACAAGTGGACTCTCTTAACAATGTACTTGAAATTCCAAACAATATAGAAAGGAATGTAAGAGCGAGAATGATATTTTCAGCATGTCACTTGATGAAATCAGCATTAAAAGAAAGGCTTCTGGCCTTCACTTGTTTTTCTAACTAGTTTTTCAAAGGTGCAGATTTAGAATGAAAGGTACATTTTACTCGTGTTTTAGTCATGGTTACAATAACAAGTGGGAGAAGCACATATTTCTCGGATCACACAACTCATAAAAGTGGAAAAGATAGAGTAAAGATTACAACTTATATCATGAATTTGAGCATGCTTACACAAGGGAAAAACAAGTACAAAAATCATTCATTATAGGTTTTGTGCTATGATAAAAGCATTGCTTATTTTCATATTTTATACCTTTCCATAAAAGGATTACGGTGTTTCGAGATAGAAGAATATAGTTTAATCTCTACGGTAGTATGTTACAAAATGCATAATTCTCCATAGACCACAAGCAAATTATTGAGCGAGATAATACTTAAAAAAGGCACACAAGAGGTCCACGCAGAAAATAGGGCATTTTCAAAGGTGTGAATGGATAAGGGAAACACGCGCGTGAAGGATAAGTTCATATTTTGGGACTTAGTTATTTTTGCGGATGACGGTCTATTTTTAGAGATGGCGTGCAGAGCACATAAATGAGGCAGATACTTATGTGCCACGCATTGGCTATTTTTGGAGGATCAGCTAAAAAAACTTTGCATGGATGTGGACTAAGAATAGGTTTATCACTGCCAGTTAACTAAAGGAAGTCTATTATTAGCACACTTGCATGTGGGGATGTGGATGTAAAAGTGTGTAGCTAATAATAGCATGCGACCTATTTTAGGATTGGATAAGTGGTGAAGGGAAAGTCCCCACCCTTATAAATATGTAGTGAATTGTGTAGTAGAAAAATATATTTCGAATGAGTATAGAGACAGATATATATGTATGTATGTGTGCAAGACTGGACTACTGTATCAGATCTGTGCACATATGGGCATAGAATACCATTACTTGTAAGAAGCTTCTATGTAATTTTCATATTTAATACAATGGAGGATATTGGCTGAATCTAAGTGTTAGTTTTGTGTGTATTTAGATCTAGTATGTTCTTGATTTCATCATGGTTAATACTTAATTTTGTTCTCCCTTAGAAATAGATCTGGCATGCTCTACAGAATGATGTATTAATAATGGAACTGCGTGTATTAAGTCTTCAGCATGCTAACATCCTACAACAACAATCCTAAAGAGGGACCTGGTACCTTTGTGCGCTTTGGGTGAGCACTTAGTCTAGGCTGAGTGATGTGCCAATGTGCCTAGGGTCTTATTGGGCTTGTATTACTGAATTATAGGCTACATCATTGGTTCCATTTTTGAGACCTCTTTTTCAGTTTTTTTCAGGATGGTTCGTGATGAAGACATACTAGTTGACCTTAACAAGTGTTGAGGAGTGGATACATAATCTCAAAGAAGAATATGCATGGTAGTTCAACACTTTGGATCTGAGTTTAACGCACGCATGTGGGTGGAACAGAATCTATATGATAGTTTATATGAGAGATTTTTCATTATCTTTCTAGTAGAATTATACGAGTGGTTGATTTCTTATGCATCTAAGTGAAATTGGAGGTATCGTGCACTTGTTTGGACACAGGAAGAATTTCAGGCCCTTTATGATGCTAATATGATTTGGACTCGAGTTGTGGATACATGGTTCGTGGTGTTTTGAATAGTTATATCTTGGAGTACTCAATTTCCACTTATTCATGTCCAGAGGTAGTTGAATTCCAATTTTTACAATATCCAAGGGAACTTACCTGCAAGGCATTCCACTAGCGATCAAGATCTTGATGGTAACTTTGAATCTGGAGAGTAAACCGATGGCTAACTAAACCCCACCACGTGCGAGGGCAGAAGTAGGTTTGGTGAAGGATGGCATACCTAGTGACAAAAAGGTAGAGAGAGGAAAGGTGGCTTAATTATAATGAGGCGTGTGAGAGGGAGGTAGAAAAATAGTGTAACATTGCAAAAAGTATGGCGTTGAGGAGAGAGATGGCTCGTGAAGGATTTGAAGCTCACGTAGAAGACATGGAGAAAGAACATCAAGAACTCCCCATCTGGGAAAGTATGACAGGATCCTTCCTTGGCCTCTAGCATAAGTGCACCAGTAGAGACTACCTGGGCTACGGATGTGCATCTGAATCCACCTGGCAACCTTTCCCTTGCGTTTGGTTTTTTAGCATCTAGTATAACAAGTACTCAACAAGCTAGTTCAAGTAGTGGGATAGTATGAGCGAGTCTTATAAGAGGCATAGCAATGGCAGCACAAATGAATTTTTGTTATATGGGAGTATCTTTTTGGGTGTATCATCCGCATTGAGAATATGGGCATGCCTATTTTTGGACTAACTTCCAAGAGTGGTAATGCTTCGCAGACTATCGTGGTATAGTTCGGTTCTACTATTAGGACAAGGAAGTACATCTTCCGCTTCAACCCCAGCCTACGCTTTTGGGATCAGGAGGCATAGGTAGCTCTAGTTCAAGTGGATCTAGTGGTTCTGGAGGTAGAGGAAACATAGGAGGTTCTAGATCAGGTGGGCAAGGTTCACACCAACCCCATAATATTTACATGGAGATGTCTCTTCATCTTCTAGAGTATAGGGGCATAGAAGATGTTGTTGAATATGTGCATATGTGTGAAATATTGTGGTGTGTAAAAGGAATCATGGCTTATGAGTGTAGGGCAAGCTAATTTTCTACTATGTTACAAGGGTGCACACACAGCTAGTATAGAAAGTTTGACCCTGATCAGACTTGCGTAGACTATATAGCTTTAAAAGATGCATTCCTTAAAGAGTTTCACATCCTGAGTTTGAGTAGAAGAGTATAAGTGCACTCAAGGATATTAAGTAAGGCACTACTGAAAGTTTTAGAGAGTATGATGCATAGTTTAAAACATTATTATCTAAGCTTTCTTATGACATACACGCAAGCCAAGATGCACAATGGTTCGTTAGGGGATTGATTACCCGTTTTAGGAGGGCATTATCACATAAGACATACACTAATCTGTAAAGCACTTGAAGCAACCTTGCATGCTGAGGTAGTTAGAAGTATAGACACTAGGGTGAGCCTATTTTTAGAAGCACAAATCGCATCTATTTAAAAACAGTTAGAGAAACTATTAGAAAATTCAACACATGAGACATGCACAGGGATTTGGTGCATAGATTGTGAAGTAGAAGGTCACACAAAAGATAGTTTTCCTCGTAGATCAGTATGCTCGTTGCTATTAGATTGTGAGATATGCCATTTAAACCATGATGTTAGCCGCTGCCCATTATTACAACACATGATACGGAAGAATGTTTTAAACAATCAGTAAAAAATTTGTAGGTCCACAACTCATGACACGAGAATCTTTGCCGAGTTGATTGGTTAGATCCATGATGCTATAGATATTGGTGTATGACAGACAAGAGTTTCAGATAACTATAAGGGCAAGAATGAGCATCATGACTAGGATCATAATCATGCACACTATGATCGAATGAAGGACTTTTTGAAAGCGGTCGTGGCATAGGTCAAGGATACCACAAAGTGGATTCGAGAGGGTGGGGCTGTGGTGGTGGAAGAAGTGAGTTCCCTTGCGAAACATGTTATACATATGGATCTCCTTACCACTACAGGTGTGAATGTCCTTAGAATATTACATGTTATTTTTGTGGAAAGAACCATAGATCTGAGGAGTGCCCAGACTTGTATGAGCATCTAAGTAAGCAACATAAACAAGAAAAAAAGTGCAGGGATGGTTAGGATACAACGCCTTGCTTGAAAATTGATGGATACCTAAGTTGGAAGCAGAGTTCAAGGCGTTGCAAGTGAAGATCATGACCTGCGCTGAGATGGTATGTGCTAGAGAAGCATTGCTTTAGAATCCTACCATCACTAATGAGGAATTTCTTCATGCACAATACCCAGACCTTCTCATCAGAAGGAGGTTTATCAAGAAACCATGGAGTTTCTCAATAATCTTGAGGAGATATATAGTACCTAAAAGAGAAATCATAGAAGATGGAGAAAAAGAGAAATCGAGACAGGTCCAAACTGATATAAATGACTTGAGATAAGTGTGCAAATTGTTACACCAAGAGAATACCATTCCCCTATTAGGGAGTTGGTTAAAAGGAAATATTTCATGCGTAAGTGTTGAGACTAGACGGCAGATTCTGCATGTGAATTTTCCCCCTCCTAGCCTAAATTATGACAAGGAAATCACTCTAAATGTTGTTATGGATGGGTGGCTATTGAGTAATATACTAATTGATACATGAATGGAATTCAATGTTCTTACCTTAGATGCATGGGTATAAATGGGAATACCCCCATTACAACCATCCTCTAATATATTGTTCATGGCTAATCGAACTAAGGCCACTCCCATCAAAGTTTTCAAATATGCATCCATTACCATATAAGGAGCCAAGTTCACTAAAGACTTTGAATTTTTATCACTTTGGTAGAGTCGAGATAGCTTCCCAACTCTATTTGGGCATCCTTGGTACTATGCAAAATAAAGCTAATCTTCGATTCAACAAGGGCTATATCAGTTTTGAAAACAAGGAAAGAGTTATTATCCCTTTAACAGATGGAAAATAAGCTCCCTATGTTAAGACCTTAACTGAAGAAGATCTAAATAGGATTTATGTACATGTCATCCGAGATCCATAGATGATTGAGCCAACCAAATAAGGACTAATTCAGTGGGAGGATGCACAGTATATTAGCGATACTACAAGTGTTGCTTGTGATAATTGGGCTCACAAAACTTATGAGTTGGTAGGGTATGAAGTAAAGAGCATATTCCCTAGAGGCAGTAAACCACGTTATATTAGGAGGATAGGTAACAACTCGGTACCTTGTTACAAAAGAGAAGGAGATCATATGGTATTCCTATGCTCCATGGAATAACAATGGATAGACCTGCTAGAAAGAAGAAATATCCTAGCATATACATTACGTGGGACATCAACACGCTGGTGGGTGGCCCACAAGGATAATCTTGTAGGATGGAATGAAATTAGGATTTCTCTTACTACTAGGTTCTTCAGGAGTAATGCACCTTCTCAAATCTGTACTTATTATGGTAATCAACTTGTTCAGCACCATGTTCAAAAGTGTGAGAGACTCTGGAAAGAAGGGTAGGAAGCTTTACAACCTTCATTATGGGTACATAAGTTTTATTCCACTTTATACGGCTCCACATATGCTTGGTATGTATATGTAAAAATCCATAGAGAGACTGGAAATAGGCAAGAGTTGATTGTAGGAATGGCTCGGACATTTGACTTCTTCTCTACAAATCATCTGGTGGAAGAATCATTGAAAGTCATAAAGCTCTTAACTATGGGAGATAGTGCCAAGGCTGAAGAGATGCTTCAGGAGTTATTAGATGAAGGAAACTTAGGAGTGTATCTTATTGAAGAAACAAAGATTGATTCCATACTACTTTAATGCACTTGCCTTGAGAAAGACAAAGGAAAAATGGTCTACTTAGTGGATGACGAAGAAGTAGAAAATCTAGATCTAAATCATTCAACAGTAGGCGTAACGTGTTGGAAAATACGAGATACGGCCACGTACACCTATCATGAACCTATGAAGACAAATACGGTGAATATTGGAACAGATATCGAGCATAAGGAAGCCACAATTGAGACTACTGGTTAGACTCAAGTGGCAAAAATCATAGAGTTACTAAGGGATCGCCAGACTTATTCCCTAGGGGTGCCATGAACTTAAATGCATGCATGAATCGTTAGGGGAGATGAAGATAAAGCTTAAAGAGGGTGAGTGCCCGATTAGAAAGAGACCTTACATGATGAACCCCAACTTGCATGAAAAGGTAAAAGAAGAGATTGATGAAATGTTGAAGTCTAGGATCATCAAACCCCTTAATGAGTCCGAATGGGATAGTATAATGGTTATCAATATAAAAAAGGATGGGTGTATTAGGATATGTGTGGACTACAGGAGTTGAATGCTACATGTGTAACTCGATCCATTTCCTATGCCATTCACTAAGGAAATTCCGAAGGCATTGCGGGCGTGAAATATATTCATTTGACGATGGGTTCTTTGGGTATCATGAGGTTAGGATTGCCTAGGAGGATTAGGAAAAGACTACATTTACTATCGAATGGGGTAGCTTCGCCTATATTGTAATTCCTTTTAGTCGAAAATGTACTGCTTTGTATTTTCAAGCATAGTTGTTCAAGCATTCAAGGAATTTATTCACAACTTCTTACATGTCTATTTAGATGATTGGATAGTGTATGGATTGTTTAAGGATCATTTTGACAATCTGCGCTTGATGGTTAAAAGATGTAGACAATTGAGTATCTCATTGAACATCAATAAGTGCATATTTTCTACATTGTTTGGGATACTTTTAGGACACATAATCTACAAGGAGGGTTTGTTGGTTGATCCAACTAAGGTTGCAGTCATTATAGGCATAAGAGAGCCTACCAATTAGAGTGAGGTGCATGGATTTTTGGGTCATATAGGATATTACAAAAATTTTATTAAGGGATATGCCAAAGTTTCTGCACCATTGGAAGAGTTACTAAAGGGAAAGGTACGTTCTACTGGGAGAACTGCAATTGTACGCATTCGAGAAATTAAAGGAAAAACTTACTACCACACCTATTCTGCGTTTTCCTTCATGGGATCAACCATTTCATGTACATGTTGACGCCTCTAGCATGGCCATTGGTGTGGTGTTGGCTCAACCTAGAGAAGGTATTGTAGATCATCCTATCTATTTTGTTAGTAGAAAGTTGACTCCTACAGAATATAATTACACAACTACAAAGCACGAAGCTTTGTCAATGATCTATGTGCTACATAAATTCCACCAGTACCTACTAGCTACACCATTCATCTTTTATACAAATCACATGGCATTGAATTATTTGGTAAATAAACCTATTTTACAAGGGCACATATGTCGATGGGTGCTCTTATTTCAAGAATTTGATTTCATAGTTGTGGTAAAACCAGGGAAAAGTAATTCTGACCAAACCATCTATCAAGCATACATCGAGAAGAAGCACATGTAATTGAGAATACCATGCCAGATGCATAGTTATATAGGTTACAACGAGTGCCATCAGAACTAGAGGACATTTTTTTCCTTCTACGAATAGGGATGACACCAGAAGGAATGAAATCCTTAGAGAATAAACATCTTGCTATATGTGTCATACCCTATATGTGAATCAGTGGTGACCTACACAAATTATGTCGGGATGAAGTATTGCGTTGTTGTGTATTGGAACATGAGCATATGGGTATTATGGAAAAATCCCATGGTGTATTATTGCAAATGGCCACTATATCGGTGATGCCACTACATGCAAGATTCTACTCATTGGATTATGGTGGGAGACCCTATATAAATATTGTAAGGAGTTTTGTAAGGCATGTGATCATTGTCAACATCTTCCAAAACTAGGTCAATGAGATGAAATGCCTCTTAGACCTATTACTAGCACAGAGTTTGTTTAGGAAATGGGCTATAGATTTTGTGGGTCCTATTTCACCAACTCGTGCTCAATCGGATCACACTACATCATAACTTACAGACTATCTCGACAAGGTGGGAAAAAGCATCACCTACAAAGGTTTGTATAGCAGCTACATCGCTTAGGTTCCTTTGGGAAAATATTATTACACAAGATGGGATGTCCTTTAAGTTTGACTAGTGATAGGGCCACACATTTTCTTAATGAGACAATCGAATTTTATTGGATGAATTCATTATTGCACACCATAAGACTACGCCTTATCATCCTCGGAAAATGGAACTGCTGAGGCTTTCAACAAAGTTTTGAGCCGAGACATTGAAAAAAATATGTGATGTTCAAGAAAGGATTGAGATGATAAAGTATCTCGCAATACTTTGGGCATATCGGACAACATATAAAAGGTTGAACAAAGCCACACCATTTTAGTTAGTTTTTGGCGTAGAAGTAGTTCTTCCTATGGAATTTATGTTATCTGCTTTGTGTATTATGTGCGCGGAAGGTATAGCTAATGAGAAAGATTTAGAAGAATGGATTGAAAATATAATCAAGCTAGATGAGCAACGAGCCATAGCACATTGGATTCGAAGCAAGAAAAGGCCACGCAGAAATTATGGCATGATAGGAACATAAGGGATAAGATGTTTGAGATTGGACAAATGGTGCTTCTTTATGACTCTAAGTTCTTGCGCCATCCAGGAAAAATTAAGGTACATTGGTTGGGGTCGTATGTTATCACTTGCATCCTTGAAAAAGCACTTTCCAGCTTAGAAATACTTGATGGAACATGGCTACCCAATTACTTCAACGAGAGTAGCTTGAATCCCTACTATAAATAAGTCTTCTTGGTGTTTGTAATAAGACAAAGATTGCCATTTAGATTAGGCTTTCAATTCCACATTCCCTTAATGTGTTCCTTATTTTTAGGCTATGCTTTGTCAATTTAGTTGGTGTGTTTTGTAATAAGTGCATTTACGTGCCAGAAGCTAATTACTATTTGAATAATTTTTATGCGTAGAGGACTGCATATACTTTTAGTGTGGGGTGGTTGTTGATATCTAGGTACAAGACTATTGGAATTGAACGATGAAAGGAATAAGCTACTACGGGTGTTATTCAAGTCAAAGGATTGCTTCTAAAAAGTGAAAAAATATGGAGATGAATGAAGGGACAATATAATGCGAGGTAAGCGGATGCCATAACAACTACCAGTAAAAGGTGTAGTGACAAGGTACTTGGGTGCAAGGAAGCGCGCTAAAAATGATTCTGTGGCGGAGGGAGGTAGGAAGGCGCACTAGAACGTTATAAGCCCCAGGGCATGAATATTTACCGTAAGTGCGAGCTAACAAAATTGGTCAATAAATGAGAGGACATTGGGTAGTTAAAGGAGTAATAAATACATCCAAAATTTGAAAATATATATAAGGATGGGATGCGAGTTCATTCTTACCATTGTGATTAAAATAATTTGACAAGATCTAAGTGTAAAGAGCTGATAAATCATGTTGAGGTGTGAAAAGTGTGAAACTAGATGTGGAAAGGAGGTTTGTACGAAGGAGAAGCTTATGTTCCCACAAGAGAAGGGTTTGAGCAAAGAAGATGTGTTACAAATGAGCTAGGGCACATGATTTCCACTAGATCACGGATATTTGTGCTAGGATTTGAGTTGCATGTTGTAGAATTCAAAAGATGAGTATTTTTAGAGGATTACAGGGTAGAAATGGTACTAAAGAAGGCAGTTGCAGCGGGAGTTAAGGGAAAGAAGAAGGTGGTCATGGAGGAAGAAGCAATGACCCTTGAGAGCAATTTTTCAGAGATGTAATATCCATAGGGGGTGATAGTAGGCCATGAATGGGATTCCCACATTCAAATAAGCAAGATAAGTAAAGTACAACCATCGTACCACAAAAACTAGGAGCTGGATGCCTTTGTTGAACACAAGGACAAATAAGCGCACGGCGAGAGGACATGTTGGTCTATAATGACGATGTGGAGAAGTTATTGAAAAATATTGGAGTATATCAGTTATACAAGCTCCCCTACTTTGTAAAATATGAGCCCTTATACCAATGGCTCATGAGTAGAGTACACAAAGACTTCTTCTACTTTATAGGATGCAGAGTAAGGATCTCAGCCACATCTATCTCCACAATGATAGGGTTGAAGGCTATAGGTGAAGACCTCAAGGGGGACTTAACAAACAAGGCCACAATTCTAGAGACTAAGAGGGAGTTGGGGTACACCAAGGGTTTGCGCGGCATGGACATAGACAAACTAAAAAAGTACCCAGTTGTGCAGGCAGTTGTGTACCTTGTGACAAAATTAAATGACCGAGAGAGGTGGGCACAAGTGAATACCATGTGGCTGCACGTTGCTAGAAGGATGTTTGAAGGAGTGGTCTATAACATTTCAAGTTACATTGCAAAAACTATTGTCAAAGAAGCGCGTTCAGGAGGAAAGATCAGTTTTGGGGCTGTTTTGTTGTCTCTAGTATTCATGGAGATCGAGGTGCCAGATGGACCAAAGGAGAAGGTATGGGAGTATCCCATGGAGAACAAGTCACCTATAGAATGATTCAGAAAGTACTTGTGTGAAGGATTGATGACCGAACAAGTCAAGTAGAGGGTTGAGAAGTGGTACGATAGGCTCTGCATGACATTCGAAGAAGAGTGGCGCATACTGTTATCTAATTTTTCACACATGTCAAAAGTAGACAACAGTTTCCTATTTCGATCAAATCATGACATTGGTCCCAGGGACCCATTTCTGGTCATCACAGGATAATATGATTAAAATAAATATTATTATGAGAACTCAGTCATTTATTATTGGAGCTCAACTTGATGGGTTGGCCGAGCCCAACATTGAAAAGATTTGACTTGAGTCAAGAAAATATGGGAAAGTTTCCAAAAATAGGATGATTTTATAAAATAGGCCAAGGGCCATTTAGTAAAAACTTAGCTCGCCAAGTAGCTCAGTGAGCTACTTGGTGAGCTGGCCAGGTTGGGAAGGCACTAAGTTAAAATAGAGCTCGGTTCAAGGAATCAAGCTCAATATCGACCCATAATAGTTAAAACATCAGTGGCACATGGGCAAGCTCAAAGGGAGTTTCCCAGTCGATTAGCTTGGCGTGAGTTTTCGGAGCTTGTAGGAATGAAAACAAGGTGTGGTTTAGGTGAGTGAGCTACTCGGGGTTGATGTGGAGTTGTGAACTTGGCTCGTCATGGAGATATCATCGATGAAAATTTGGTGGTGAGTGGTTCAGGTTGAGTCACTCGGTGATAGTGGATTCATCGTCCAAATGTAAAATGGGAAAATGACATTGGATTGGCCATGGGCTTGCCAAAGAAAAGAAAGTAACGACTTGTCAAATTTTAGGCACAAATTAATGAAGGTGAGTCATTTAGTCGAAAACAAGGGTGATGGAGTTGTTAAGATGAATCGGGTGAGTTCTGCAGGAGATACTGAATAACTTGGTTCGGGGATTTTTAGACCTTTGCGGCCAGTTGAAACAATGCCATGGAAAACCAATACAATATCTTCACTATGTGGGGATTAAGAGCTAGCTTTCCAAGTTCAAGACATTGGAGATGGTAAGTTGACATAGGAGTTCCGTGCATGGGAGATTCAAGTGAGCTTGGTCAAGTGGAAATATTGGGTTGGAAAACCATCATGATACTTCCAAGCATGGGAGAAATCTGATCAAATAGCCAAGTGGAGATTATGCCATGACAAACCATCATAAGAATCTCTACGATCGGGTAATTTGAATTCTGCAACCATGGTGGAGAATTGAGGCAATCTTGCTAAGTCATCAATAGAGCTCGGGTCCACTGAGGGGCTCCACCAAGTCGTGGAAGATATGATATTAAATCCTAGAAGAAAGAATCAGTCAACATACAACATGGCCGACATGAGGGAGTCCATTCCATTCCAGAGTGAGTGGAGTACCTAATTAGTCATTGAGTTACTAGAATCGGTGGATCTATTTTCGGAGGCGGGCTAACCACTTAGGGAAAACCAAGGAAAAATTGAAGGAGCTCGGTCAAGTCACGCAAACAAATAGAGAGGCTCAAATGCTTGGAATGGCCTAAAGAGTGAGCCAATAAAATTACACAGGACTGGGCTCTAAGCACAGCCAAATAGTGTGGCCACGACAAGATCTGGAGCCACCAATTAAAATTAAGGGGAGCCCCATGCAGGGGGTTAGCCAAGTTGAGAATCACAGCTTGCTAATTAATAAAGGAGTCCATCCATGCTAAGGAGTGGGTATGCGAAGCTTGACACTCAGAGGAAGGTGCTTCCATGGTAGGCACTAAGCTTAAGAAGAATTCGATGAGATGGCACTGAATGATCCAAGCGAGCTTGAAAGCTAGCTCATCACAATAAAGGAGGTTTGTAGATTGTTGTGGGAAACTAGTCAATTGACTTGAGCTTGAATCTCGTTGTTGAAGATATCAAGCTCATTGAATGAGTGGACACAGGTTTAATCCCACAGTTCGGTCGATATCGATTCTATAGAACTATCTTGGCCAAGACCACATGTTGAAGGAAATGTGAGCCCAAATCATTGACCCTCGGCATTGGACATAAGCCTCGAGCTTGAAAATTTGTTGATGTTAACGGAACAGAAGAAAGGTGAGGTACTCACCAGCCTTGTAAAGTGGAAGGCACCGAGATGATTTTCAATTAGCTTGGGTCAAACCACGATTGAGGCAAAGCACGAAGCAAGTGAATTTTGACACATATAGCTCATTGAGTTGGTGATGGAGCTCGGTTGGTCTTGGGTGCTCAATACCAAAGGAGCTCATGCACAATCAGGAGTAAGCTTGTTTCAATGAAATCTCGGTCTCGGTCATGGTAGATTAGCTCGATCGATGCAATGGTAATGGACTCAGCCGGTACGAATGAAAGGAGCTCGGATGCATGAAGGACCCCTCCCATTTTATTCCAAAGATTTATTGTTGATCTCGAGTGATAATGTAGCACAGGATGTTGTGGAGTGTTCTATGCCGATTCGATCCCAACCGGAAAAGAGTTTGAGGAATTCGAACAAGTAGAGGATAACTCGCAAAGAAATGACTAAGGAACTCAAACAAAGACATGAGCCATTAAGAGGCATGCAAATGAAAAATTGGTCAAGCATTGTTGCCAAGGAAGGAACTCAGCCATTCAAGATTGAAGGGAGCTCGGTCACGTGGATGAAGGAGCTCGACGTGGAACAAAAGGATTTCGTGCTCGTTGGTTTTGATGTGGCGATGTAAAGGGTCGGTTTGGATGCGGTGAGGAAAAGTGAGCTCGGTGCGGTGGAATAGTGATCTCCATGACATGGAATGGTGGGGGAGCTCAATACCAACTCGGTGAGTTGGCTCGGTGAGCCAACCACCGAGTTGGACTCATTTTTGACCTTTTCTTCATGACCCCTTCCTCTTCGAGTCAAACCAGTCTTCTGGGGCCCACCATAATTTTTGAAATTAAATTAATATTTTTATTTAAATATTTTAATAATAATATTTATTATTATTATTTAAATATTTTAATTAATTAAGGAGACTAGGTCAACTAGATATTAATGATGCATGATGGAACCTTCTAAAGTGGTTCAACCAACTGCAATAAATACATCATGTACCTTCAATTTAGGAATGTAATTATGACCTTTCCTCTTCTCTCTCACATATTCTTCTATAAATGTAAGTTGGAGGCTCATTCCAAGGGGTTCCAATAGGTCAAATAGGTTGGAAAGTTAGACATCTTAGGCAAGTGTAATTTTCAAGATTCCTCTCTCTTCTGCAAGTTGTCCTTGTGTGTTGAGAGAACTTTCAAGCCTCCTCTTCAAGATTGTAATGGAAACTATTTCCTCTTCTAAATGTATGATGCATTTTGCACATTATTGAAGCAATAAAAGTGTGTGTTTTGTGACTAATCTCGGTCCTTTCATCCTTCTATACTTCTTTATGCCTTTTCTCATGCTTGCAGGTACACTGTGCAAGTTCACGTTTCTATTATAGGTTCTTGGAGTTCTATGCTTATCGAGTGGTGGATTATTGCATGCAGTTGAGTTGTGGTGTCCATTCACCCTTCTTGAGTTCATCCTTCTTCACTGGGAAACTGATATATTGCTCTCTGTCTAATCAAGTTTAACAAAGGGAACACATGTCTCTTAGTCTGTGGTATCATGTACCCTCTCTAAGTTGTAATAGGTGAAGTTGACCTGTGGTGCACACACCCTCTTCAAATTAACCCTTCTTGAGTCTAGCAACACCCTTTATTTGGTGCATCACCATCCCTAGTATAGTTTCATTTCTGTAAATCTCTTTCCCTAAAACCCCATGAAAATGTTAGCATAGGACTAGATAGCCTTTTTATCACACTAGGAATAGTACAACACTTAGTTTAGGAAGAGGAAGCTGACCTTCTTTGGAGGTTCACCTTGAGCCCAAGTCCCATAGCTTGAGAGGTGATCCCATGTGTCCCAATCACACTAAACATCATGTTCACATTCTGTCCATTCGGAGGGTGTAGTGATTTGGTGACAACAGTTTTTGGCACGCCACGGTGGGAGTAAGAGTTGGTACTTCTCTTCTCACTTACACAAGTCAAAGTACCTAGTGACTCTATATCTCTAGATTCTAAATCTCAATGTGTTAACTTATGCAAAGAATTCAGATAAGAGCTTCTTTAAAGAAAGGAAATTATTATCATATTGAACTTTCTTTGTCTCCTCCAAAGAGAAGATGAAGAGGTGTTTCAACATCACCAGTTGCAGCTCTACCTCATAGGGGTCATTCAAATCCTCCATATAGAAGGTTCACTCCACTAAGAAATAATCAACCTCTTGCTACTATGACACGAAATCAATTTGTTCCCCCTTTCAATGCAAGAAGTCCTCTTGTTGGCTCAACGTGACCCTATACCTGTTGTAGCACACTCAAAAGTTTACCCTTTTACACATGGGAAACTCACATTACTCCAGTGGAACATATTATTGATGTATCTAGTATTTGTGCCATACATAATGTCATGGAGGACAACGTTGCGGTTAGACTTCTTGTTACCTCTTTTAAGGGAAAATCACTTCAATGGTTTTGAGGGTTAAGTGTTGGTAGCATAACCACTTGGGATGAATTAGGAGAAAAGCTTTGTAAATAGTTTGAAGACAAGAGTGATAATATTTCACTTTTGGAACAACTCACTACCATGAAGAGAGCTCCCCAAGAATACATGAGTGACTTCAACTTCGATTCCACAGGACCTGGAATAGGATTCTCGACACTTGTAAATCCTTCTGCACATAATACATTCTTGTATTATTTGCAAGCCTTGAATAGCGATGTAGTAGTCTTGATCCAGTCCATGGTAGGGGCTACATTACCGATGCCTATGACGTTTGCCATAAGAGTGGAAAATTCCTTTATTCAGGCTAGAAATATGGCTCTACAAATGCCAATGCCAATGTCTCTAGATCTTATGAACAATCAGCCTATCATTGCTCCTATTCCAAGCCTCTAATCAACCAGCTCAGTCTTCCTCTACCTCTTCAAATGATCTATTTGAAGTCAAGTCACTACTGCAAATGTTTGGAAATGAGCTTGTTACACTCAAGAGGAAATAGTTTCAATACAATCGTCCATATCAGCCACAAAATCAGCAGTATCAGGCTAACCGTCCTCCTTTTCAAGGGAATAATCAGCTGTAAAATCAAGCTACAAATCAATCTACGAATGTTAGACCTTTTAACTTTCGGAACCCTCTTACTGCTAGTTCATCTAGAGTTATTGTACATGTCCGTAACAATCTAGTTCAAGACTAAGAATGGTGCTACCCTTGTTCTTAAGCCCACAATCAAATTGTTTGACAAAATGGAGTTCTTCACTAGGACCTTATGGTTCAAATCATATCTTCCCCTTCGAGAAAATAAAGATCATGTCTATGTAAGAACAATAGATCAATCGCAGGCACCTGAAGAAACCACTTTGCTAAATTGGCAAGTAGAAGATTTTTGCGGGTTGAATATAGATTCCTCATCAGTAGTGGAAAAAACTCATTCCAAGAAGAGAGAAATGGAACCTCAAACTTCCAAAGCTGATCAAACATCCACTTCACAGCCTTAGACACAAGCGGTGGTTGATAAAGATGTGGGAAAGAAACCACCAGAAATACCTATTAGCCAAGCCACAAGAAAAGAAATTTCATCAGGCATCACGGTACCCAACAAGCATTTTCCAAAGGAGGATCCTAATGCTCAAAAAAGCATCAACAAAGTAGGAGCAATTCCCTTCAACATAGTGGAATAGATGAAGAAAACCAACCTGAGCATTACTATGTGGGATGCACTCTCAATTCCTTCTCAAAGAAACTTGTTACGAGAAGCTCTGAATAGTTTTGGTACAACCAGTAGATCATCAAGTCATTGAGCAACAACTACTATGAGTTTGTGTCAACCAGAAGGGAAAAGTATTCCTAAAGCAAACAAACTTCCACCATTCTATATTTCCCTGATCATTGGCAATCACTTGGTGCACAATTGCAAGATCACTTACTCGTGACGGTAGCTCAAACATGCCCAAACAAATTGCAGATGTACTAGGCATACAATATATGCCAATTACAAGAGGATTTGTTCATTTGGATGGCATGATTATTAATACTATTGGCATTATCAAATCATTTCAACTTACCATCCATGCATGCCCAAGTTTTTCATTCACCCAAGACATATCATTCATTGATCTTCCTCCTCTATTTGCCATCTACCTATCACGATATTTCACTACCAAGATGGGTGGTTATCTATCAGCCGATTGGTCACATATGATTCTCAAGACTCGATATGGAACCAAAGTGACTATAAGGGTAGAACCAATCTACCACAATCATGTATAACCCTACACTACTAGTCCTATAAATGGGAATTACACCATCGGAGATCTAGAAGAAGAAGATGTTGATCATGAACCGACCACTCTCGTTGAAGAAGTCCCCAATACTGTGCTAGATGAAGTAAGTGGAGATCATCAGTATGATCCCTACACTGATGTGTTGGTAGAAGAAGAAGTTGGTTTGCTACTTTTGGAAGAAATGGGATTGGGTACATACTACATTCATGAAGAAGATACAATCATACCGCAACTCATCAAAACACCAAGCGATTCGGAAGGACTATGGAAATTGTTCTTCGATGGCTCAAGAAGTAAGAATGGATCTAGTGTTAGTGTTATGTTGATTTCTCCAGAGGGAGATAAGTACTTCTCATCTTTTTGGTTGCAGTTCAGTTGCACTAATAATGTTGTTGAATACGAGGCCCTCATGCAAGGAATTCAACTAGCCCAAAAGAAGGGGATCAAAGCCCTTACTATTTTTGGAGATAGTGAGTTAGTTTTCCATCAAGTGACATCATGCAAGTGCATCCAAGAATGATCTTTTAAGATCATACAAGAACTGATTCTGGGACTTGATTGAATATTTTGAAGCTTTCGAAATCCATGTAGTTCCTAGAAATCAAAATCAAGATGTTGATAGGCTTGCTACAATTGGCTCGCAATACAACATACCTGTTGATGTCATGAAAGAAGGAAATCAATTTTTCAAAATGGTGGTTTGACCTGCAGTCCCTAATAATGTGAGTAGTTGGCAAGTGTTTGATAGTGACAAACAAATTGTCCTTTTCCTACAGGAAGAGGCAAATTTTACTTGTAAGAAATCAGGATAGGTTGCAAGAGTCATATGGTGATCAAATTATACAATTGAAAATAAATAAACTACCAAAAGGCTTAGTCACTCTAGAATCCATTTTCAATTCAGATGATCAAGCCAAAAGACAAAGTTCTAACATGGTGGTCAAAGAAGAGGATTTTGAGGAAGTCAAGGTAGCGCATGAGAATTTTCTAAAGATTGGCAAAGTGTGTACTTCCAAAGAGAAAGAAGCTTTCATCAAACTTTGTCAAGAGTATCACAACATCTTTGTGTGGAGATATAAATACCTGTGTGGTTTTGATCCAGGTCTAACACAAAATACCATCGAATTGGATCCTAATGCCAAGCCAGTTCACCAAAAAAAGAGGCTGATTAATCCCAAAATCAAGCCACTAATGAGAAAAGAGCTAACCAAACTCATCGAGGCTGTATTATTTTCTCCATAAAGCACTCCTCTTGGGTAGCCAATCGGTGCCCGTAAGGAAGAAGAACAGAGAGATTTGGTTGTAGGTAGATTTCAGGGATTTGAATTGTGCGTCATTGAAAGACCATTACTGTAACATCCCAAATTTCTTGTAAGTTAAATTAACTATAGTTAATTCTAAACAAGATTAGACAAGATCATCATTACGTATAAAATTTGTTTGACTCTTCATATCAAGACCCACATCTTTTGTTGCGGGGCATCGCATTGACAGAACCGAATAACCTCGCAGGGCTGCACCCACCTTGATGATCCTTCCTAAAACATGATTAGGCCTTAATCATAGGTAAAACGATTCATTAATGATAGTGAATCTTTCAATTATTTATTTCGGTTACTTTATTTTAATCGGTTTGGTCATCTTATGTTTTGTTCAACTTTTGCAATGACCATGATGAATACTGCCTCTACTTTATCTGACAATGCTATATCAAACCAGCTTTACGAAAATATTTGAATTATTATTATTTACGGACTTGGTGATTTTTCATTTGTTTGAATATTTTATATGGAACATGGGAATTCAAATAATTATTACGATAACATATTGTTGGCAATATGTGGACTTATATTATGATGATTAATTTTACCATTAAAATTAAGTATCAATTAAAATAAAAATTAATTTTAAAAATGCATTATTAATTTGTGAAATTATATATTTAAATCCTAAAAGGATTTGGCATGTAAATCAAAAGTTAAAAAGTATAATAATAATAATAATATTTTAATACTTAAAATATGAGAGTTTTGAAAGGGACATGCCTTCATCTGACACCAAGTATGTGGCATCACGGCATGCATTGACACATGAAGCAACATTTGGAAGCCCAAAAATTCTCCATTATAGTATAGTTTCTTCATTATATTCTCTTTTATTTTTCCTTTTTCTGTTTTCATTCTTCTCTTCTGGAATACCTACGTAAGTTTTGGAGGAAAGAAGGATTCAACTTGTTGGAGTGGAAAGAGTAAGAGGTTCCTTATTCTAGGTTTACTACAGGCATGAATATCTTCTTCTTTCTCTGCAACATTATTTGTAAATAACGAGGAAATACACATTCTATTTTAAATGGCAATTAAATGAATTTGTGGACAGACTTCCGATTTAATTGCTTGAAATGAAATCTAAAAAGGAAATTGATGGATTATGTATTCTCTTAAGTTTCCTTTGTGTGGTTTTATCTAAACGTAGAAAAAAAACGTAGATGGGTGTTCCTAATCAATTTTTATTTTATTTTATTTTATATTTAAATTTGATTTCAAAACCCAAATCGATTTCTTCCTCTGGATTTTATTATAGCCAACAATAATTTATTTGTATGAACAAAATGATTTCTCAGGTAGTGTGAAAAATGTTTTTACCGGTATTTCATCATTTTGCTGATATATTTGCTTCCGAATACTAATAATTTCTAAATAGAAAAGAAATTAATGCTGGAATGCACCGATTTGGATATGTATATATGTATGTATGTATGTTTGGAATAAATTTATTGTGCATTTTATAGAGTTGCTCATTACCTAGAGGGAATATGTCTAATTGGTATTTGGAAATGATGATTTCTGACTATTTTGTTAAGTTGTTTGTTGATTGGAAGGTAAGAAAAATAATAGTTGAATATGTACCATGTGAAGCATGATTTGCTTGTGGTTTAATCAAAATTCATATGCTGAATGATTGTGGTTTGATTATGCCTTGGTCCTTGTGATTAGGTGAAACATGATTGCTGAAATATAAATTGGTTGTTCTATTTGTGTACATTCATAATTGTATCTTGATGAAAAACATGTATTAATACATCCTCGATGTATTACCATACGATTGTTGATAAAATAACTTGTATATCATTTCATATTTTATTAAATAATTGCATCAAAAATTGGAGTTAATATTCGTGCCAATTCATTTTGAATCGACAACATACCACTACTCCATTCTTGCAAGACAATTAGCCGTCACGTTCGGATATGTAGAAACTCATGTCTTGTGAAGTTTTGTCGTAGCATGGATCTAAATGAGATACTTGGATTTCAATTTGTACAAGGATGATAGCCCAGAATTTTGACTAAATTTATTGGGATCTTGGACCCATTTTTAATAATCAAACCTCACTATGTAAGAGTTACCGTAAATAGTTATATATTTCACCTTAACAAGATATGTAATTTATGATTTTAATAAAGAGATGATTACCTTGTATGTAATAATATTTCAATATGGGTGAATGCTAAATACTAGAAGTAAGAAATCTTTCTTATCATAAATTGTTAAATTTATTTATTTGATATTTGTCAATGTATGAAGCCGATAGTTGGGCAATTATCAGTAACAATCAATTGTCTTTAATTTCTTAATTAAATAAGCTATTTAGTGGCGTATCTAATTGAAGGAATAATTAAATATAGATGTTTTAATATATATTTAATTTGGCCTTTCAATAAACTTGTATTAATATGATAAGATTGTAAATCCTGTTGTATAGAGAATGGAAGAGTATCGTTGTAAAAGGTAATTTAAGGTTAAAAAAACAAGCATCAGGAAAAGAGAGACTAAATGGGATGGTAAATAGATGAAAAGATCCATTAGACTTATCTCATGATGATCCTAGTTGGCCTTTGGCATTTATCTCGATATAAACTCTTGCAAGATAGGTTAAATTGGAAATAAAGTAAATACAAACTATAAGATCTAGATAACTGTGAAAGGGATAGTTGTGAGGTGGTAGAAGACTTAAACTCATAAGACTAGTGTGTTGTCTTGAGTTTAGCTGTAACTTGCACGGTGGAAAACTTTGGCCAAAGTAATGCATTGATGGTTGTGCATTGTCTGATCACCTAGTCCTCTAATTAAATTAAAATTTTCAAGAACTCTTTGATCATGGGAAGTTGAACACTGAACATGAGGTAGGCAATGGTTGGATACCAAAATACAAAGTTGGAAAACTAGCTCCATGGTAGACCCAAGGAATTTCACATAGTTCCCATGATCTTTAAAAAAATTGAGCCGAAACACTAGTAAGCATTGTCACTCAAAGTAGTGGCGAAGGGAGATCGCGGAGATCTGGATACAACCTTCTTAGTCGCACATGGCTTACATGGAAGTTATCAAATAGATCAAAATAAAAAAATTTATTTAAATAATTTGATTAAATAAATCTGTATGGATGTGGCTACGTAATCTATTTTTATGTATGTTTAAAAAAATATCACCATTTTTCAGTTCTAGTGATTTTGAGTGTTACAATTACCCTCTTCCATCAATGGAGTAGATCCTTCTAATAATGGTAGGAGCTCAAATATTTTCTTTGCTTGATGGATATTTGGGTTATAATCAAATCCTAGTCTAAGAATTTGACAATTCAAAATGGCTTTCACTATCAAGTGGGGCACATATGCCTACAACAAAATGTCATTGGGATTGTCCAACATTGGGACTACTTTCCAAAGAGCCATAGATATGGTGTTTAAAGGACTAATCAATGATATCATCTTGGTTTACCTAGATGACATAACTATATATTCTAAGCATACGAGATGATCACATCATGCATCTAAGGAAGGTTTTCGAAGGTGTAGGGAATTTGGGTTTTCACTCAATCCCAAGAAGTGTATTTTTGCAATGTACAAAGGAAAGTTGTTGGGGCATGTTGTTTCAATGGAAGGTTTTTCAATCGATCTAGCCAGGATTCATTTGATTATGTCCTTGTCTCTCCCAAGTCATAAGAAGGGTCTCTAGAGTTTTCTGGGAACCATAAACTTCGTGCGGAGATTCATTCCTCAATTTGTGACATTGGCTAAACCACTGAAAGCCATGCTAAAGAAAAACATGTCATTCTCATGGACAAAGGAAGGACAAGAGAGCTTCAAAGCTATCAAAACAAAAATTTCTCAAGCTCCCACGCTAGTGAACCCCATGTTTGATAAAGACTTTATCCTTTATGCTTTTGCAGGTCAAGAGAGCATTTTAGGGATCCTCACCCAGCAAAATGATGATCTGATGGAGCAGCCAATTGCTTTCTTCATCAATACCTCAATGACTACAAGTTCAAATACTCATTCATTCAAAAACAAGTCTTTTCGAGTTATTAGAGCTTTGAATAAATTCAAGCACATGTTTTCCAATAACAAAATTCATCTGATGGTGTCTCATCCAGGTGTCAAGGAGTTTTTGCTAAACAAAGAGATGAACGAGAAGCATGCTAGATGGATCACAAAGGTGATGGAGTATGATGTACATATCAAGGTTACCAAACTTTTCAGAGGTAAAGGTTTATGTCAACAACTTGCTGCAGACATGGAATCAAAGGGTGATGAGGATACAATGCTCCTAAACACTAATGAGAGTGATGGTCAAGTTTACTAGTTATCCAAGGATAATTTCCTCTTCTTAGGAGTATATCCTATGAACATGGATAAAATTCAAAGGTAGACTTTCCATATTCAATCTATTCCATATGTTTTGATAGATAACGTTCTCTTTCGAAAGGATTTGAAGTGTCCTCCTTTGGTGCGTAAGACCGGAACAGTGAGTAAGATACTGGAAGAGTTTCATAATGGCCTATCTAGAGGACATTACTCTACATGAACAACTAATACCAAGGTCATGTGGGCCAGTTACTATTGGCCATATTTGTTCAAAGATGTCCATCTCTGGGTAAGGAGATGTAAAGAGTATGCCTTCTTCACAGGCAAGCAGAAGATGGCATATCTTCCACTGCATCCAATTCAAGTGGATCAACCCTTTGTTTAATGGGGGTTGGACTTCATTGGAATGATTAACCCTTCATCTAATGAAACACATAAATGGGTGCTTACTACAACAGACTATTTTACTCGATGGATAGAGGTGGTAGCATTAAAAGAGAGCAATGAAAAGGCAGTTCTGGATTTTTTGGAAGGTATAATGACAAGGTTTGGTGTTCCTTTTATAGTCATTTCAGAGAATGTGATGGATTTTGTTGGTACGAAGTTGAGTGAATGGGTTTTTAAAAATGGAGTCTACATCAAGACTTTGTCTAATTACTATTCCCAAGGAAAAAGATTGGATGAGTCTAGTAACAAAAACCTCATAAGGATTATTAAGCGCATGATGGAAACTAACAAGAGGACTTGGCATACCTAGCTTAAGACTACCTTATGGGCTTATCGAATCACACCTAAAAGGGCCATAGGTAATTATCCTTTCGTGCTTATATATGGAAGGGAATCAAAACTTCCACTCTCCTTGGAGTTACCTTCTTTGGAGTTAGCTCATCAACTTGAAGTTATGGAGAGTGATCCTCTGACAGTAAGATTCACTAAACTCATGGAGTTAGAGGAAGTATGAAACAAGGATATGAAGACTTTGGAGCAACATCAGGCTTAGGTTAAGAAATATTTTGACAAGAAGGCATCTAACAAGTGTTTTCAAGAGGGAGATCTAGTCCTCAAATGGGATGAAGACAGGGCCAAGCTAGGAAAGCACGCTAAATTTAACGCTCTCTGGAGTGGGCCATATATCATCACGAATTGCAAAGAGGTGAATTTATTTCATCTATCAAAGCTCAATGGAGAATAATTTTCCATTCATGTGAATGTGATACATCTCAAAGCTTTCTTTTGAGAAACGTTTCTCCCCCTTTACAGTTTATTTATGTGTTTTCCTCCAAGTGCTTATGCACATTGTTGTTGTGCGTTTTTGTTATTTTTCTTTCCTTGTTGCTATGTTTTTGTGTTATTCTTGCACATTGTTTCATCATTAGAAGGTGTCAAAGAGAAAAAGATCCAAAGTTTCAATGGGATTTTCATGATCTGCCTCATCTAAATTATGCAGTGTTCCATAGATGTCAAGCATTCAACAAATTCAGTATACTTCATGCTTAGCATTCTAGGGAGGAAAAAGATCGGTTTACTCAATGGGATTCTGAGATGTATCACAGAAGATCAAAATCACTTTTAAGATTCCAATATAGACTCCATGCCCAATGGATGACTTAAGGCTACTAGAATCATGCTTAGCAGGCAATCATTCCCGAGAGGTCACTAAAAATGTTATCCAATTTTACACACATGTCAAAATTGGACAACGGTGTCCTATTTCGATCAAATCATGACATTGGTCCCAGGGACCCATTTTTGGTCATCACAGATAACATGATTAAAATAATTAATAATTTGCATAATTGAGCTCACCTAGTATTAAACGAGAAAAATTGAGAATAACTTGGTAACAACTCGGTGTTTGCTTAGTTGAGAACTCAGATGTTTATTATTGGATCTCAACTCGATGGGTTGGTTGAGCCCAACATTGAAGAGAGTCGACTCAAGTTAAGAAAATATGGGAAAGTTTCCAAAAATAGGAGGATTTTATAAAATAGGCCAAGGGCCATCGAGTAAAAACTTAGCTCACTGAGTAGCTCGGTGAGCTGGCCGCTAGGTTGAGAAGGCACTAAGTTAAAATAGAGCTAGGTTCAAGGAATTGAGCTCAATATTGACCCATAACAGTTAAAACATTAGTGGAATGTGGCCAAGCTCGAAGGGATTTTCCCGGTGGATTATCTCGGTGTGAGTTTTCGAGCTTGTATGAATGAAAACGAGGCGTGGTTCGGTGAGTGAGTTACCCGGGTTGATGTAGAGTTGTGAACTTGGATCATCATGGAGATATCATTGGATGAAAATTCGGTGGTGAGAGGTTGGATTGAGTCACTCAATGATAATGGGTTCATCATCCAAATGTAAGATGGGAAAATGACATCGGATTCGCCATGGGCTCGCCAGAGAAAATAAGGTAACGACTCAGAAAATTGTAGGCACAGAGTCATAAAGGCAAGTCATTAATTTGCAAACAAGGGTGATGGAGTTGCTCAGATGAATCGGATGAGTGCTTGCATGAGATAGCAAATAACTTGATTCGGGGAGTTTTAGACCTTTGCGGCCAAGTTGAAACAATGCCATAGAAAATCAATACAAGATCTTCACTACACGGGGATTAAGAGCTAGCTTGCCGAGTTTGAGACATTGGAGATGGTAAGTCGACATAGGAGTTCCGTGCATGGGAGATTCGGTGTGAGTGTGGTCAAGTAGAAATATTGGGTTGGAAAACCATCTTGATAATTTTGAGCATGGGAGAAATTTGATCAAATACCCAAGTGGAGATTATGCCATTACAAACCTGTTATCACCGAATCACAGCACCCCTGGATGTTGATCGATTTCTAGTTTGATCACTCTAAGCATCCAGTGTGATTGGATAACATGGGTACTATCTCCAAGTTGTGGGACTTGCTACTTGAGATAGACCTCCAGAGAAAGCTGGTTCTTGCTCCTAAACTACCTGCCACAATCTACTCTAATGCAGGAGAAACTAGCTATTCTAACCTAAAATTCCAAGGGACCAGAGAGAGAGAATGCATAAAATGAAAGCCTACACTAAAGCGGTGATACACCAGAAAAAGAGGGTGTGAGAGTAATCTCCAAATGTGTGAAATACAGAGGCAAAATGCACACTAGAAGAGGTGATGACAGTTCACCATAATCCAGCAAAATGCATTCACAGCAATATTCCAAGCACACACAATAATAATGAATTCCTGCAAGAACATAATAAATAGACACAATATACTTGTAGAAGGATCAAAGGGGCAAGAAGAATGCAAGGAAACACAGCAGGGGAAGATATATCCACAAACTGATATTTTATTGCTTCATGATATGCACAGTTCAATCTATTACAAGATAAGGGCCTGGATCACCATGCAAGGAGTCCACTACAAGGGCCTGCAACACACTGGCTTCACAAAGCAATTTTGACAGAGCTTTGTTACCCAAAAACTCTCCCCCCTTTACAATGAGCCCAACACTTCATTTTATAGAAAAATGAGAAGGAAAAGAGAAGGGAAAATGGAAATCCCGAAATCTGTCCTTCAACCACCTGTAAGAGGCATTAAATTGAGTGGAATGGGCATACATTACTTGGAAAATGCTCCCCATCTTTGTCCCATGTGCTGCAGCAGAGAAGGAATGATGACCATGCCTCTTAATTGCACTCCCAGCTACCAAATAAAACACTGTTCTGAACCCGGCCACGTTTTCTTAAAAAACTCAATCAATTTTTTATCAAATCTAGAATTTCTTGATTTTTGTGCATCGGGCTCGGAACCACGATTCCAACGGTACCAATTTTGTGCGATTTCGTTGAGAAATGCAAAAGTTATGGCCTTCTGAGTGCGGGCAGCTGTTTTGGGCCTGGCAGGCGTTTTCTGTCATTTGACGGGAAAGAGCATTTACTGACTGGAGCCGCACACATTTCCTTTATTTAAATATATCTATCCTCATTAAAATTAAGAAATCCAGTTTTTGTGGCGTAGAGGACGTCGTGCTCGTTCCAGAAAGTCCAATTTTATCAAAATCGGAGCTCGGAGTCAAAAGTTATGGCCGTTTGAAGTTTCCGGACCAAACGTTGACTTTTCCTTCTGTGACACGTGTCATGATTTGATTGGTCCTCGGCTCCTTCGGGTTTTCGCGTCCCGGATGTCCCTTTGTCCCATTTGGCATAGTGCTCTTTGTGCTGATTTCGGGCGAACCGCCGGTTCGCGCCCATTTGGCCCAAATGTCCCAGTTTGTTTCGGACTGCTTGTTCCCATTTCGCCCGGTTCGGCCGGTTCGGGCATTTCTGTCCCATTTGTCCCAAAGGCGACCCTCTCAGCAGTTAGTCGATTTTTTCTCTGTCGAACCGGAATTTCGCGCCCGCCGCGTACTTTTGTCCCATTTGTCCCTGCTGCGTTTCGGACTGTTTGTGCTGATTTCGCCCGGTTCGGCCGGTTCGCACTTTTCTGTCCCAAACGTCCCAGAGGCGACCTTGAGCGGGACTTAGCTAATTTTCACGATTTTTCCTGGATCAACCTATTTGCCTTCTGCAACCCTTTTTTTTTTTGCATTTTCTCAGAACTTACTCTCTTCCTCTTGGACAGGGGAGTTAGACAAATATGAGGGGACCCTAGAAACATGACCTTTCACTCTGAATCAACATAATTGCTTGGGATTAAAGAATTTGATGCATGTTATCAAAATTACCTTGAGGGGTGAATTTTGGATAACAAAACCATTGTTGATCGTGAGAATAATTGTCAAAGATCACACAAGAAGTCCATGTAGGAGAGAATGTAGGGATCAAGGGCGTGGAGGGATAGGAAGAACCCGTGCATAGAGGGCAAGTTCAGCATTTAGGACTTAGCTGATTTTGAGCATGACGACCTATTTTTAGAAGATGGTGTGTGGAACACACCAATGATGTAGAGACATGCACATCATGCATTGTCTATCTTTGGAGGATCAGATTGAAGCATTTTTCATGGAGATGAGCTAAGAATAGGATTGACACTTTAGTTAACTATAAGAGGTCTATAGATAGCACACTTGCATGTGTGGCTATGCTGCGCAAATGGTATGTCACTATTAATAGCATGCGGCCTATTTCTAGAATAGATAAGTGGTGAAGGGAAATTCCCCACCCTATATATATGATATGAATCACATAGTAATAAGAGATATGTGTGTGATGGATTTATGAAGGTATAGAGATATATGCATATGACTGAATTATTGTATCAAATCCATGTGTGCATTGGTATAGATTGACATTATTGTAAGAAACTTATGTGTTTATTAATAGATGGAAGATATTGGTTGAATCTAAGTGTCATTCTAGTGTGTAATAGAGTAGTGCATGTTATTGATTCAATCATGATTATTTTTAAAGCTTTTTCTTTCATAGATCTGAATGCGGCGTGCATTGTAGAATGGTGGATTAGTTATGGATATATATGTTTCTTCCTTCATCACACTAACATCGTACTACAATAACCCTAAAGAGGACCTAGTACCTTTGTGTACTTTGTGTGAGTGCTCGATCTAGGTGAGTGATGTGCCAAAGGTGTCTAGGGTCTTATCTCGGTAAATTCTAGGCTGCGTCATTGGTTCCATTATCGGGACCTCTTTTCGATTGTTTTCGAGGATGGTTTGCGATGAAGACGTCTTGGTTAACTCTAAAAAGGATTGAGGAATGGATACACAATCTAGAGGAAGAATATGCACGGTGGTTCATCGGTGGATCTGAGTTTAACAAACACACTTGGGTAGAAAAGAATATGTATGACATCTTATATGAGAGATTTTTCACCATCTTTCCAGTAGAACTATACAAGTGGCTTATTGCTTATACTTCTCAATGGAATTGAGGTATCACGCACTTGTCAGACATAGGAAGAATTTCAAGCCCTTTATGATGTTGATTTGATCTGGACTCGTGTTGTGGATATGTGATTTCATGTTGTTCTAAACAGCTATATTCGGAGTATTCAATTTCAATGTACTCTTGCCCGAGGTAGCTGAATTCCAGTTTTGTAGTATCCAACGGAGTATATCTACAAGGTATTCCACTTTGCGATCAAGATCTTGATGGTAACTTTGAACCCGGAGAGTAAACCAATGGCTAACTAAACTTCATCACATGTGAGGGTAGGAACAGGTTTGGTGAAAGATGGAAAACCTAGTGGAAGAGAGGTAGAGAGAGGAGAGGTAGCTTAAGTATAATGAGGCATGCAAGAGGGAGATAGACAAGAAGCGTTTAGTTGTAGAAAGTATGGCATTGAGGAGAGAGATAGCTCGTGAAGGATTTATGGCTCATGTAGAAGATGTGGAGCCAAAGCATTAGGAACTCCCCATCTTGGATAACATGGCGAGATCCCCCTTGGCCTCATAGAGAAGTGCACCGGAGAGACTACTTGGGCCATAAACGTGCATCTTAATCCACCTGGTGACCTAGCCCTTGCACTTGGTTTTCCAGTATCTAGTACGAAAAGTAACTAGCAAGCTAATTTGGGAAGTAGGATAACAAGAGTAAATCAAGGAGTAAGTACATCAATGGTAGGATAGACGGATTCAATGATATTTGGAGGAACATTCTTAGGTGCATCATCCGCACAAAATGTGAGTGCGAAAAATGTTGGATTCATCTTTGGAAGTGGAACTACCTCACAAATTAAAGGGGTTCACTATAGTACTATTATCGAAGAACATGGGAGTACATCTACATGTCCTATTCCATGTACAAGTGGGGGATCAAGAGGTATAGGTGGTTCTACTTTTGGTGGATCTAGTGGTTCTGGAGGTAGAGGGAACATAGGAGGTTCTGGATCAGGTAGTCAAGGCCCGTAGCAACCACAAAATATTTATATGGATGTCTCTTCATCTTCCAAAGTATAGAAGCATGGAGGATGCTACCGAACATGTGCACATGTGTGAAATCTTGTGGCGAGCTAAAGGGATCATAGGCTTGTTGAGTGTAAGGCAAGTCAATTTACTACTACATTATAGGGACGTGCACACAACTGGTGCAGGAATTTTGACCCTGATCAAACATGTGTGGATTATGTAGCAATGAAGGATGCTTTCTTGAAAGAGTTCCATATCCCTGAGTTTGAGAAAAAAGTATCAGTGTGCTCAAAGATATCAAGCAAGGCACTACTGAGAGTGTATGTGAGTATGATGCTCATTTTAAGACACTTCTATCTAAGTTATTTTATGATATTCATGCAAGCCAGCATGCACAATGGTTTGTTGGAGGATTGATTACACCATATAGAAGGGCGTTGTCACATAAGACATACACTGATCCACACGAAGCACTAGAAGTAGCTTTACGTGCTGAGGTAGTTGGGAGCATTGACACTAGCATTGATCCATTCTTCGAGGCACAAATTGCAGCTATGAAAAAATAGTTAGAGAAGCTATTAACAGATTCATCCCATGAAACACACTCAGGAATTTGGTGTACGGATTGTGAAGTGGAAGGTCACACTAAAGATAGTTGCCCTCACCAATCTATACACTCATTACTATTAGATTGTGAGATTTGTCATTTGAATCATGATGCTAGTCACTTTCCTTTGTTATAGTGTGTGATAAGGAAGAATGTGTCTTTCTTTTACAAAATTTGTAGGTCCATGACCCATGATACTAAGGATTGTCGGCTGATTGGTCAAATCTAGGATGCTATAGACATTGGGGTACAATAGACAAGTGTAATAGATAATTCTAAGGGTAAGAATGAGCACCAGGATCGGGATCATAATCAAATGTGCTATGATAAGAATGAGGGGAATTTTGAAGGAGGTCGTGGAAGGGGATGTGGATATCATGGTGGATATGGAGGACGAGGCCATGGTGGAGGAAGAGGTGAGTTCCCTCATAGAACATGTTATACGTGTGGATATCCTAACAACTATAAGTGTGAATGTCCTCAGAATATTGCATGTTCTTTCTGCGGAAAGAACCATAGCTATGAAGAGTGCCCAAACTTATATGAGCATCTGAGTAAGCAGCATAAGCAAGAAAACAAAGGTGTCGGGATGGTTAGAATCCAGTGCATGGTAGAAGATCATTGGATGCCCAAGATAGCATAAGGACTTGAGGCATTGACAGTGAAGATTACTACATGCGCTGAAGCGGCATGTGTAAGAGAGGCATTACACCAGAAGCCTACGATCACCAAGGAGGATGTTTTGTATGCAAGGTACCTAGATCCTACTCATCAAAAGGAATTTTACTAGGATACCATGGAAGTGCTAAGGAATCTTCAAGGTGAGATACAATACTTAAAGGAGTAGAAGAAAGCATCAGAGACAGTCCAAACTAATATCGATGATCTAAGAGAAGTGTGCAAAATGTTGCACCAGGAGAACATTATTCCACTATTAGGAAGTTGGTTAAAAGGGAACACTCCACGCACAATTCTTGAGACCGGATGACAGATCTTGCATGCAAATATTCCCCCTGATAGCATTGACTATGATAAGGAAATTAATCTGAATGTTGTTGTGGATGGATGGATGTTGAGCAATATATTGATTAATACAGTACAGTATAAATGTGCTTACATTAGATGCATGAGTACAAATGGGGATGCCTCCATTACATCCATCATCTAATGTATTGTTTATGGAAAACCAAACTAAGGCCACTCCCATAGGAGTTTTGAAGGATGCATCTATAACCATACAAGGGGCCAAGTTCACTAGGGATTTTGAGGTATTAGCACTTGCAAAAGTAGACAATTTTCTAGCCTTTCTTGGACACCCTTGGTGTTATGTGAATAATGTTGACTTGAGATTCAATAAGGGGTATATCAGCTTTGAGAAAAAGGAAGAAAGAGTTGTGATACCTCTAATAGATGGGAATTCTACACCATATGTTGAGCCTCTAAGTGAGGAGGACTTAAACAGAATTTATGTACGCGTTATTCAGACCCAGAGGTCAATGAGCCATCAAAAGAAGGCATCCTATAGTGGGAGGATTCTCATTCTATTAGTGATACTATGAGTATTTCTTGTGATAATTGGGCTCATGGTACATATGAATTAGTAGGGTGTGAGGTGAAAAGTGTAGTTGTGCATAAGAATGGACTTCATTCGGTTCAACAGATAGGTAGCACAATACCTTGGTATACAAGGGCAGAAGATCTTCTTACATTTTTTAAAGCCATCAAAACACAGTGGAAAAATCAAATTAAGAGAAGAGTTATGTTAGTATATACCTTGTGCGGGACAAAGAAATGCTGGTCGGGTCGGTAGTCACAAAGATAGTATTATAGAATGGGAAAAGATTGTAATCACCTTATCTATTAGTTTTGTAAGGAACAATGCACCTAGGAAGATCAACACTTATCATGGTGATCAGCACTGTTCAGCATCACATTCAGAAGTGTGAGAGACTTTGTACAGTAGGATAGGAAGCATTACCACCTTCACTCTGGATGCATAGATTGTACTCTACACTACAAGGATGCATACACACCTGGTATGTATATGCAGAACTACATTGAGAGACTGGGAACTAGAAAAATTTGACTACAAGAATGATCCAAACCTTTGACTACTTTTCTTCCCAACCTCCAATAGAAGAGGCATTAAAAATTTTCAAGCACTTAACTATGGGAGATAGTGCAAAAGTAGAAGAGCATATTCAAGAATTATTTAGTGAGACAGAGTCCAGAGCATGTTTTGAAAAGGAAGAAGAAATGGACTCCATACTACTTGAACATGCTTTCCTTGAGAAAGAGAAAGGAAAGATGGTTTACATCATGGATGATGAGGAAGTTGAGAACCTAGATATTGAACATTCACAAGGGGTGCACGAGGTCTTGGGCGGTGCGGAGACATAGGATATGCATGCCTATCATGAACTAATGAAGAAAAAGAAGGTGAATGTAGGTTTGGAGGCTAAGCCTAAGGAGGTAATCATTAGAGACTACTGGTCAAACTTGGAGGTAGCAAATATCATTGAGTTACTCAGGTATTATCAGGACTTATTCCCTCGAGGGTATCATGAACTTAAAAGCATGCTTAAATAACTAGGGAAATAAAGATAAAACTTAAGGACAATGCACGACCCATTAGGAAATGACCTTACAGGATGAACCCCAATTTGCGTGAAAAGGTAAAAGAAGAAATTGACAAAATGTTGAAATATGGAATTATCAATCCCTTGATGAGTCAAAATGGGTTAGTCCAATGGTGATTAATATCAAGAAGGATGGACGAATTAGAATATGTGTGGAATATAAGGAGCTAAATGATTCATGTGTAACAGATCCATTCCCTACGCCATTCACCGAGGTAATACTTTGGAAGGTGTGGCGGGGCAAAAATATATTCCTTCACATATGGGTTTGTTGGGTATCATCAAGTTAGGATTGCTCATGAGGATCAAGAAAAGACAACATTTACTACTGAATGGGGCGTTTTTCCTATCTTTGTGATGCCTTATGGATTGAAAAATGTTCTCTTTTGTATTCTCGTGCACATTGTTCGAGCATTCAAATATTTTATTCATAACTTCTTATAGGTCTACCTAGATGATTGAATAGTATATGGGCTTGTGAAAGATCATTGTGATAATCTACGCTTAATGTTTGAGCAACAAAAGACAATTGAGTATCTCTTTGAAAATCAAGAACTGCATATTTAATACACCATTTGGACTACTTTGTTAGGACATATAATCTGCAAGGAAGGTTTGTTGGTTGATCTAGCAAAGGTTACAGTCATTCTAGGCACAGGAAACGCCTACCATTCAAAGTGAGGTGTGCAGATTTTTAGGTCATATAGGATATTATAGAAAATTCATCAAATGGTATGCCAAATTTTCTACACCCTTGGAAAATTACTCAAGGGGAAAGGTACATTTTATTGGGAGAACCATAGCGGTGCGCGTTTGAGATATTAAAGGAGAAACTTACTACCGCTCCCATTTTGTGCTTTCCCTCATGAGATTAACCATTTCATTTGTGGATGCCTCTAGCATGGCCATTGGTGTTGTGTTAGCTCAACCTGGTGAAGGTATTGTCGATCATCCAATTTTTTTGCTAGTAGGAAGTTGATTCCTACTAAACAGAATCATACAACTACAGAGCGCAAAGATTTTTCCATGATCCATGCATTGCACAAGTTTAGATAGTATTTGTTAGCAACACCATTTTTGTTTTATACAAATCACATGGCATTGAAGTACTTGGTAAACAATCCCGTATTACAGGGGCACATATGCAGATGGGTACTCCTATTTCAAGAGTTTCATTTCACAGTTGTGGTGAAGCTAGGGAAAAGCAATTCTAGACCAGACCATTTATCTAGAATCAACTCAGGAGAGGAAGCATAGACAATTGAAGAAACCATGCCAAATGCATAGTTATATAGGTTACAATGCACACCCATTGAATTAGAAGACATTTTCTCTTTCTATAGACTAGTGTGGCACCAGAAGGAATGAAGGCATTAGAAAAGAAATATCTTGTTATACACGCAGCACCATTTATGTTAATAAGTAGTGGCCTTTACAAGTTAGGAAGAGATAAATTATTATGTCGTTGTGTATTAGAGCATGAGCGCAAGGATATTATGGAAGAATCCCATGGTTGTATTGCAGGAGGCCATTATGTAGGTGATGTGACTACCCGGAAGATCCTCCTTGTTGGATTATGGTGGGAGACATTGTATAAAGATTGTAAAGAATATTGTAAGGCATGTGATCATTGTCAGCACCTAGGAAAACCAAGGAAAACAGATTATATGCATTTGAGACTAATTACTAGTGCTTTGAACCGTTTGATAAATGGGCCATTGACTTCATAGGACCTATTTCACCAGCTCCGAGTAGGATTGGGTCACACTATATCATTACTTGCATAGATTATCTCACACGATGGGCAGAAGCAGCACCTATAAAGGACTGTATAATAGCTACAACAGCTACGTTTCTATGGGAGAATGTTCTTACAAGATATGGATGTCCTTTAAGCTTGAAAAGTGATAGGGGTACACACTTTTTGAATGAGACAATCAGGATTCTATTAGATGAGTTTATGATTGCACACCATAAAACTACACCCTATCATCCTCAGGAAAATGGAATTGCTAAGGCTTTCATCAATATTTTGAACCAGACTTTGACAAAAATTTGTGATGTTGGAAGAAAGGATTGGGATGACAAAGTGTCATCTGTTCTTTGGGAATATAGAACAACTTACAAGAGATTGAACAAAGCCACACCGTTTCAGCTAGTGTTTGGTGCAGAAGCCGTTCTCCCTATAGAATTTATATTGCCTTCTTTGCGCATTATGTGTGCTAGAGGTCTAGCTGATGAACAAGATTTAGAAGAGCATATCAAGAAGATGATTCAACTAGATGAGCGATGAGCCATAACACGATGGATTTAGAAGAAGGAAAAGTCTAGGCAGAAGGCATGGCATGATAAAAACATAAGGGATAAGAAGTTTGAGATTGGACAAATGGTACTTCTTTATGACTCTAAGTCGAGATCACACATGAAGTCCACGCAGAGAGAAGTCCAAGATCAAGGGCATGGAGGGCAAGTTTAGCATTCAAGACTAAGCCGATTTTGAGTATGAATACCTATTTTTAGAAGATGGTGTGCGGAACACACCAAGGATGCAAAGACGTGCGCGTCATGCATTGTCTATCTTTGGAGGATCATATTAAAGTGTTTTACATGGAGACAAGATAAGAATAGGATTGACACTTAATTTAACTGTAAGAGGTCTATAGATAGCACACTTGCATGTGTGGTTATGCCTGTAAACGGTGCGTGGCTATTAATAGCATGCGGCCTAATTTTGGAATAGATAAGCAGTGAAGGGCAAGTCCCCACCCTATATATATGATATGAATCACATAGTAGTAAGAGATATATGTGTGATGGATGTATGAAGGTATAGAGATATACGCATATGACTGAATTACTATATCAGATCCATGTGTGCATTGGTATAGATTGACATTATTGTAAGAAGCTTCTGTGTTTATTAATAGATGGAAGATATTGGCTGAATCTAAGTGTCATTTCTATGTACTTGGTATAGATTGACATTATTGTAAGAAGATTCTGTGTTTATTAATAGATGGAAGATATTGGCTGAATCTAAGTGTCATTCCTATGTGTAATTGAGTAGTGCATGTTATTGATTCAATCATGATTATTGTTTAAAGCTTGTTCTTTCATAGATCTGAATGTAGCATGCATTGTAGAATGGTGGATTAGTTATGGATATATATTTTTCTTCCTTAATCATGCTAACATCTTGCTACAAAGAACCCTAAAGAGTACTGTGCCTTTATGCACTTTCATGGGTGAGTGCTCGATCTAGAGTGAGTGATGTGCCAATGCGTTTAGGGTGTTTTCTCGGTAAATTCTAGGTTGCATCAACAATCATAAGAATCTCTACGATTGGGTAATTTGAATTTTGTAGCCATGGTGGAGAATTGAGGCAATCTTGCTAAGTCATCAATAGAGCTCAGGTCTGTTGAGGGGCTCCTCCAAGTCATGGAAAGTATGGTATTCAATCTTGAAAGAAAGAATCAGTCAACATACAACATGGCCAACATGAGGGAGTCCATTCATTCCAGAGTGAGTGGAGTACCTAATTAGTCACCGAGTTACTAACAATTAGGTGGATCTATTTTTAGAGGTGGGCTAACCACTTAGGGAGAACCAAGGAAAAATTGAAGGAGCTCAGTCAAGTCATGCAAATGCGAATAGAGAGGCTCAAATGCTTGGAATGGCCTAAAGAGTGAGCCAATAAAATTACATAGGACCAGGGCTCTAAGCACAGCCAAATAGTGTGGCCACGACAAGATCTAGAGCCACCAAGTAAAATGAAGGGGAGCCTCATGCAGGGGGTTATCCAAGTCGAGAATCACAACTTGCCAAATCATAAAGGATTCCAACCATGCTAAGGAGTGGGTATGCAAAGCTCGACACTCAGAGGGAGGTGCATCCATGGTAGGCGTCAAGCTTAAGAAGAATTTGATGAGATGGCACTGAAGGAGCCAAGTGAGCTTGAAAGCTAGCTCATCACAGTAAAGGAGGTTTGTAGGTCATTGTGGGAAGCCAATCGAGAGACTCGAGCTTGAAGCTCGTTGTTGAATATATCGAGCTCAGTGAAGGAGTGGACACCAGGTTTAATCCCATAGTTTGGTCGATATCGATTCTATAGAATCATCAAAAACACTATCTTGGCCAAGACCATGTGTTGAAGGAAATGTGAGCTCAAAGCATTGACCATCGACATTGGACATAAGCCTCGACCTTGAAAATATGTTGATGTTAACGAGAATAGGAAGAAAGGTGAGGTACTCGCAACCTTGTAAAGTGGAAGGCATCGAGATGATTTTCAATTAGCTTGGGTCAAACCACAATCGAGGCAAAGCACGAAGCAAGTGAGTTTTGACACATATAGCTCACCAAGTCGGTGATGGAGCTTGGTTGGTATTGGGTGTTGAATACCAAAGGAGATCATGCACAATCGGCAGTAAGCTCATTTCAATGAAATCTCGGTCTTGATCATGGTGGATTAGCTCAATCAAGGCGATGGTAATGGACTCGACTGGTACAAATGAAAGGATCTCAAATACACATAGGACCCCTCCCCATTTGATTCCAAAGAGCTATTGCCAAGCTTGAGTGATAGCATAGCACAGGATGTTGCGGAGTGTTCTAAGCGATTCGATCCCAACCAGAGAAGAGTTTGAGGAATTCAAATGAGTAGAGGATAACTTGCAAAGAAATGACTAAGGTACACAAACAAAGACATGAGCCATTAAGAGGCATGCGAATGAAAAACTACTCAAGAATTGTTTCCAAGGAAGGAAGGAACTTGGCCATTCAAGATTAAAGGGAGCTCGGTCATGTGGATGAAGGAGCTTGACGGGGAATAGAAGGAGTTCGAGCTCGTCGGTTTTGATGTGGCAATGTAAAGGGTCGGTTTGGATGCGGTGAGGAAAAGTGAGCTCGGTGCGGTGGAATAGTGATCTCTGTGACATGGAATGGTGGGGGAGCTCGATACCAACTTGGTGAGTTGGCTCGGCGAGCCAACCACCGAGTTGGACTCATTTTTGACCTTTTCTTCATGACCCCTCCCTCTTCGAGTCAAACCAGTCTTTGGGGGGCCCACCATTATTTTTTAATTAAATTAATATTTTTATTTAAATATTTTAATAATAATATTTATTATTATTATTTAAATATTATTTTAATTAATTAAGGAGACTAGGTCAACTAGGATATTAATGATACATGATGGAACCTTCTAAAGTGGTTCAACCAACTACAATAATACATCATGTACCTTCAATTTAGGAATGTAATTATGACCTTTCCTCTTCTCTCTCACATATTCTTCTATAAATGTAAGTTGGAGGCTCATTCCAAGGGGTTCCAACATGTCAGATAGGTTGGAAAGTTAGACATCTTAGGCAAGTGCAATTTTCAAGAGTCCTCTCTCTTCTGCAAGTTGTCCTTATGTGTTGAGAGAACTTTCAAGACTGTAATGTAAACTATTACCTCTTATGAATGTATGATTCATTGTGCATGTTATTGAAGCAATAAAATTGTGTGTTTTGTGACTAATATTAGTCCTTTCATCCTTCTATACTTATTTGTGTCTTTTCTCATGCTTGCAGGTACATTATACAAGTTCAAGTTTCTATTGCAGGTTCTTGGAGTTTTGTGCTTATCGAGTGGTGGAGTATTGCATGCAGTTGAGTTGTGGTGTCCATTCACCCTTCTTAAGTTCATCCTTCTTCACTGGGAAATTGATATATTTCTCTGTCTGATCAAGTTTAACAAAGGGAACGCATGTCTCTTAGTCATGCGTTTCTTGTACCCTCTCTAAGTTATAGTTGGTGTAGTTAACTTTGGTACACACACCCTCTTCAAATTAACCCTTCCCGAGTGCTGAAACACCCTTTATTTAGTGCATCACCATCCCTAGTATAGTTTCATTTCTGTAAATCTCTTTCCCTAAAACCCCATGAAAATGTTAGCATAGGACTAGATAGCCTTTTTATCACACTAGGAATAGTAAAATACTTAGTTTAGGAAGAGGAATCCAACCTTCTCCAAAGGTTCACCTTGAGCCCAAGTCACATATCTTGAGAGGTGATCCCATGTGTCCCAATCACACAAAACTTCATTTTTACATTTTTTCCATTCGCAAGGTGCGGTGATTTGGTGACAACACATACCAAAGGATTTACCATCGGTGGTGGGTAAGGCAGTTCAATTTTCCATATACCAACATTTTTACGTCGCATGATTTGCAATGAAGGATGGGGCTTGGAGCCCATGGTGCAAAATTCCATATGCCTTCATAGTGAGGTATTTTTAGGCATCGGTTCACAGGTTCTCAGACACGTGCCACCTAACATTCAATGTAGACAAGGTAGACTGCGACTACCACACACTGAGGAAGAAGTATGTATATCCATGATGTAATGCATATATTGAAAGGCTCATATCAGATGTGTTGAGCATAAAGCCAGTAATTTTTGTTGTTGGAGACATTGGAGCAGCACTTGTGTACCTCTAACTAAAGCCCAAGTTGGAAAACAACAAGTATGTGGAAGATGAGTTCACACTCCCAGGGCCACCAAAGGGTAAGCATACCATGGAGAACATTCTAGTGCCTAAGCCCACAGAGACAATCAAAGTAGAGGATGAGGAGGATGAGCACAAGGATAGTGGTGGTTTGGAACACAGAGGTAGAAGACAACCTCCAAATAAGGATGAAGCTAAGTGCGCAACTACACCACCTCAGCCACAAGAGGGGGATGATGAGGACTTGGATGTAGTCCAAGGAGAGTGCCGATTCAAGAGAGTGTTCAGGAGAATAAGGACCCAAGGTGCTACTCCACAAACAGTGTGTAGATCACCCCGAATCTCTCCATAGAAGGAGACAACTGAGAAAAGGAGAAGGAAATTAAAATTGAATGAGGAAGTGGAAGATTCAAAGGAAAGTGGGTCCAATTCTCCTACATCTCCAAAGAACATAGAAGAACAAAAATATGAAGAAATGAAGGATGGAGAAGGGGAAGAAAAAGGAACATATGAGACAGAAACTGAGACTACTCAGGACATAGAAGCACAAGTCCCAAATCTGGAAGCCCAAGTTCATAAGTAGCCTAGGTCAAGAAGAACAAGTGGGGAATACATTCCACCAGCCATGGGCTATCTTTGAGGAGACAGTAAATTTTTTCGTGCATGTTTCCAGTATAACGACACAAAAAGGAGCATGGTTGGGAGTTAATAGATGAAGATATGGTAATAGTGTGCATAAGAAAACAATTTTCATGGTCGATGCACACACACATGGATGAACTAGACTTTTATGTGTATGAGGAGTCATGCGTGTCAAGGAGATTGAAAAACAACTTAGGCTAGGCACATAACAAAAAGCCTCTTTTTATGTTAGATGAACAAAAGCAATGCTTTGGTGAAGGTGTCGACAGAGTGGCATGACGAAATATGGATAAAGCTGCCACAATTAGGGCACTAAGGGAAGAGATCAAGACTAAGGATGAGGAGAGAGTGCACCTAGAGCAAGAAAGAGACTTGGCAGAAGAAGAACATTATTTTTATCGGCATGGCAGAGGAGATTGGTGACAATGTTTGAAGGCTAGGCCACACTTAGAGCCAAACACACCTAAGATGTTTCTTTTGGAAATAAATTATGTAAGTATATTGGTGGACTTAGTGCTTGAAGATGAACCTCTACGCATGTCGGTGCCAAAGGATCTAGCATAATATGCAGAGTGAGAAAAGGATTCACCGATGCAGAATATTGCATCATATGACGGACTACCGTAAGCACTACATGAAGAAATAAAGAAGGTGGACCAACCTTGAACATATGTACACTTGAGAGGCACTCATCAAAATAAAAACCTGGAGGAGGACAATGAGGTCCAAAAAGTGATGAATAACAAAACATTAGGCCACGCATAAATATTAGCATTGGTTAAATACAATCACATGGTCTTGGCAACAGCCCAAAGACCCACATAAGGATCAGCTAGAGGAGCTTGGGAAGCTCATCACATAGAAGATGGACTTGGTAGAGGGAAGGATGAATACAATTTCCAGCATTGTGTTAGTCTTCTGAATGAGAAAGGCAAGATTGCCCAAGATGAACTAGATTCCATTGCTTTGTGGAAATTCCAAAAAAGTAGAGGAAGCACTCGTTGAGTGGCAAACCTTGGAGGCTGAGATAAAGGAGGAATATCCTAAATTAATTTTTTAGGTTGAAGTGGATGAAGCTACAGGGTAACATCATTCTTTTATGCATATAGATTCATTCTTATTCTTTCCATTCAGATTCTTTAATTCATTTTTTAGACAACCATTACCGGGGTGAAAATAAAATTAGTGTGGGGTAATGTTGAGCAGAGAATACTTAACAAAAGGCACACAAGAGGTCCACGTGGGAAAATAGGGCATGTTCAAAGGTGTGAACGGATAAGGGAAACATGCGCGTGGAGGATAAGTTCATATTTCGGGACTTAGCCATTTTTACACATGAGGATCTATTTTTAGAGATGGTGTGCAGAGCACATAAATGAGGTAGAGACTTGCACACCATGCATTGGCTATTTTTGGAGGATTGGCTACAAAAAAAATTTCATGGATGTGGGCTAAGAACAAGTTTATCACTACCAGTTAACTAAAGGAAGTCTATTAGTAGCACACTTGCATGTGGGGATGTGGTGTAAAAAGTTCATAGTTAATAATAACATGTGACCTATTTTAGGATTGGATAAGCGGTGAAGGGTAAGTCCCCACCCTTATAAATATGTAGTGAACTACGTAGTAGAAATATAAATTATAGAATGAGTAGAGAGACATATATATGTATGTATGTGTTCAAGACTGACTATGTATTAGATCTGTGCACGTATGGGCATAGAATACCATTACTGTAAGAAGATTCTGTGTAATTTTCATATTTAATACAATGGAGGATACTAGCTAAATCTAAGTGTTAGTTTTATGTGTATTTGGATCTAGTATGTTCTTGATTTCATCATGGTTAATACTTAATTTTGTTCTCCCTTAGAAATAGATCGGCATGCTCTGTAGAATGATGTATTAATAATGGAACTACATGTATTAAGTCTTCATCATGCTAACATCCTACAATAACAACCCTAAAGAGGGACCTGGTACCTTTTTGCACTTTGGGTGAGTGCTCAATCTAGGCTGAGTGATGTGCCAATGCGCCTAGGGTCTTATTGGGCTTGTATTACTGAATTCTAGGTTGCATCACAAATATACAATTCCTTCATGCATTAAGAATGATTTACAAGATGTAAAATGCACATTTTCAAATCATGTCAAGCTACATATCAAATTACGATTTACCCAAAGCATCATCGAGATACCAAGTAGCTATCAAACTTGTACAAGAAGGCAAGGTTGTTATATATTGCATGAAAAATTATTGAAAATAGCTTGATCTATTCAAATAAATTTACAGCTATAATCAAGCAACTACCTTTGAATTTAGAAATTGAAATCATCTATTAAATATATTATATAGTTTGAAAGAAAATTCAAGTGATAAAATCAAGACAGAAGGAAAGGTTTCACTTCTAGAAGGTGTCGACATGAAATGAGTTACTGATTCAATTGTGATCATAATATATGACATGATAAACTTTTTTCATCCCGCATGGTTTCCTAAAAGGCCAAAGAAAATTTCAGCATTCAAATAATTTTAGTTTGTAATCAAAATACACATTTGCATTCCTTATTTTAAGTTCTAGAGGAGCACAGTCATAATGATAAAATTGGAAAATATGGTTATATTCTCTTTAAAAATCTTCATCCTTCTTTACCATAGAGTGTGTTGGTGCTCAATTTAATCTTGCCTGTTTTTTAAAAACTTCTCGATCTGCATGGTTTGAAATATTTTTGTCCTCTCAGTATGGATGAGTGAAACTCCTTTCCTTCACCAGGATGTTGTTTGTTAGTCCTTTCCTTTGGTCATGAATCATGTTGAGCTAGGTATTGTTTTCAGTTTCTCTATCCATGAGAAAGAATTTGTAATTTGGGCATGAATTTAGGGTTTCCCCTTCCTTATTTTTTTTTCATAGTCATGTTTTCCCTATCAATTTTTGTCCTAAAATCCATGGAAACGTGGTCCTTTCTGATTGGATGCAGCCCAGTGGGTCTTTTTGGCGAAACTTGTCACATTTGTAAAAAATGCCAAATTGGTCCCACACCCCCAATAATTTACGATTGGCTATGTAAAAAATATAAAGCGGCATGGAAAAATTCTTACTTTGACCCCAAAGATGGACATGTGGTCATATTTCAAGACAAAGGTGGAGAGGTGGATCGTCGGAGCATTTTGAAGATTTTTGCCTTTTTGTGAAAAGGAGGAAAGTTATAAATTGATCTGCAACTCCATGGGAGACAGATTAATGTCACATGTTTGAGTCAGCATTTGAACACTCAAAGTAGGGAGGTGGGTCGGTGGAGCACTTTGGAGTTTTTAAGATTTGTTTTCAAATGAATTAAAGGTATAAAAGTGAGCTACGAATCTGTTGGGGCCCACGTCAAAAGTTGGAAGCAGAGAAGTGGGTCACCGGAGCATTTTTAAGTTTTTGGCCCGCTTCAACTCAAATATTTTCCATGTGGCGGGAATGTGCTCATTTGAGGATCTACCTTTGGGTCTTACCTTTACAGTTGTGCCAAGGAGACACGTGGAGGCTTCCGTTGGCTCCTCTCTATACTTAGACTTCTCAAGCAACTTTCTAAGGCTTAGGACATGTGGAGGGCCCGCACCTGTTTGGGGACTTGCCCCTAAACTTTACTTTTGAAAGAGAGTTGAAGGGACACGTGGATTTTTCCATTGGATCTTCCCATACTTAGACTTTTTTAAGTGTCAATGTATGCTTATTTGGACCCTAGACACATGGAAGGCCTGCGCTTGTTTGAGAGTCCTTATTTTGAGCTTCATACAAAAAGCGTCGATGAGACACGTGGAAGATTCTGACTGGGCCATGCCCATACTTAGACTTTACAATGGCTAAGGAGACTTTCTTAGACCCTAGGCACATGGCACCTTCCGCTAGTCCTTAAACTCTTTCAACAACTTTGTTAGGTTGAGACACATGGTGAGCCCGCGCTTGTTTAGGGTCTCCACTTTTGGGCACCATATCAAAAGTGTGTTGAAGAAACACATGGAGGCTTCCACTGGCTCCTCTTTATACGATACTTTTTCAAAGGCCAAGGAAATTTTATTGGGCCTAAGACACATGGAGAGCCTTGGTTTTTTTTTAGGTCCCACCTCCAAAGTTCATCTTTGAATTTTCACCAAATAGACACGTGGAAGCTTCTTCTAGGCCTTCCCATACTCTGAATTTTCAGCAATCGGTGCAACTCTCTATGGTTCGAACACATGGAGGGCCCACACTCATTTGAGAACCTACCTATAGAATTCACCTTTGTAGTTGCACCAAGGAGACATGTGGAGGTTTCCGATGGCTCCTCTATGCACCTGGAAAACTCATACTCATAGGGCACGAATGCAGGTATCCATGCAAGGGCACTCATTTCTCAAGGTGTATTCTCAAGGGTGAAAAGGATTGCTTTTTAGATCCAGCCATATGGAGCCACCTAAAAATGATTAAAAAGGGGATTTCCTACACGACAAAGTAAAAGAATGATTTAGAAGGACTCACAAAAATTATGATATGGCATCCCAGTCATAGTTGAGGGTCTAAGAAACGTGATCAGTTCATGATTTATCCACCGGAAGCTTTGGTGTAAATTTGTTAAACATCACTTTCTGGGACAAACTTGTAACAAACAAAGGATTCCTCGAATATTCTTCTTTTTGGGGAAAATTTGGGATGAGTGAGGAAGTGAAATGTATAAATGTAATGAAAATACTCTTACAAATGGTCGGCATTTAAATTTTCTAAGAAAATTTGAGAGAAACCATTTTCCCTAAGAGGCCATCTGAGAGACCAGTTTGTTTTCTTGTGTCTTTGGATTCAATTGTGTCAAGGTGGTTGCAAGTGTAAAGCATTGACAAGCTCTGAGATTGTTGAGGAAACTTTCCCCTGCTGATGAATCAGATGAACCTTGAATGACTCTGTGTTGATCATGTGCATTATTGTGTCTTCTTTTCTTTCAAAATGTTTTCAAATATTTTTTCTTGTTCCTATTGCAATCTTATGTTAAAATCTCTCTGAGTCACACAAGATCTCATTCATGTGTTAGTATTGTGGCATTTACAATTTAATTATGAGAAGATCCTTCATCTAGTAATGAAATAAATAATTTAAAATCACTTTACTCTCACTATGTTGATAAAGATTGTTTATAAGCCTATGAGTGTATCTTAGGCGTGATGAACCAGGATTTCTAGCATTTAAATGAGTCTTTAGCATGAGCCTTTGTGTTGAATTCTTGAAGAGTGTGTGAAACCGTGCATCTCTAGCCTCCATTGATGCACACCTTCTAGTTGAAGGGATATTTTAGCTGTCCTGAAGCATTATGTCTTTGAGTTTTCCAATTCTTGTAAAGGCCCTCAAAGATCTGGTACAATAAAATCTATCTTACTTAACTTCCCACCAATAAATTTCTCAAACTATGAATCCTACACGAAAAACCCCTATTTGTATTATGTATCCAAAAATGAACAAATTCCGTTGCTAAAGTATGCAAGGAAAATCAAGATTTAGTCATTGTCTTTAGTAACCCGAACCTTTTCCCAAGAAACATCTCCACTCTCTAGTGTGACAACTCATGAGAGTTATATTTTGATGCATTGATCATATTTCCTCAAGGTTTTCATTAAAATTGTGTAGAGAAGGATCTCTCTATGCCCTTCACCGAGACAGGTTAAAAAACGGGTCCTCTCACCCTGGTTGAAGGCACGGTCCTAAAGTAGTGGGGGTAGATCAAACCCTCGGCGACGTGTTATCCACTTCTCCAACACCCGAGTGACAAAGAGTCCGACAAATCCCATCCCTCGCTATAAATATCATGGTCTATCTTTCCCTAAGCATCCCGCCGCTCGTGATGCTTTCCCCCACGAGAAAATTAATTTGGATAACAACACCGAATTGGCATCATTTCTAGGGATTATTTGAACACCAGGACTTGTTTATGTGGCAACAACACCTGAATTAGCATCATTACTGGGGACTATTTTTACAAATGCATACACATACGAGACCACAGTAATGTTTCTTGCATGATTCAAGTATAAATATGTTGTTTGAACATCATCCTTTGTTGAGATCTGTAAGATTTGTGGAAGACTAAATGTGCATTATGTAGTATTTCCAATTTATAGTGGTTATTGCACTAAATTTGCATCAATGGTGATAAATTTGGGTAAAGGAAGGTCGAGATCTATTAATCTTTACAGAAATTAAGCATTGATAGACAAACCCGGTAAGTTACTTATAATGCATCTGCGCACAACTAAGGTGAAAATAATTAGTGGAAAATCCATGTTGAATTGAATTTTTAATGATTACCAGCTTGCCTTAACCTATTTCAAGTGAGATCGGTCATTAATATGTGCAAAGCTAGAAGGAAGAAGATCTATCTTCACTAAGGACCCTACTACAAAGTTATTTCCAAAATTGGGAAAATCAAATTTAGAAGGAAAAAAAGTTTGGAAAGTTGTTAGAGATCAAGATTCAAAAAAGGAGATATTAGTCATGAAGGGTGATCAATATGTGGCTGAAGATTACCATACGTCTTTAAGTGATTTTGAACCAGGTAATCTTTTTATAAATTTGAGTTCTCCAACTAGAGAGGGGCCATCATTTGTATTTGAAAAGTGTGTTTCTCATTTTTCCCTGTTTCTTCCAAGGTTGATAAGGTTTTCCAAGAAGTTGAGTCATTAGAGAATATCTATTTTAAAAGCTATATTCATGTGCTCCAAATACCCCTTGTTCCCTATCATTCTGTTTCGCCCAGTAAATTCACCGCCTCAAGGAAATATGGCCCAACCTCCACCTAGACCTCCATTTCTTGTCAATACTCTTGGACCTATAGATATTAGAGGTATGGATGGACATCCTAATATAGTGCCACAAGATGTCGAAATAGGTTACCAAAATTTCAAGGAATAATTCCATCACTAGTGACCAGATTTAAAACTCTTTGTCAATATGATGGAAAACTTTGAAATTGAGTTTAAAGACATGTATATAAAACTATTTATTCATACTCTTGAGGAGGATGCACGTGACTGGTACAAGGCTTTACCAAATAATTCAATATATTCATGGACCGAGATAAAAGTGCCTTTAGATTACAATATGGGGATAAGACAGATCCTAGGTTCCTTTTATCTGAATTTGAAAATATAAAGAAAAATCCAAATGAATATGTCCATGACTTCAATACTAGGTTCAATAAGACCTTGAATAGGCTACCTGTAATCCTGAGGCCAAGTGATGTTTCCTGTTTGATAAAATATTCTGATGCTTTTGATAAAAAGGTTACTTATTACTTGAGAGATAAGAACCTAGGAACATTAAGGCAGGATTTCACCATGGCCTTACAAATAGAGAATAACATCAAAGCAATTGGAAAGCCTCCTAAGAGGGAAGGTGTTAAGTTGATCAATCCTGAAAATCCTCAATCAAGAAAAGTTGTGGATCTGGAAGAGGTTGTAAAAACTTTGGCTGGAGCAGTTAAAGAAATATCCTATAAACTAGCCAGAGCAGAAAAAGGGATAGGACAAAGTTCCTAGGGTCATCACAAGCCACATGGTCAAGAGAGGTCTAGAAATCATCCCAAAGGTGATCACAGACCAGATGATAGAGGGAAAGGGCTCATGGGATTAGGAAATAAATAGCCTCAACCCAGGGAGAATAGATTGGTTCCTGATTCTTTGATTGCCAGGGTTGTTGTTGTGGAGGACGCCAATGTAACCGAGTAATGTGATAGGTATTTCTTACCACACTCCCCTATGATGTAGATCAGGAAGTTGAGGAAGCTGATGATGATGAGACATATGATCATGTGTGTATGATAGAATGCCCTACAAAATCATGGTAGGGGACATCCTCAATTGAATTACTAAGTGCCATAATCGTTTAAGACTTTTGGGATTGTGTTCATCGGGTATTACCTTTTCCTCCTATTAATACTTTTGAAATTGATATGATACAAGCATTTGATCTACCCAATCATGATTTTGAATACTTAAGGGCTTTGATGATTAAAAAGTATGATGGAGGGATCCCTTCCGAAGAGGACAGAAACTGTTGATGAATGCAGTAGTTTCTCAGGAGAAAGAATATAACACCAAGTAAGGTGCTCAAAGGGGAAGGGCCACAAACCAAGTCAAAAGTTCCAATTCTTAACAATGATCCCAAAGAACCTTCCTAAAAAGATACATCTAGCAAAGGCCTAGTTTCCCCAAATAGAATTGGTGCTCCTGCCCATGCCTAGACTCTGAAGACTCCCATATTATTAAACGAAGTTGTGAATCTCCCTTCTAACACTGCCCTACCCAAATATGTTCCTTGTGACATAGCCCAAATCTTGAGTCAGATCAAGGTTACTATTCCCATTGTTGAATTACTCAAAATCCCTGAGCATAGGAAAAGGGCATTCAAATATTTGGGATTTAAGGAAGAAAATATTACTCAGGGAAAAAATTTTAATAATATAGAGGTTCCTCCCATTATTGCGAATTAGAAATACAACAAGTATTAGAGGAACTGGGTGAATCATTTGAGGTATATTTGGGAACTTCTATGGTTGAGTTTGTTGGTATCCAAATTAGTTCTCCCTAGAAACCGAGCATCATCACAGATTTAGCAAGACATTAAGAGACAGACAAAGCATATTATGAGTCATTTTGTATCCGGGGAGGGGATTCATCTAACTCTTTGTCACTTAGACATCGGAGAAATGGATAGCACATTCATTAAGGATTTGATCTATCCTCACTACTTTAGGTTATACCTTTCAACCAGGGTGATAGGACCCATTTTTGTAACCTCTATTGGTGAAGGAGAATGGAGATATCCTTCTCTGCACAAATTTGAAAGGAAACCTTGAGAAAATATGATCAATGCACCACAATTTAACTCTCATGAGTTGTCACCTCTAAAGAATGGTGATATTTTCTAAACAGGGTTAAGGTTACTAAAGACATTATGGAATCCTGATTACTTCTGCATATTTTGGTAGTAGAATTTATTCATTTGTGGACATACAAGGAAAACAGGGTAGTTCAGGTGGGATTCATTGTTTTTGAATAATTTTGGTGGGATATTAAGTAGGATAAACTTGATTTTGCGAGATCTTTGAGAAAATTCACAACAATTAGAAAATTAAATGATAGAATGCTTCAGAACAACTAAAATATTCCTTCAACTAGAAGGTGTGCATCAATGGAGGCCCAGATTTACACGGTTTCACAAAATCTCCAATAATTTAACACGAAGGCTCGAGCTAAAGACTCAATTAAACATTAAACGACCCCTAGTTCCTCATGCCTAAGATACACTCAGACTTACGAGACAATCTGTATCAACAAATGACAAGTAAAGTGATTTTAAATTATTTATCTCATTACATGAAGAAGGATCTTCTTGTAATGAAATTGCAAATACCACTAAACTATCACAGGATGAGATCCTGTGTGATTCGGAGGGATTTTAACACAAGATTGCAATAAGAACAAGAAAAACTACTTGCAGACATTCTGAAATAAAGCAAACACAAATTTTCCCAAGATTAACACATATTAATTCGAAGTTGATTAGACTTATCAGTAGGGGAAAGTTTCTTTGAATATTCTCAGAGCTTGTCAATGGTTATACACTTGCAACCAACTTAACGTGATTGAAAAACAAAACAAAGGAAATCAACAGCTTTCTCATATGGTCTCTCAGGAAGATGGGATTTCTCAAATTTTCTCTTAAAAATTCAACCCCAACACTTTGCAAGAGTATCCTCATTACATTTATACAATTTACTTACTCACACATCCCAAATTTCCCCCTAAAAAAGAACAATATTCGAGGAATCCTTTTCTTGTTACCGATTTGTACATTTAACAAATTGACACTGTAGCTACCAAGTGGATAAATCATGAACCGATCATGTTTCTTAGACCCTCGAACAATGACCTGAATGCCATGCCACAAGTTTTGAAATTCCTTTTAATCATTCTTTTATTCTATCATGCGAGAAATCCCGTTTTAATCATTTTTCGTGGCTCAGTATTCTGGATCTAACAGGTAATCCTTTTCACCCTCAAGGCAACACATTTTTCATCCTTTGTGTCTACAACCTCCATCATTTCATCATTTTCCCATTCCTTCCTATGCAACTCTGCTCTGCATCTAACTTCTTTGGTAATTCACATTTTTTCAAGTGCCCGAGTAATTCCAACTTCAAAATATAAACATTTAATCCTTGGACTCACAAATCAAGCTCTAAATTCATTCAATTGCACTTTGCAGACAAAATGACAAGGAATTTCATCAAAAAATAATGAAAAAAATGTGTATTCGAATTTCCAGAGTCTTGAGAAAAAATGGCCGCAAAATCAGAAGAAATGCACAATGAACTTGATTTTTCCCTTTCTCAACTTTAGATTAGAGCCGTCCACATGTTTCCTTAGTGCAATTGAAAAGGTGAAGTACAGAGGCAAGTTTCCAAACAAGCGCGGGCCTTCCACATGCCCTAGGCCCAAGAAAATTACCTTTTGGCCTTTAAAAAGTCTCAGTATAAAAGGAGCTAGTGGAAGCCTCCACGTGTCTCACTAGCGCACTTTTGATATGGTGCCCAAAAATGGAGACCCTAAACAAGCACAGGCTCGCCACATGTCTTAGTCTCACGAGTTGTTGAAAGAATTTAGGGACCAGGAGAAGGTGCTATGTGTCTAGGGTCTGAGAAAGTTTCCGGCCACCATTGAAAAGTCCAAGCAAGGGCTAAGTGAGTAGAAACTTTCACGTGTCTCCATGGCGCTCTTTCAAAATAAAATTGAGGGCATGTCCCCAAATAGATGCGGGCCCTTCACGTGTCCCAAGCCTTAGAAATTTGTTTGAAAAGTTTAAGTATAGAGAGAATCCAGCGGAAGCCTCCACTTGTCTCCTTGGCGTAACTTTGAGATGGTGCCAAAAGCGGAGACCCTAAACAAGCGCAGGCTCACCACATGTCTCCTTGGCACAACTGCTAAGGTAGGACCCAGGTGGATCCTCAAATGAGTGTCGGCCCTCCATGTTTCCATGGTCTGAAAAAGCTACACCAGCCACATGAAAAAATTTCCAAGCACAGGCAGGCCAACGAAACCTCCACGTGTCTCCTTGTGCAACTCCAAAGGTCAAACCAAGAGGTGAATTTTCATATGAGCGCAGTCCCTCCACATGGAAAAGACTTGAGTCAAAGTGGGCCTTAGAGTTTAAAAATGCCCCACCGAACCACATCCAATTAGAAAGGACCACGTTTCCACATATGTTGAGATATAAATTGATGGGGAAAACACACCCGTCAAACCGTAAAATGTAGGGAAATCACCATTTACGCCTAGAAATGAATCTTTCTTTAAGGATAGAGAATTTGGAAATGATATAAGGCCCAAATGTGATCCATGACCATGGAGAAGGATCTTTCAACAACATACAAATGAAGAAAAATTTTCACACATCCATTCGGGAAAAAGAAAATACGACAGAGCCCGTAGATTGAAGAATTTCAAGGACAAACGGGGTGAGATCAAATTGAGCACCAACAGAGTCTCAGACTTAATGTGGATCCATTTTTACCACTTTTATTATTAAAGATAGGTTGTTACACAACCGAATGTTTTATTCAGGATCCTCATGTAATATAATGCCTCTTGAGGTAATGAATGAGTTAGATATCAAGGTAACAACAACTTTTGGGAAATGTACTACTATGGATTCAAGAGAAGTGCCGTATTTGGGCATGTCAAGGGATTAGTAGTACATCTAGCACTTTTGTAGGAAAGTTCTTAACCATGAATGTTGTTATTATGAACTTTCCTACCAAATGGAGGATGTTATTATCTAGAATGTGGGCATCTAGTGTGGGTGTAAGTGTGTAAATGGACATGTCTTATAGAAAATGTTATATCTCATTGAGGACCCTAACAATGCTTCTTATGAATTGTTGTATACAGACATCGATGTTGACAAATTTGTGGGTTATGCTGATTTTAAGGAGAATAAAATTGATGAGTGCAAGTATCCCGAGAAGATTAGTTCTCCCTAGAATCTGATGTTTGATGGGGTTTATTCTAGATCTAGTAAAGGCACAAAAGTTAAACCTCGAAAAATATGGCATGGTAGTAACTTGGATGGAAAAGGAAAATAAGAATATATCCAATTGTTAAAAAGTTATCAAGACCTCTTGGCTTGGTCATACTTAGAATGACAGGCACTTGAAACATCTCCTAGACTGATTTCTCATAATCATGGCATGCATCATTGTACAGATGTACAGATTTTGATTTTTTTCTATTTTCATGTTTTTTTCTATTTTGGTTTGTCCTGGTCCCTGGTGACAAGTTTTTGTTGGTTTCTCGGTTCATTCTTGAGGGATTGGTTGTTTTTCTACTCTACAAGCTTATTCTTGACTCCATTGCCCAATGGATTTTTTGGCACATGGTTTCTTGTTCTTGTGGCACTTGCAAGGAGTGCCCATCCTCGAGTCAGAGCTGATGTTGGTTCTCAATTTAATCTTTCCCTGTTTGTTCAAAAATTCTCAGTCCTCATGGTTTGATGTATTATTTGTCCCCATGTATGGATGAGCGAAACTCTTTTCCTTCACTAGGATGTTGTTTGTCGATCATTTCCTTTGGTTGTGAATCATGTTGAGTCGGGTATTGTTTACTGATTTCTCTATCCATGAGAAAGAATTTGTAATTTGGGCATGAATTTAGGGTTTCCCCTTCCTTCTATTTTTCCACATTCATGTTTTCCCTGTCAATTTTTTTGCCAACATCCATGTAAATGTGGTCCTTTCTAATTGAATGCGGCCCAATGGGTCTTTTTGGTGAAATTTGTCACTTTTTCACATTTGTAAAAAATGCCAAATTGGTCCCATATCCCTGATAGTTTCTCATTGGCTATTTAATAAATATGAATCGGTAGGGAAAAATTCTTACTTTGACCCAAGATGGACACGTGGCCATTTTCCAAGACAAAGGTGGAGAGGCGGATCATTGGAGCATTTTGAAGATTTTTGCCTTTTTGTGAAAAGGAGCAAAGTTATAATTGATCCGCAATTCCGTAGAGACAGATTAATGTCATGTGTTTGATTCAACATTTGAAAAGTCAAAGAGGGTAAGCAGGTCGGTGGAGCACTTTGGATTTTTAAGCTCTATTTTCAAATGAAGTAAAGGTATAAAAGTGAGTTGCGACTCCACTAGGGCCCACGTCAAAATTTGGAAGCGTAGAGAGAGGCAGTCGCGCAGCATTTTGAACTTTTGACTGCTTGAACTCAAATATCTTCCACGTGGAGGGTGTGCGCTCATTTGAGGATCCGCCTTTGGGTCTTACCTTTACAATTGGGCCAAGGAAACACATGGAGGCTTTTGTTGGCTCCTCTCTAACTCGAGACTTCTCAAGTAAATTTCTAAGGCCTAGGACACATGGAGGGCCCGTGCCTATTTGAGGAATCTCCCTAAAATTTACTTTTGAAAGAGCGCCAAAGGGACATGTGGAGGTTTCCACTAGATCTTCCCATACTTAGACTTTTTAAAGTGTTTGGTGCAACTTTGTCAAACCCTAGACATGTGTAAGGCCTACACTTGTTTGAGAGTCCTTATTTTGAGCTTCATACCAAAAAGTGTCGATGATACACGTGGAAGATTCTGCTGGACCTACCCATACTTAGACTTTTCAATGGCTGAGGAGACTTTCTCGGACCTAGGCACGTGGCACCTTCTGCTAGTCCTAAAATCTTTCAACAAATTTTCCAGGCTAAGACACATGGTGAGCTCGTGCTTGTTTAGGGTCTCTGCTTTTGGGCACCATATCAAAAGTGTGTTGAAGAGACACGTGGAAGCTTCCGCTAACTCCTCTTTATACTGAGACTTTTTCAAAGGCCAAGGTAATTTTCTTGGGGCTAGGACACATGGAGAGCTTGCACTCATTTGAGGTCCCACCTCTAAACTTCATCTTTGAAGTTGCCTGAAGACACGTGGAAGCTTCCACTGGGCCTTCCCATACTCTAAATTTTCAGCAATCAGTACAACTCTCTATGGTTCTGAACATGTGGAGGGCTTGCACTCATTTGGGAACCTACCTCTGGATTTCACCTTTACAGTTGTACCAAGGAGACATATGGAGGTTTCCACTTTGGCTCCTCTTTTACTGGTGACTCGGACTCACGGTGCACAAATGTAGGTATCCATATGAGGGCACTCATTTCTCAAGGTGTATTCTCGAGGGTGAAAAGGATTTATTGTCAGATCCATCCATATGGAGCCACCTAAAAATGATTAAAAGGGGGATTTCCTACATGACAGAGTAAAAGAATGATTGAGGAGGACTATCAAAAAATTATGATATGGCATCCTAGTCATATTTAAGGGTCTGAGAAACGTGATCAGTTCATGATTTTTCCACCGGCAACTTTGGGTGTAAATTTGTTAAACATCACTTTCTAGGACAAACTTGTAACAAGAAAAGGATTCCTTGAATATTCTTCTTTTTGGGGGAAATTTGGGATGAGTGAGCAAGTGAAATGTATAAATACAATGAGAATACTCTTGCAAATGGTCGGAGGTTAATTTTTCTGAGAAATTTTGAGAGAAACCATTTTTCCCGAGAGACCGTCTAAGAGACCAATTCATTTTCCTATGTCTTTGGATTCAATCATGTCAAGGTGGTTATAATTGCATGACCATTGACAGCTCTGAGATTGTTGAGGAAACTTTCCCCTCTACTGATGAAATCTGATGAACCTTGAATGACTCTATGTTGATCATGTGCATTATTGTGTCTTCTTTTCTTTCGAATGTTTTCAAATAGTTTTTCTTGTTCCTATTGCAATCTTATGTTAAAATCTCTCTGAGTCACACAAGATCTCGTTCATGTGTTAGTATTGTGGCATTTACAATTTAATTATGAGAAGATCCTTCGTCAGTAATGAAATAAATAATTTAAAATCACTTTACTCTCAATATGTTGATAAAGATTGTTTGTAAGCCTATGAGTGTATCTTAGGCGTGATGAACCAGGGATTTCTAGCATTTAAATGAGTCTTTAGCATGAGCCTTTGTGTTGAATTCTTGAAGAGTGTGTGAAACCATGCATCTCTAGGCCTCCATTGATGCACACCTTCTAGTTGAAGGAATATTTTAGCTGTCCTGAAGCATTATGTCTGTGATTTTTCCAATTTTTGTAAAGGCCCTCAAAGATCTGGTACAATCAACTGTATCTTGCTTAACTTCCCACCAATAAATTTCTCAAACTATGAATCCTACATGAACTACCCTTGTTTGTACTGTGTATCCACAAATGAACAAATTCTATTGCTAAAGTATGCAGGGACAATCAGGATTCATTTATTGTCTTTAGTAACCCAAACCTTTTCCTAGGAAACATCTCCACTCTCTAGTGTGACAACTCATGAGAGTTAGATTGTGTTGTATTGATCATATTTCCTCAAGGTTCTCATTAAAATTGTGCAGAGAAGGATCTCTTGATGTCCTTCACCAACATGGGTTACAGAACGGGTCCTCTCACCCTGGTTGAAGGCACAACCTAAAGTAGTGGGGGTAGATCAAACCCTCAGTGAGGTGTTATCCACTTCTCCAATGCCCGAGTGACAAAGAGTCAAAAAATACCATCCCCAACTACAAAATGAATCATATCGTGGTCCTTCTATCTCCGAGCATCCTGTCGGTTTCGTGATGCTTCTCGATCCCCGCGGAGAATCAATTTGGATACCAACAAAGTGAATGTTTTACACAAAGATCATAATCAAGATAGAATTCCAAAATCTCGCAGAGATCTACAAAGCATCATTAAAGGCAACAAATTTGAGGGAGAAAAGTGAGCTCAAAGAATAATCTTGTAATGAATCAATAAATAAGGGTATAGATAATAGTATAGATTTCCATTCAAGGAATTTGGTTACAACAATAGAAGGACATACATTTTACAACTATAAATTTCTATAAAAAAGTAGAATGCATGTCTCTTCAGTCATAAAATTGACGTTGCCAAAGTATAGTGAAAAAGTAAAGAAAATATTTAAGACATGATAATCATATCTTAGGAATTACACAAATCCATTACAAGTGAACATTTTCCGAAATATGATTAAACAAATTTACACCGAGAAATAAGACAGTACATGTAACATTAAGTAATCAAGATCATGATTAGAAACCAAATAATTTACACATTCAAGATTGAAATTCATAGCCGCCTCTCAAAGTGTAAAAGAAAACAAGCTTCCGATCGAACCAGAGTAGTTCAAATGAAAAAACAGAGTTATTATCAGCTCAAAAATAGAGAAACAAGCTATCAAATGGACTACTTAATTTTTAACAATCAACCCAATAAAGGAAGGTAAATATCTCACTAACTTGACAAAATCCCATACGAGAATGAAAACTAAGATATTTTAACAATGATCACCGAGGCCAAATATTTGCAAGAAAAACAATAGCAATAATGACACAGTACCCATATGGAAAATAATTTACAGTGGGAGGAAGTGAATTTTTATAGCGAGCTCCAATTACAAGCTATGATTCAAGCCTCAAATCACCAATGCAATAAAAAATTCAAAAATGGCTCACCTAGAAGCATAATGGTGAGCTCATTGCAGTGAAAAAACAATGAAGGGGGTCGATCTTGAAAACTAAAGCGGTGACCTAGATTTTTTGAATGCATATAAAAGAAAACATAGAGCTTCAAACCCTCTCCAACGGTGGCTAAGAATAATGCACAACACAGAGCCTTTGAAGCTTCAACCCTAAACCTACCTATGGTTACAGGTCAAAACAAATAGTGGAATATTAACTATAAGATCAAATGTGAGCATGGGTTGGAAAATATACATGAAATATTAAATAAATCTCACCCAAATTGAATAAACTATCAAGCTAGGCTCATCCAAGCTATAATAAAAGGTATACCAAATTACATAGCTCGAGGGGCACAAATAATAGCACAAACCAATATAAAAATAAGGTTTTACCTTTACTAATGGTTGACCTTGATGAGAACATACAAATATTGTGGTGTTTCCTTGGTGGCCAAGTGTAAAAATACCATATTTTCCTTTCACCCAAAAGAAGAGAAAAGAAACGCAATGTTTTCCCCTTTCTAAATGGTGACTCGTGAGAAATAAGGAAATAATACCCGAGAATGGAAGCCGAGGGTGTTGGGGTTAGCTTTACACAGGTTGTACAGGATAATATATCATATCTAAGTATACATGAAAATAAAAGTGGATATTCTACCGGAAGAAATACGAACAAGAGATATAAATCAACACCATATTTAATGTGGTTCACCTAGTGTGGGCTATGTCCACCAAGAAATAAGCCAATTTTTTATCCAAAGCTTTGACAAGCTATACAATGAATATTTACAATCTTCCACACCTCTCAAATGTACAAGATACTTTCTTTCACTCAAGCTTTTTCTTCTACTCCAAAAATTCTCTCTTTATCAATTATTCTCACAATAATCATAAAATTTTGTAAGTTCTTAATTCTTACTTCTAAACCCTAACTTTCATGCTTATATAGGTGTTTATAAACTTAGGGCATTTAGCCATACAATTACAATAAATAGATTTGTTTTAATACTAAAAATAGATCTAATTCCTGAGAGTTAAATAAAACACTCTCACACAGGTAACCGACGTCGGTTAGCCCTAACTGATGACGGTTCCTCCTTGCCTGACCAATGTCAGTCATAGGTGACCGATGTCAGTCCCTCCATAATCAATGTCAGTTACTGTGTTTTCCAACAATTTTCATATTGCATGTTAATCCAAAGTAATTGAGCTCCAAAACTCAATAATCTCCCACTTGGAGATTAATTACTGCACCATAACTAAACAGTATCATTCTTTGATTATTAGCTTTGTTTCTTACTCTTCAAGTCTCAAACTCAAAGACCAATAGAAGTGAACTATAGCTCCAACTTCTCCTTTGTTAATGGCTTTGTTAGCATATCTCGTAGGGTTCTCACTCGTATGAATCTTTTCCAGATTCAACTATCCATCCTCCAATACATGTCATATGAAGTGATACCTCAACTAAATGTGTTTCATTCTTGAATGAAACATTGAGTTATTTTCCAAATGAATTACACTTTGAGTATCACTGAATAGTTTTTAATCATCTAGCTCCTTTCCCGACTCTTTCATGAACCTACTCCTCCATATCATCTCCTTGCTAGTCTATGTAGCTATGAACATACTCGCCTTTGTAGTACACAAATCCACAACCTTCTCGTAATCTTGAAATCTAGCTAACTGTCATCCCACCTACCGTGAATATATATCCAAAGAGTTCTCCTTCTACCATCCATATCTCCAAATGATATCCGAATCAACATAACCATATAATGAAATATCCAAACCTCCATATCATAATCAGTATACTATATGTCCCTCTCAAATACTTGAGTATCAATTGGACTTCTTTCCAATGCTCTTTACATGGATTGGCCATATATCTACTCACAACTCCCACTGCCTATGCAATGTTTGGTCTGTACAAACCATAGCATACATTAGACTCCCAACTATTGAAGCATATGCCCCTCATGTCATGTATTTGACCTCCTCATGTGATTATGCACACTTTGATATTTTCTCAATTTGAAGTGTCCAACCATAGGTGTACTAATATATTTTTCATTCTGCATCTTGAACCTTTCTAACACCCTATAAATATAATCCTCTTGAGATAAATACAATTTCTTGTTCTTCCTATCTCTGTGTATTTGCATGCCAAGGATTATTTTTGTAGCTCCTAAATCCTTCATAGAAAATGTGTGAGCTAGCTTTCCTTTAAGCTCACCAATGTTCTCGTATACCATATCCTAAAATAAGCTTATCATCCACATACAATAACAAAATAATATAGCTCCCATTTTCAAGATTCTTGAAATAAACACAATGGTCGATTCACATCTCAAGTAATAATGCTCATGCATAAAACTATAAAATATCATGTACTATTTCCTTGGATCTTGCTTGATCCCATATAGGCTCTTTTTCAACCTACACACTAATTTCTCCTTACCCTTGACTTCATACCCAAGCAATTGTTGCATATAAATCTCTTCATCCAAATCACTATGAAGGAAATTCATCTTCACATCTAGTTGCTCTAAATGTAAATCCTCTACTGCAACTAAACTCAATACAATACAAATAGAAGTCATCTTTACAACAGAGAAAATATTTCACCAAATTCAATACCTACTTTCTGTACAAATCCCTTTACTACAAACCTTTCCTTGTACCTTTTCTGTCCACCCTCTTCTTCCTTGATCTTGTAAACCCACTTGTTTTGCAATGTCCTCTTACCTGTTGGAAACTTAACTAAATCCCAAGTCTGGTTCTGTTCCAAGGATTCCATCTCCTCATCCATGTCATGCTCCCACTAGACGTGGGTCTTATCCTGCATTGCTTCTTCAAAACTTTCAGTTCACCATTATCAATCAATAATAAATAAAATAGAGGTGTAAATATTTCTAGAGGTTTACTTACCCTTTGTGACCTTCTCACAGGAGTTTGGGGTACCAAAGGCTCATTCTGACCTCCTAGACATTTGTATCCAAATATGTTAGTGACCGATGCCGATCACCCAGAATCGACGCGTCGGTTCTTCTCTTCAGAACCGATACTAGTTCTGCTGACCGATGTTGGTCAGGGGTCAACCGACACCGGTTACTGTGTAACCCTATCGGTATTACTTTTAAATCTAAGAGTTCATTTTCATTCACAAACTTATCAACTGGTTCATCCTTGGGTACCAAAATTTTATCCCTATACATTCTCTTTTCATTCCATTCAATATCACAACTCCTAATAATTTTATAATTCTCTAAATCCCTAAAACAAAATTTGAAATCACCAAATCCATAACTAATGAAATTGCATCTCTTAGATCTTACATCCAAATTTTTCCTATTTTCCTTATCAATATGCACAAAAGCTTCTGAACCAAAAACTTTAAGAAAATAAAGATCTACCTCTTTTCTCGGTCCAAGCTTCCTCTAGTATTCCTCCATCTAGTGAACTTGAAGGCCCACGATTAATCAAATAAACTGTTGTATCAACTGCTTCTACCCAAAATTGCAAGGGCAATCTAGAATGTATCCTCATACTTCTAGCATATTCCATGATTGTCTTGTTCATTCTCTCTACAACACCATTCTCTTGTGGTGTTCTTGGAACCGTTCTTTCTCTACATATCCCATTCACTAAACAATAATCATTGAAATCCTTGCTACAATATTCACCACCATTGTCAGATCTAAGGCACTTTAACTTTGAATTTGATTCATTCTCAACAAGGGATTTCCATCTTTTAAAAGTTTCAAAAACATCATATTTATGTTTAATACAATAAACCCATACCTTTCTTGTAGCATCATCAATGAAAGTAACATAATCTGGGATCCACCATGAGAAGCTACTTGAGCTGGTCCCACACATTGAGTGTACAAGCTCCAATTTGTTATCCTTCTTAGTTACCCCAACTTTGAGAAATCTCTCTCTTTTTCTTTCCAAAAACACAATGCTCACAGAAATCAAGATCTAAATATTTCAAATCTGATAACTTATCCTTAGCCTTTAAGATATGTATTCATTTTTGACTCATATGTCCCAACCGATTATGCCACATGCATGCATCTAAATCTAAAGTAGATAATACGAAAACATAATCGAACAGAGTTAAATAAATATATTGTTCCTAACTTCTTACCTCTTACCACAACAAAATCACTCTTGGTGACTTTCCAAGAGTCTCCTGTAAATGTAACCATGCAACCAGCCTTCACCTAGTTGCCCTCGTAGAAATAAGATTTCTCCTGAGGCTCGGCACATGCCTCACATCTTTTAATACCCATGAATTTTCATTCTCAGTAACTTTACATGAACTTCCCCTATACCATTAATACTACAAGGTTTATCATCACCCAAATAAACATGCCCAAAATTACCACTGGACATAATTTCAAATAACCCTTATTAGGGGTTACATGGAAAGAAGCTCCTGAATATAAAACTCGTGATTCAATTTTATCATCTAAAGAAAGAATAAGAGCATCTTGCATTACCTCTGTTACAATAAGATTTTCTTATTTACCTTTATCTAGTTGTTGGTTCTCTTTATCCGTTGACCAATAATCTTTCTTTACATGTCCTTTCTTTCCACATTTCCAACAAGTAATTCCCTCACCTCCTCTCGATTCGATCTATTATCCCTTGACTTTGATTTCCCATTACTCTTAATTTTGGATCTCTCATTTTTCCCCGCCCGGTTTCTAAATTCAAAGCATTCCTAGATGATGATTTCTCTTTACTCTTTTTACGAATTTCTTCATTCAAGATTATACTAACCACGTCATTAAACTTCAAAATATTATTAGCAGATGTTGTATTACTAACAGCTATTACTAATTTATCCCAACTATCAGGAAAAGAACATAAGAATAAAAGTTCTTTCACTTCATCATAAAACGGAATATCAACTCGATTTTAATTGATTTACAATAGATCTAAAATCATTCAAATGACTAGATGTACTGATCCACACCTTCATGCATCTTAGAACTAAATAGTTTCTTCATAAAATAAACTTTATTTGAAGAACTAGGCTTTTCATATAAATTAGCAAGAGATTTCATTAACCCTACCGTAGAAGTTGCTTCGTAATATTGGAAGTCATAAATGATATCAAGATCAATCTTATAGATCCAAAAGAATTTCATCAAGAATCTTCCAATCTTCATCACCATCTTTATAGGTCTAGACTTCTCAACGAACGATAAATAAAAATCTCTTTGATACAGATAATCCTCAATCTTCGTCTTCCATAATTGATAATTTTGGTCTTCAAATTTCTCTACCTTGTATTTGTTTTCTTTTTCCATTATTGTAGCTCCCACTCAATCAGAAAACCCTCTGTGAGCAAATATGTCAACACATAAAACCCTCAAACAAATCTCTGATACCATTTGTTGGGGTTAGCACACCGTTTGTATAGATAATATATCATATCTAAGAATACATGCAAATAAAATTGGATATTCTACCATAATAAATATACGAACAAGAGATATAAATCAAAACCATATTTAACGTGGTTCACCCAAAGGTGGGCTACGTCCACCAAGAAATAAGCCAATTTATTATCCAAAGCTTTCACAAGCTATACAATGAAGACTTACAATCTTCCATACCTCTCGGATGTACAAGTACTTTCTTTCACCCAAGATTTTTCTTCTTCTCCAAGAACTCTCTCTCTCTTACACAATTATTCTCACAATAATCATCAACTTTTGCAAGTCCTTCTTAATTATTACTTCTAAACATTATCTTTCATGCTTATATAGGTGTATAGAAACTTATGTCACTTAGCCATGTAATTACAATCAATAAATCTACTTTAATACTAAAAATAGATCTAATTCTCAAGTGTTGAATAAAACACTCTCGCATAGGTAACCAACATCGGTTAGCCCTAACCGATGATGATTCCTCCTCCATTACCAATGTCGAGTTATTGTGTTTTCCAACAAGTTTCATATTGCATGTTAATCCTAATTAATTGATCTCCACAACTCAACACAAGGGTTTCAAATAAACTCCTTCGAGCTAAAACAAAAATAGAAACCAAACATTCATGGCGTAAACTTTCCCTTCATCATAACGGTCGAAAAAGAACAAACACTTCCACAGAAGAAATGAGTTAGACTAGAGCTTCAAAGAATATTTCCATGGCAGCCATCGAAGTGAATACCACCAAGAAATCAAGTAGAGCCTGAGTTGAAGGGTCTTCAAGTTATAAGAAAAACAAAGCTCTACCCTTTCCATAGAGTTTGTGGAATAAAAAAAAATCCAGAGCTTTAAGAGCAAAATAATGGCAGCCCAAGTATTTTTATAGAGCCTTCATACAAAGGCTTTTCTACAAAGAAAAAGGTAAATGGAAGCTTAGGGTTTCAACCCTAGTTTTGTCAATTTTAAGTCAACTATGCCACTTATTGTGGTTAGAATTTTACCCGTGGTTAAGGTATTTAATCCCACTAGTTGCATAATTACCCTTTTGTCATATGTCCATGGAGGGGGAAATTTTGTTAGGTTTTGATTATTAATTTATTGTGAGGGGGTAGAATCATTTCATAAAGGTTTGTAATTATTCATCCTTGCATTTGAAAAAGTTGGTCAAAGTGACTCATTATGGAACAATGCATGTAATAATTCAAAATAGATTTCCACAATAAGACAAAGGTGGCTTTTGAGAAAAGGAAAAATTTGATTATTTTGATCAAAATTATGCATAATAGCCATAACCTTATTTCCAAAATTACCGTAAAGTATGCTACGAAGGTCCATACATCTTATGCAAAAGGTGATTAAAGGGTCAACTGCAGTTTGACTAAACACTTGTAAATCTATTTTTGGAGTTAACTCAAAATAGAACTAAGAGTGAAACTGTGCCTTTGAGGGTTATTTTTGGAGGGAATCGGTGATTGTCTTGCTATATATTCATGCTTTTTCAAGCATTGAAGGAGGACTTCTTGATGTAATAGAGTGCTAGAAAAAAATTCCAGATTTTGCCCTTTTATGATAAACAACAAATTGGCCTTTCTAGAATTTTGCGGTGGTGTGTATGATCATAGTAATTCTTGTGAATTTAATTCCCTGAATTATTAATCTTTGCTTGAACTATTTTACCTTGTTGTAGATTATCTGATGTGTTCATTTTAGTGTGTAATTTTTGTGTTGTTATTGTGAGTAATCCCTTAACATATCAAGATTTTTTCCTTGAAGTTAACAAAAACCCGGATTATGTTCACTTCATCTCTATTACCATCAGATTATGTATGTTCTCTGTCAAGAATCCATCAAATACCTTTTTTGTATCATCGTTTTACATTTTAACATCCATCATCTTACCCTTAACCCCATAGATCTAGTTCAGGGATACTCCAAAAAGGAACCACCCTTAGAACCTGGAGATTCACCTCAAATTTGGGAGACCCAGTACCTCGTTAGGTGTCTCAATTATATCTACAAAAGTGAGGTAAAAGAAAAGACACACAAATATTTCATCCCTCAACACAAGTACACTTCATGTAGATAACACTAGGTCTTGAAAACTCGATCAGTATGCGACTAAAAATCAAACTTATTGCCTAGAAAATTTCTTTTTGTCCAATAAATCTTAGACACTTCATTATTTGTAAAAATAAAAGCTTCTATAGGTGGGTAATGAAAATTATAGGAAAATGCAAGAATATTTTATCAATGGTTTCATTGTATAAGCTTCATCAAGTGTTATGAACTCATAGACTTCTAAAAATTCATGCATGCAAAACAACTAAAACCAAACCAGAATGAGTAAATTCTCGGTGCTTTAATCAAGAGAAACATAACTATGAATCCTTTCCACATGATCACTTGCAATGGTGGATTAAAAAGTGAATAGTTATGTGGTTAACAACTCAACAGAGTACCAAAACTAGACTTTCTCAAAGAAGCAAATAACACCAAAATGACCCAAAATTCCAAATTTGTCCTAGCTTGAGGCGAGTAACGAGGTGAAATCAATGCAAACATACACATTCTATACACCAAGACAAGAAAACCACTACACAACTGCCACCTCAATCTTAACAATTACCAATGTCCTCAATACTTTGAAAATCAAAGTATACATCATAGTCCAAACAAGGTCGAATAAAATTGTGAATATTTTAAAATATCTCCTTCTAATCAACTTATGCCATCCAAATCAAATGTTTAACATCCATGCAAGGTGATATCAACCCTATCATTTGAAATACATATGCCCATATTATGTGAATATCAAACCTCGGGTAAAGCAGTTGTCAAATCATGTGATCCAAATTATATCACATTTTAACGATCTTTATTGCCATGATAGAAACTAATTGTGAGTTTCATCAAAATATGTTATATAAATTAAAAATGCATTAAATATTATGTGCCCCCTCTTGAATTATCACAAATGTATGTAGGTATGATGTAGTAAAATGGGGATAGGGAATTTTTTAAAAGATTTTCAAAATTAAAATGGGGTATGTAAAATTTTGTCAATATCAATACATTCATGAGGTATGTTGAGTTTGATGTAGACACAAATATATTGGTACACAATGACAGGTGTTAGCCTAATACCTTTCTAGTGACTTATCATTTGGTGCAATCTCTCACAATATATAGGTATTTTGTTTCCTTTAAGATATTTTCCACTTCCTCATTATGATGAATTACATATATTGTGCATGTGTTATCTTTTGGGATAACACGTGTGTCTTGTGAAGTGTTAATATATCTTACACTATGTCGTTTTTACTACTATTTGTTCTACTTGATTTCTAAATTGTTTTCTTGCTCGATTTCTTGCTACTTGAATTCTTATTATATGTATCCTAAGAACCTTAATTGTCTTGTTTCACCATCATTTTCCCATGTGTTTGGCTCTATATCTTTATCACACTTTTTTGTATACATCCTTTGTGCCTTCACTACAATTATCTTGTGACATCATGGGTGTCTCATGTTTGTGGCTTTATTCCTTGTTATGACTATTTTACATGTCTAGATTGATTGGCTATTTCTTTTCCTTTGTGTTTGATTCTCTAAAACATAATTTTTATTACTATTATTTCTTGTTACTTCTTGCATGTTGCATTTTTTCCCATGGTCTCCAACATATGCACCCCTTTTTCATAAATAGTTTCATAATGGTGGCCACCAATATATCCTTCCATGTGATCAAATGCATATTATCAAATTTATCTAACATCGGTACACAATTTTTTTGAGTTACAAATTCCACTTATATATCTCATGTGCCTCAAAATGGCAAAGTGTTCATAGGGGTGTATTAGTGTACACACTCAAATTTTGTAACTTGTCCTTTGAAAATGACAAGTTTTGATTTGTTCCAATGTTAATGAAAATTCTCACATTCTAATATCAATTAACCAATATTAAAAAAAAATCTCATGACTTTCTCATATTTACACATGTATTTATCATTCATCTAAGAAATATTAATTATCCAAAGCAATAACCCATCTACAGGAATCATTCCCCGACTAGATCTTTCCTCACTAATTTCTTGTACATGACTGTATCACATCTATGTGTCACACTACAATCTGGACTTCCTATACGGTCCCAAACCCTCTCATCTAATGACTCTTTTTCTATTTTTTAAACATTGTGTGATTTGGTTCTTCTTACCTAGGATGGTCATAATGGGATTGTTTAAACTATGGAAGCATATATAATAAATTCAATTACACTTTATAACTCACATAAAATTATCATAATCTCCTATTATAAATATGAATATTGAAGCCCTCAAGGCTCTTAAATATTCCTAAAGTAGTTGCACATCAGCTAGATCATACACCACATATATATGAATCACTCTTTTTACACCTTAATTAGATTCTAATAAGGATGTAAGATTTTATAATAGCTTGACTATTCTAATTAATTAACTTCCAATATTAACCATTCACAATTAGAATATTGTTTTCCTACTTGTAACGATGTATAATTGATATATACTCAAATATACAAGATGAGGAAGGAAAAATATGTACATTTAAAAATAGGAAGAATTTGGATGTGTAGTATGGTGAGCCTAGAAAATCAAAGACTGAAAATTCTTCATATTGATCATAGAATTGGAAAATGAGTAATGGTAGGACCATATAACTATTGTATACTTCAGGATGGATCTATATGTTCCTAACTTGGATCTTTATAATCTTGGACCCTTTCACACTAAAACTTCATGTGTGCTTTAATTTTTTTAAATGACCTTTGTTATGTGTCACTTTTTCTCAAACAACCTCAAGATGACTTGTAATCACCTACAACAAAGTGGAATCCCTAGAATCTTATAGAACCCTTCATCAAATCATTAGCAAATTGAAATGATAAAATATGTGTATATGGTGAGACTTGAATACCATTGGCATTCATACTCCTTGTTTTTGAAGGAATCTAAGTGTTGCATTGTACGCCATTGTTTTGGGATGAAGCCCCATGTAGTTCTTGTTAGGAAATATAATTTATTAGTGCTCCATTATTATAGAGAGAATAATTACGTGAGTAATTATTCACACATTTGGTTGTATTATTTGATAGTTGTGATATTGTTGTGAGTTACAACAATATCACGGATATAGGTAGATTGTTGGAGCAACTTCCTAGAATATAGGAATTGCATCTCATTATATATTGTATGATCCGGAATGAATTATTATTGTAGTAGTATTATTAAAGTATTATTCATTGTAAATCTGTTGTTGTGCTTTTTATTTGGCATCAGAGCGGTTTTCTTGTACCTATTATGGAGTTTTGAGAAATAGAATTATCTGGGGCAGCTGTGATATTGTTCATTGCCCCATCTGGTGTTTTATATCTGAGATTTTTTTTCCTATGTTAAGGCTCGAGTCATTTCTCATTGAAAATGTAGTCCAATCGAGCATAGACCTGGTGATTAGCAACATGCGTTGATTGTCAAATCCAGTGCAGTCCAATTCACACAAAGTTTCTTGGAAGGTTTGCATTGGTATATTGTCAGATATTCATTTTCCCTAGCTTGGTGTATACACAGATTCGCAAGGAATCAGGAGGAAGATCCAGTGTTTGGCATGATCGTGCATAGTGGTGTTTTACATCAACTTCGTTGCTCTTAAGTTTTATTGAAGTCTCAGCGCATCTGATTTATTCCTCCCGGGTCTGATCTCTTCTCGACAACGCATTCTATCGACCTTACAAAAAGTGACTGTGGTGTTATCTCATTGTTGTGGGTCTTCTTGGCCATTCAAATCTGCGCACGTATCAATCATGGCTCCAACATCTTGGAAAGCTCATTATATTGCTTTTGACACTTAGATGATCAGGCTGTCACCTATGCACAAAAGCTACTTTTATATTTTCCAGTCGTTCAACATTGGATTCGTGTATTTGGTGTAATTTGAAGTTGTATCTGAGCTTGCACTGCATTAATTCCATCATCCGATGTCTATTTGTGCTCTTACACATGGATAATATAGAATCTTGATCAAAATCCATGGGGATCATTTACCTTGCCATCTGCATATTTGACCAGATAGCAATATTAAAGAAAGGGACGTGTAAACATTTTACACCTGTAGGCATAGCATTGGGAGTTTCAAACATTGCATAGAATCCTCATAACTCAGCATTGAAGACAACTACAACAACTTGAGTATTGAAACCTGCAAATCAATCTAGATATATGCTCTTGTATGCGTTTGAAATCGTGCCCTATAATTGGATCGTGTCACTCCTACATGTTATCATATTTATCTTCCATTTGATGCGGTCGTAGCTGTAACAATGTAATACATTTATTGGACTCTCCAAACACTATACACGTGGATCCTTTTGGCATGCAAGTTGCCCACTTGTAAGCATGGTTAGATCATGGACGTGAATGCTTGCTTATCCTTCCAGCTCAAGCTCGCAAATATGCATGGGATTCTAATAAAAAGGTGTGGTTTCTTTTGAATTACAAAAGCCACGGATCTTAGAATAAGATTATTTGTAATTTATTAGTCAAGGGATTAAATCTCGTAGTGTGTCAATAGTAGGGGTGGTCTATAATTTGTAATCATGTGTCTTTTAGTTTAATTTGTGTATCAAAATATTTAAATATAGAAAGTAATTAAATATTACTTTCTGAGTTTAAGTCTTTAGTAAATATCCATGTAAAATTTAAAAAGTAATTTATTTTTATTACTTTTTAAATATAGTGTAAATTGGGAGCAATATCGGTTAAATCGACTCCCCTAAGAGTGCATTTTCGGTTGAAACCAACACTCTAAGATATAATGGACATTCCACTAGAAAAATTCAATGCTCTCAATTTTCACACATGGAAAGTCAAGATCCAGATGCAGTCAATGAACAAAAATCTTTGGAGGATAGTAGATGGAAAATAACCAACACCTTCAGATCTAATCAGTTAGCAGAATGGGAAACACGGGATGATAAAGCCAAAGCCATTATTGGCCTTGCCCTTTCGGACTCTGAATTACATTATGTTGATCTAGATAAAAACTCGAAGGACATCTGGGATAATCTGAGAAAATTATTTGGTTCAAAAGTATTCAATGCAAAGTTTTCTCTAAAACTTCAGTTGTTCAAGCTCAAAATGAGTGATGGAGATACAATGTCTAGTCACATCAACAATTTACGATCTCTTCTTAGACAACTTGCAGAAGTAAAAGCTCTAGTAGACGACGAGGATGCAAAAGCTATTATGCTGAATAGTTTACCACCCAAATACAGTAATGTTGTTTTCACTCTTGGTTAGATACCTTCTAACTCATTGGAAGATATGATATCAGCTCTCCTAGCTGAGGAAAAATGGACCAAAGAAGATATAGAAGAAGAAATAGCAATGTATGTAAAAAGGAAGAACAAAAAAATTTCTAAATATAAAGAGGAAAGAGAATGTTTCTACTGTAAGAAAAAGGGGCATACAGCTTCATTTTTTAGAGCTCAAGCTCAAGATATACTTAGTGGAAAACTCAAAGGAATTGAGGCCAACTTTATTACTGAAGAAAGATCAGAGAATGAGGAAGAACAAGTAAATGAAGACAGTGGTTCTAAAGACTTCTTGTTCTGAGCATGAAACTAGAGGATGGAGGAAAATGAGAGGTTGGAGGTCATTCAGCGACCTCTCATCATTCACCATGATGGGGCCACATATCAGCTTTGGTGACATGTGTGTGTGCAGTTTGATTTTAGTTCTTCCAGTTACGAGTGGTGTGGTGTGTTCCTGTTTGCAGTTTTCAAGAAGTGGAAATTTCACATTGAGGGGGGAACATGATTCCAATGTTCCATTTCCAGTATGTCATCTTTTTCTATGTATGTACGAGCAACAGATTTTAACAGAATTTCCTATGTTATTCCCTGTAGTGAGATGTGATGAGGGCTGATAATAGTACTTGGCATATCATGATGTGGTTGTAGGTAAACCACTTGAAAACCTTCATTTGTGGTTTGTGGTAAACCAATAGCAAAACCACCATTCTTGGTTGTTGGTAATCCATTCGCAAAACCATCACTTTTTGGTTTGTGGTAAACCAATTGCAAAACCACCATTCTCGGTTTGTGGTCAACCATTTGTAAAACCATCCATGAGGTTTGTGATCATTCTGAAAATCACCAGATCATGAGCAGGTGCAAGTACAAAGGCGGTTTTCCCCATGTTCGCACTAAGGGGGGGAATGTTAGGAAATATAATTTATTAGTGCTCCATTATTATAGAGAGAATAATTACGTGAGTAATTATTCACACATTTGGTTATATTATTTGATAGTTGTGATATTGTTGCGTGAGTTACAACAATATCACAAATATAGGTAGATTACTGGAGCAACTTCCTAAAATATAGGAATTGCATCTCATTATATATTGTATGATCCAGAATGAATTATTATTGAAGTTTTATTCATTGTAAATCATTGTTGTGCTTTTAGTTCTCTTATGTTCTTGTGTATGTGTGAACAACTATCCAACCCCTTAGGGATTCCCTCATTTCTTTAGAAATTAATATAGTAGGATAATTTTATAGTATATAATGTACCCAACACAAAGTAGTAATTTTATGTTCCTTGGAATTAATGTAACAATTCTTAGATTTAGTTTTCTCTTTCCAAGATATGGCTCTATGACCTTTTCATGCTTTGGGAATGAAGGAAGTTATGCTCTTTTACCTAGTTGATAATTTCAAACCTATAATAGGGATTACTCTAATTTATGCATAGATGAATTAGGAATATTTAGCGTCCCTTTGTGTGCTTTTGAAATGATATTTTCGATAGGATCTCATAAGATTGTCAAGTGAGTTATAAAGTGATAATGAATTGGTTATAAAGACTTCCATAGGTGAAATTTTCTAATAAGTCTGACCCAGGAAGATTGAACAACCTAAAGAAGATATTCAAATTTAAAAAATGTAAAAAAACTTGAATATTTGGGACCATATTGGTCAAGAAAGACCATACTCCATATCCTAACCCATTTGTATGGTGCTCGATAGAGAAGGGGAAAAGTAAATAGGAATTTTAGGCATGAAGCATTGAGGTCTTTTACATATTTGATCCGATAATATTATAAGATTTGATAACAGAGAAGAGTGTAGAGATAAGAAAGCCACAAAAGAGCTAGAGAGATGAAATTGTTGGATTTCAAATGTGAGCATTTATATTAGCAAGGAGAATGGTCAAACTTGGCATTGTAAAAGGACAAGTTACTATATTTTAGTGTCTACATTTTCCCCCTTTAAGTGTGTAATAATATATTACGTTCTTAAATAAAAACATATTTGAATGTGCACACACACTACAACACCTAACGTTATAACAATTCCAGTTAAGGGGAAAAAATTAAAATCAAACCCCTTAATTCCCGATACATGCCTTAAATGATTTTACAATTCAAAAATATTATTCCAACAAGTAATCTAGTTTTTCAATTCATCGATAACATTATAACCATGTATAACTATAAATTTCAATTAGATCTACCTGATCCCCTTTATCACTCTTTTGAGTGTGTGTAATTATTAGATCTATATGATCTCCTAATCATCATGTATCCAAGTGTACATAACTTATATGTAATTGGTTAGCCTTTTAATAGGTTTATGAGCTAATGAAGTTCCAAGTGTCTACCTAAGAATCGGTTTATTGATTTGAATCCAAAGTATCTACACATTTTTATTGGAACCTAGTGATCGATAGTGTATCCACTAGTACACTAGTTAAGCCGAGTTTTCTAGCTATGATTTACATTCTTAGTTTTGTGATGCACATTAGTCACTCGAAACTTGTCCCATCACCGCATCGTCATTCCACATAGTTATCCAAATCTCATCTTAACAATTAAATATTTTAATCTAATGTGTTAAGGAGGCCTAAAGTCTAGATATCACCTCTTGACCTGAGTGTATGCAAACAGTCCTAGCTTAGGACCCATATGGGAAAGATAATGATTACCTTTGAATCTCGTCAAATTAATCATTACCCTTCTCGTAGCCATCATAATATGGTATGGTTAGAGCATACTCAACTTGATATGTGGGACTTATAATCCATGCCTATATAACACATTAGATGATTATAAATTTATCGACAAGTTATTCTTAACTCGTTAAGTGTTATCTTCAATGGTTTCCAACTCAAGTGTCACTCTATGACTTTCGTCATTAAGTATCCTTTCAAAATAATCACCATATTAAGATTAGATAAGCATTTTAATTATGTTTATACTTTGTCATGTTTCATCTTAACATTTCTAACATGTGATATCTCTTATCAAGAGATGAATATACCTTTTAAACATTTGTGTAAGTTTAATTTTAGTGTTTTTCCACATTTTTAGTTCTTATACAATCATTATATACTAATTTATATATGTTGAACTTATTGTACTTACGACATCATTATGTCACTTAGCTAGTTAACATAACATGGTACAATTAGACATTCAAGTATTAATTCGTTGTACCATATAATGAGAAATTATTAAAATTGTCCTTTTTGCAATCAATTCTAAAAAATATGCTTTTATTTCATGACTCTTATGTTGTTGTTCCAAAACAGCATTAATTTATTTCTCATTAATTAATGATGTCAAGCTTAACACTATAATATTTATCATTTAATAGATCAGATTAAACTATAACGTTAAGTGCAAATAACTAATCAATATTGAATTTATATCACAATCATTTTTAAGTTCAACAAATTGAAATCAGCGTACATCAATATTATATTACACAAATATAATTAAACATGACATGATCTCATTTAGAATAATTTCTTATTTAAAGAATACGACATTTATTTCAAAATAATTTAATTAGCCAACGGCCATTTACAACATCGTGAAATAACTTTTCACTCAATAAGGATTACATAATCCAAGTTTAATATATACATTAAATCAATGTTTACAAATCAGATAATCAATATATCGCATGTCGAGCATGCATGTAACAATCCAACTATCTCCTTGTAATACTTAATCCTTCTTGAAATCTAAAAGATAAAAAAATGTACATGGTTAGTTTTAAGAACTGGCATGGATATACATCTCTCTACCTAGATGTTTAATTACAAAATAATTGAATTTATACTGATTGATTTAATGTCATTAAACTAGTATCATCTTATACAAGTCTAGAATTCTCAATCATAAAAGTATAAAGAACTAATAAGTTCCTTTATACCATAACACCTATGCATGATAACTAGTTCAATTAACTCATTCAAATTTTAAAATATAATACAAAAATCATACCGTAACTATTCACTTTCATTAACAAAATTGTGCTAATGCAATCAATCATTATGATCTATCAACATGCATAAATAATAATAATATTATTCAAGAATAATGATAAGTATACTTCTTTCATTTTCTAGATTCCATTAACAAGCCATCAATTATTATCACAAAAATATATAATAGTTCAAGAGACTGTTCCTAATCCCACTGAATTAAGACTTATAAATATTTTCTAGCTATGTTTCATGTCACTTCCCTTTTGAGTATAAATCCATCATTATCAAACAATTATTATCAATAAAAATACCGAGAGAAATATATCTTAGCTATCAATTTAGATAATTAATTTACCCATTTCCATAAATCCTTGTTACTATTTTTAACAGAGCTTCATTATAGAGTAAAAACACATTTCATTGATTAAGAACGCAACTCGAGCTTAATGCGAGAATCTATAGACATCCTCATACATGAATGAAGAGATTGAATGTAACATCCTCGAACATCCAACCTGTTGAACTCATCATTTGACTAAGGATAACCAAAACCAAATAGTCCAAAAATAATCATTGACAATTGTATCAATATAACAATCGTCTTCTTTAGTGAATGTGTTTGTATTGACCCCACCTTCCATGTTTAAATACAAAGACTCCTAATTCAAAATTTCTCAAAAAATCGACACAATCATCCCTACCCATCATTCATGGTTATGTTTGAACTCAACATCTTACCAACAGTGGCTAGGTCCATATCGAACCCAACTAGTTATTCACACATAGTGACTCCCAAGTCACGATTTCAAGCCAAAAAGGTAATTGTGAACATGCAGGTCCAAAACAATAACTATTGATGTAAGATAGACCCATATGGGTTTGACTTTGAGATATTAATAAAATACTATCATTGTCTAAACACCCAACAAAACAAAATTGTGATTTAAAGGATCCCAAAAAGGAAAAAGTTTTAAATTGACTCGTTTCATCCAAACACGGTGACTTAATATTACATTCATCTCAAAGGGAGATGGTTTCTTATTCCTACATCCATCAAGGTATTTCGAGATAAATATCTCTTCAACAAAATAATAATAACCAGATCCTACAGGCTTGAATACTACCCATGCACAGAGAAGATTTATGTCATCCTTTAACAACTTTGAAAAAAAGTAAATGGGTTTCCAATACCCAATAAATATTGCACAAGCTATAAATAAAAACAAACACCATGCACAACCCAAAATTTTGGATGAAGAACTTGCAAAAATAAACACTTCCCAAAAGTATATTCGAACACCCAAAATAATAATATAAACCAAGTTCAAAAATAATAACCATGTTTATAAAGAAACCCAAAAATTATATTTCCAACATGATAACATTAAAAATTAGAATATAATCCAATAGTTCATAATGAAATAATGAGATAGGGAGAGGTATTTCCATGCCTGTGAAACTCTACAAAAATCCTTCAAACTCAAATCTAGATTCCTCTAAATATTCCTTCCAAAATACCCAAAATAACAACATATATGCGCTCAAAATATATCAAGATACCAAACAAATCCATGGCTATAAATTTTTAAACCCTCCATTAATATCCTCCTAAAATAACTTGACAAAATAACAGAGTGGGAATGCATACATCAATTTAAGAGGGAGAGGGAAGAGCTCACCATTGCATGCAAAAGAATAAAAATAGAAAACTAAATTTTTGCATAGTAGCTTATGGAGGAAGCTTCTCCATTCCCTAAGATCAATGGGAATGTATTTAATGCATTTATTATTTGCAGGTGCCACTTAGTGGCTATCCCTATCTACCTCTTCCACAAACTTCATGTTTCCCTCCAATTCCAACTTGGTGAGTTTAAGCGGTCCCGCAATTAATTTAAACAATAACTTTGCATGGGTGAGACTTGGTCATCCTTCCAATTTATTAACCATTTCCCAAATACCATTCAACTTATAGTCGAATTTAATATCCATTAAATAATCAATACCAATAACCAGTCAAATATAGTTGAGTTGATATTATATATCGACAAAGTAAAGCCTTTTTATGAGGTCGATGTTCTCTATTACATTAAGTAAAACAATTTACATAAGATCATTCACATTTAACTTTTCCATGCATACGATTATGGTCTAAGACCATAATTATTTTTAACTTTGTTAAAATAAATTGTGTAGATTTACCTTCAATAATTTCACATTTGGCGGCCTAGCCAAGGGTATTTTGTACAACCTTTTAACCAATAATACATTTATGTAAAACGGTAAATATAATCGCTTATTCATCTATAAAGGAGTGTCGATCGGTCTAAGTTAAATTAGTCGATTCAACAAGTTAAATCCATTTAAAAGTTGATCAAGATAAAACACTTTACGGTCGTGTTATAAAACAAATTAACATGCAATCTAAATAAATAAACTATACTATCATTTAATCATAATAAAGATACTTATACATGTACCTTATCAATACCAACATTTTTACTTTTTCGATTGGAGATCCTCTTCTTTGTTGTTCGATCAATGATCATTAGTATCAAAAGAGTTAATCCTTTCAACATTTACATTATTTTCACATAATGAAATAATATATTGAAACCATGAATAAATTTAACCATACTTTACAAGTTATTACTTCCATCAAGAAAATTAAGTCACAATATCAATAACAAGCACAACAACAAAAAAGCATCCAAATATGGAATCATAAAACTCGGCAAGGTAGCACAACTCAGTAATCAAACAAAAAATATGGCATTAATGTGAGGTGTCTCACGAGTTCTTGGTAACAAGAAAAGTTACGTGGTTATCTTCTCAACTACACGTAAGAATTTTTATCCTTTTCATGGTAAATTTGTGTACACCTAGTTGTGATACTAGTCGGGTAACGCTTCGTTCCCCCAAACCTTTGTGATTCATTTTATGCTAATAACCCTATCTTGCAACAATCAAGAAATGAAAATGTGGGATGTGACACACACTTTTTATTTTCTCAATAATGGTTCTATGAAGTGTTGGTGTTGGCATGCTCCATGATGAAACTTTGAACACATAGTGTAGTCAATTTCTATGATAGAAATTTAAATTTAACTCGAAATATAGCTAATTCTTGTAAATTTGAACTTTGTAAACATATGCAAAAGAGATTGAAGACATGGAAGGAATACACTTGTTCATTTTTTAGAGGTAAGGCTTATCATTATTTCCATGCATTAGAGACTTGAAATTTCCATGGAGATGTTATAGGATTAGTGGTAATCAATCCATAATTAGTGTTAAAGGAGAGACTAGAGTGTTGAGTATACCCTAACACCAAAGAGAGTGATGAGAGGATCCAAAGTGACCCATTTTTAGATATTTGTGGAGAGGAGGGTATATCCTATGACGATCTTATCTACTTTGACACCTTCCCCTTTTTTGGAATCTAGCGAGAGAAGATAATGTAAATCCTACAAATAACTTATCCACTTCTATGCTTTTCATTAATCCCATAGACCACATCACTACTGAGACGGATCTAGGTCTAATTTTTACTGGAGTAACTACTTTGTAACATCAAACAATCAAGGAATAGACATTGAATCACCCTCATAAGGTGTTATTATTACTTGAAATTGAACACATGGACTATGATAAATCATAGGGAGAAGGAGGCACATACCCCTAAACCCTATTCCTACAACTAAATATGAAGAGTGTAGTGAACAATGAATTAAGTACTCAAGTACCCTATATGAGATGATTCATTCATATCTAAAACTGTAAAAATATTATAAAGAAAGAATTTGGAAAAATTGAAAAATCTAGATAATATTCCCTTTATCTAGGAACTTCCATCATGGTCAAGACCATAGCAGAGTTCTAAATGTACTATATGATTTTGATCTTATTTGAATTCTACCACATTTTAGTATGTGTTAACTTTTGTGAGGATTTGATCCCTATAAAAACATGTTCCTATTTTATGTAGTATGTCTATAGGTAGAAATATCTTGATTAATTACCCCACTTTTGAGGTGCGTGTGATAAAAGACTCAAAATAATATGTGTACCCATGTGTAATAAGTCTAATAATCTATATAGGATCATATAAAAGGATGAAATGGTGGCTACCACTGAGAACCTATACTTTCAAAAGGTTTATTTCATGGTAGAGACCATGGTGCGAGAGAAAAAGTAATAGGCAACACGTAACAAGCTAGAATACATATGTATATGAGTAAAAATAGCATCTAGAAAATTTACAATCATTGGCATAATCTATAGTAGTACAAGTACATAAACAACATAATAAATATCAAACATGTCATCATCCATAGTGAATAAAGTAGTGTAATCATTAGAGTATAAACCAAGTGTGACATAAGCTAGACTAGTATAGCATTAGAAAGTGATAAGTAATAAATGGTATATAGAGGCATAGTACTATGTAGGCATGGAGATGCAAACATGAGACACCCTCGAAGTATCACAATAAAATCACAGTAGAAGGAAAAATGTGCCAAATCAAAAAAAAACAAGCGCATACATGCAAGATATGCATGGATCCACAAACATGGGACACCAACGGTATCACAAGAAAATCAAGGCCTTTTGGACGTATAAAGTAAATTATCATATCATTCTAATCAAACAAGATAATTTATTGAAACCATGCAATAATAAATCAAACTTAAATAATTCATTAAAAAGAGTAGTGAAAATAGTTTAGGAAATACTAAGGAATTATAGGAAATACTAATAGAAAAACATAAATAACAAGATAGGTTATCACCGCATAAGGCACATGAATTATTATTGTTGGTGAAAATGATATAAATAAGCACTATGTATAGAATCAAGCATGATGAGGAAGGTTTAAAGTAACAAATAATGAAACAAAATCACATATATATCGTGGGAGATGCCCCCAAAGATTAGTGAAAGGAACCAAGTCAAACTTCTATCATCATGTATCAACTTGTGTGTGTCATGTATCAATCTCAATATACCTTTATAACATGTGTGAAAAGATTAAATATTATATATATAAAACCAACATGAAAAAAAACATGTATAAAGCAACAAGATATCTAATCAAATCATAAACAAGTCTTGACTTTGTACTTTTACACGTATTTGCATGTTTTGGTATTACGTGATTATTTGAATGTTATTGAGTTGTTTTAAAAATAGATCTGTACAAGGAAGGGGTTAATTGTAATATTTATTAAATCACATGGATTTCATGGGGTTGTTTATAGGTTTTCCTTTTATATAGGTCAAATGGTAAACACCAAAGCTAAGTCTTGAAGTAACGACATAAATTAAGCCAATTAGGTTGAAAATTTATTTTGAGGGATGTATCGACATTTATATTTTAATGATTTTATTTGAGGAAAATATCACCAATGTGATATTATTTAGCATGGACATTTTTATTTTAGTCATGTTTAATAAAATCTTAGTACATGGGAAAAATTTCAAGGGATTTTACTTTTCTAGAATCAAGAAATTTAATTTCATGTAATTGTTTTTCATGATAGTCATTTTCCTTAATAATATATTTAAGTGAGACTTGAAGTAAATATTATATTCCATGGATTAAATAAAAATGGGTAACATTCATAGGTGTGTGAACACTAGTATGATAAGCCCAAAGGGCATAGATATTTGATTATGTCATTCAGCTCCATGCTTCAACTATTTTAAATAGAATATTGATGATTGTATTATTAGTGGCCTTGGATTTTCCATTTCCCTATTATTATTAATGATTGAAGAATGTATGTTTAATATTGAATTTGGCACAAAACTTAGTAAATGAATATTTTTTAAAGGAATATCCATTATCAGTAACAATTTGTAAAGTTGTCCCAAAACGTGTAATAATATTTGTGAGTAAGAAATGGACAATGTCATTACGTTTAGTTGAATCTTAAGGTATGGATTCAACTCATTTATTTAAGTAATATGTGGTAGTAATAATGAATTTATGTCCTTGAGAAAATTTTGGATTTATATTACCAACAAGGTTAAAGTCCCATAGTAAGAATGGCCACAGGGGACACAATAGGTTTGATATATAATATGGAGCGAGATTGAGATTACTATATTATTGGCATTAATCACATTACTTTACATATTAATTACATTATTGTTTCATCATAGGCTAGAAGTACCCATGATGAAGTAAATTTTGGGGCATAGCTTTTCCACTTAAATGACCACCACATTTGATATTGTGTATCTATGAAAGAGAAAAATGTTCATCATAAGTCCTTAAACATCATAGTAATCATCCTTCTAGGGGTCATATGAATAAAACCCACAAATAAGTGTGTAGTTTATTGCTTCGCGTTGCATTCGGTGTCCCTCTTATGGTGGCGCATTAGTTGGAAGTACTTGTCACTAGAGAAAATTGTAAATATTGCTATACCATTTAGGGTTGTCATCACTACATAATATATACAAAACATAAAGAGTATTAAATTTATCATGGGTAATTGAGGAGTTACATAGTTATCTAATGGTGAAGATAGAATAATCATCAGCTATATCAAGAGGGATAGTAAAATATGCACTAGTCATGGCATCTACATGCATGTTATCCTTTTGAGAGATGTTAGAAATATATTATGAGTCGATGTAGATATAAATGATTAAACAAGTAGTTGTACTAAATTAAACGATCCCATTTTTGTGTGATAAACATACTATACTTGACAAAAAAAGAATTGAATTCCCAAATATGTTTATTTGTCAAATTTGTAGTGTTTGTACAGTGTAGAGGCCTGTATTAAAGCCTCTTATTTAGAAATAATATTTGTACATGAATAACTAGGTCATTATGTAAAGGGAATGGTTTCACCATGGGGTGTAATGAAGACAATTCCTATAGATTTGGATCAAACAACAAGTATTTTACATAACAATAATCTTCATATATATATATATATATATATATATATATATATATATATATATATATATATATATATATATCAACCCTCTACAAACTTACATATATATAGGAAATGACATTCCTATATTTTAGGAAGTAAATAACTACTCTTCCATGAATATCTCACCCGAACACCATATACGTGAGTGGTTAAACTCACATAACAAATATTTGTTATAACCAAACATATAACTAATAATATGAGTTGTTAACCAACTCATATTATATTACAAATAATAATCATGATTAATAATGTTAAACACTATTAATCCTAACATTCACCCCCTTAGTGTGAACATTATTAATTGCTAATATTCACCCCCTTAATGTGAACACGATGAAGAACCATATTTGAAAAAGTTGAACCACCTCCTGAAAGCACTGCTTAGACCAAGTACAAACTCCATAGATTATCTCTTTACCCTTGTAAAGGCGTAGTGTTGAGCTGAATTATGTAGGAATGCTCCCTTCCTCTTTGGGTTCCTGTGGGACTTTCCCTTCCTCCCTAGGCACTTGAATTCTGGATCTCCAAGATCCACAAGCTTCACACTAGCTGGATAACCATCCCTTGAGTCTACCTCGAAATCTTCTCCTACTCCCCAAAAGCAAGTATTCTGAAAACATGACTCCTCCCAAAAAATTCTGAAAAAAAGGGGCTTATTCAAAGACATCACAACAAAGCAACACTTGAAAATAGAAACATACTAAAAAATTGATAAGCACACACTACATAGATTTCACCATAGCGGAAGTGGCCCCGTCATTGGTGACTAACGAGGGTTGTTGAATGACCTCCAACCTCTGACACCTCCATCCTCCGGTGATTTGAACTCAATACAAGTAGTCTTCAAAATTATAATCAGGTTCATCAGTCACTCATTCATCTTCTGATTCAAAAGATTCTTCTACAACTATATTTGCTTCATTTGGCTTCAATTTTCCACTGAGAAGATCTTTGGCTTGAGTCGTGTAAAATTTAGATGTATGTCCTTTTTTCTTGCAATAAAAGCATTCTAAGTCCTCCTTTTTAGAGAACTTTTTGTATTTCTTTTTCACATACATTGTCGTTTCCTCTTCTATATCTTATTTAGTCCTTTTTCTTTAGCTAGAATAGTTGATACCATATCTTCCAATGAATTGGAAGGCATCTGACCAAGAGTGAAAACAACATTACTATATTTGGGTGGTAAACTATTAAGCAAAATAGATTTTGCATCCTCATCATCTACTAGAGCTTTTACTTCTGCAAGTTGTCTTAGAAGAGATCTTAAATTGTTGATGTGATTAGACATTATATCTCCATCACTCATTTTGAGCTTGAATAGCTGAAGTTTCAGAAAAACTTTGCATTGACTTCTTTTGAACCAAATAATTTTCTCAAAGTATCCCACATGTCCTTCGAGGTTTTATCTAGATCAACATAATGTAATTTGGAATCTAATAGGGCAAGGCCAATAATGGCTTTGGCTTTATCATCCCTTGTTTTCCATTCTACCAATCTGGTCAGATCTGAAGGTGTTGGTTCTTTTCCATCTACTATCCTCCAAAGATTTTTGTTCATCAATTGCATCTAGATCTTGACTTTCCAAGTGTGAAAATTCAATCCATTGAATTTTTCCAATGGAATATACATGATAATAACTATGACAAAAGAACAATAACAATCCTAAAATCACCTATTTGACTCTCTTACTATTACAAATCCTAATGGAATGAGTAAGCATATGACACTTACAAATCTTGACAACTTGACAACTTCAAAAAAATATTACATACTCCTTTTTGACAAATGATAACTTTGACATAAACCAATAATGACTAAAGACATGAATTGACACTTTAAGACACATTGATAATTAAGAAAACCATTTTGACTAGACCATTGACCGCTAAAACTAGAATTTAATATAGATCTGAAATAGATCAAAACACTCCTATAGACATTGACAAAGGTATGTAAACTATATCTTTTCACATATTTAAAGATCCTAAAGATGTTTAAAATTTGGATATAGACTATAAAATTAGTACAAAACACTGAAATCTAATTATTACAAACTCAAAATAATAAAAAATTGGAGACTTAACTTTATGTGGACTGCTCCATGGATCACAAAAGAAATTGAGAACTGAGGAGACTTACACACACTTGTTTACTTTGACATTGTAAATGGTTGAATTCACATGCGGATAAACAACTGAAGGTAATTATAGTTGTGTGAAAATTGCTTCGACTCATCACCAGTTTCTAGGAGCTAAAGAAATGTCAATGTAAATTGTGCCCGATTATAGAACAATGTATGGAGTGTGCACTCTGTGTGGAAGGAAACCATTGTCCAATGAAAAGAGGAGACTGCGTGTAGAGTATACGTGAGAAATCAATACAACCAAATGTAATTAATGAGTAAATATGTCATCACCTGATTGCATCAATATAATGTGAATTAGAGAAAAATAGCGAGTTGTTTAGCTGAAACAGATCTATTTTGACATGAGCATTCATGTGACTGATTCGAAGATGAAATCAGACACCCATAATTTGTATCTGTATCTTATCGACGTGAGGAAAAATATTGATAAGAATTGAGAAACTCAAAGTGGATTGTTGGAAAAAATCCACAATTATATAGTGCCAAATATCTTTAATGGCTTGACGCACAACTAGTTACATCATGCAAGCATTCATTTACACCTTGGTGGAAGGGATCTGCGATCCAAGATAGTAATTTCCTCTCTTTACAAGATAATTTCCACACTATGTTTGAAGGCAATAGCAACATTCATGCAATACCACTAATGTATCCTTCACACAATCTTAAAAAAACCATATGACATGGTAGTAAAGACCAATAGCCGCCCCCAAACAATTTACTTTCCCATCACAGATGCAAGATCGCTGATTCACTCTGATACCAAATATAGATTTGGATCAGACTGCAAGTATTTTACATAACAATAATCTTCATATATATTGACCTTACAAACTTACATATATATAGGAAATGACATTCCTATATTTTAGGAAGTAGCTAACTATTGTTCCATGAATATCCACCCAACACCATATACTTGAGTGGTTAGACTCACATAACAAATAATTGTTATAACCAAACATATAACTAATAATACGATTTTTAACCAACTCATATTATATTACAAATAATAATTATGATTAATAATGTTAAACACTATTAATCCTTTCAATTCCTACTCCTACACAAATAACAAATTTAGATCCATCAAAATACATAGTCTAGTTTTTTGTAATGATTTTATCTTTCGTGAACTCATCATGAAACTCATCATTGATTGGGGAAGATTCAAATAATGGTGCTTTAGTGAGTTGATCAATAATAACCTATCCTTTAACAAACTTTGATTGATAAAATTTAGGTTGAACTCAAGAAAAATCATGAGCCGTTAGGTTATACTGATCAAACAAGTGAGTGTGAGAGAGTAAATGGTGTAAGGGATTAACCTTGGTGACAATCTGAGACCTCTATGTTGAGTATATAATGTCTTAATTTTTCAATAACAAACATTAATGGTAAGCATATCTTTTCAATAGAACTATCACTATGCTCATAAGGAAATAAAGTATAACTAATCTAATACATTGCATATTCACAATAATTATCATCATATTGGCTAATTAAGGCTCTAAGTTCATGTTTGTAGTGGATATGTATAGAAGAAGTGGTTTATCGGGAATGGTGGTATAAGTACAAGAGGATTAAGAAAATAGTTTTTATATTATCAAACACATTTTTAAAAGCTACATCCCATTCAAAAGAGGTGCCTTTTTTAGTAACTATGTGAAGGGTTGTGTTTTATCTACAAATTGAGCAATGAAAAGATGAATAACTTGAATATTTCCTTGGAGATATCTGAGTTATTTTAAATTACATGGAGGAGGAATGTCAAAAATATATTGAATATTTTTATGTTCAACCTCAATGACATGATGAGAGATAATAAACCTAGGCAACTTACCAAAAGTTACCCCAAAAACACATTTTTTAGGATTCAAGTGTATGTTGTATTGTCATAAACATTAAAACATTTAGTGTAGATAAAATGTGTGGTATTGATGTTGAGTGTATTTCTCTAATAAATAATCAACAAATTATTCAATAATTTTGTGAATATAATCATGAAATATGTGTGTCATAGCATGTTGATGAGTGGCATCGTCGACACTAAAATTTTCCTCCATAATTTCTATTTCATTAATGTATGTATTAGGAATAGGATGTTGTTAAGTATAATTAGTAGTAGCGTCTGATAGAAGATAACGGCACCATCAGTATGGTGTCGCCAATAATGTGGAGTACGGTAACAATCAAAGTACAATAGGAATGTTGTAAAAAGTAAATATTTGTCGTAAGTGGTCCGGTAATGTTAAAATGTCAAAGTTTGGGTAAGTAGAGAAGTAGGGTCTACATGATTAGGAATTAGAAATATTATATTGGTAATAAGGACAAGGAGTGAGGTCATAAATATTTTGTGTATTTTATTTGTAAAAAGTCTAAAAATGTGGAACCCATGTAAAATGATAAGGTTTATCTTATCTTAAGAGATAAGCTTACATGTACAGATAAGAGTTAAGGTATGGAATATGATTAGTCGAGTGGATTTCTTATCCTATCTTAGAGATAGGATGGATAAGCTGGAAGTTCTATAAATAGAGAGGCCACCCCCTCATTTAGCATAGAAAGAAGTAGTGAAAATATTGTAGGAAGTGTGCAAAGGAAGACATCGATTAAAGGTGTGTTAAAGAAGCCATCGAGAGGTGTAATTGTAAAGTTTCTCCCATAGTCTTGTTGAAGTACCTCATGGGTGAGATTGTAACAATTTCATGTTAATATTATAATTTACTATGATATTTCAGATTTGTCATCATTCCGTCTTATCATAGTCGATGGTATTCTTGTGTTCAATTGTTGTTTTGTTTCCGTTTACATCCACCAAACTAAAGGCTGTGCATTAGTAAATAATCATAGCACGAGGAGTTCCCGGTGAAGAATTATCATAGTGCCGGATTGGTGATGACATTTTGGTTCCGTTGCCGGGACCATTCCTCATTGGTGGATTTTCTGGAGAGATATTCCCACTTAGTCAAAAATCAATTGGAGGGTAACCTTGTTTTTACTGTGCATAGTAGTTACCATGGTAAAGTCATTTTTACCGTGAATAGTAGTTACCATGATAAAGTCATTTTTGCTGTGAATAGTATTTATCACAGTAAAGTCACTTTTTACCGTGAATAGTATTTACCGCAGTAACTTCACTTTTTACTGTGAATAGTGTTTACCACAGTAAAATCAGTTTTTACCGTAGTAAGTCAAGTTTTACCATAGTTTACCGTGGTCATTTCTATAGTAATTCCAATTATTTGTGCACATAAGTCTTGTTGATTGTACTTGTGGGTTGGTATTTCACGGTGGTTACTTTTGAAAATGGGAAAGATTCCTATTTTTTCAGCTCAATCTAATGAAGATGCTTCTTATTTCATTCAAGAGTTTAAGCGATCTTGTATTTGTAATGGCCTTATAAGAAGGGAACAATGGACTGAATTTTTTCCTACCTTTTTGGATGGTTCAACACTTAGGTGGTTTGAAACACTAGGTGATAATGTGAAAAATTCATGGGATTTATTAACTGAAAGTTTTCTTGAAGAATTTGGTGAACAACAAATATGCAGATCTCATGATCGAGATCACAAAGCTATCCCAAGGAGAGAAGGAGAAGATAAGGGATTATCATGCTCGTGTTCTAGAGCTAAGGAGGAAGCTCGATGCCTAGATCCGGAAGGAAGGATTAGCGGATGGGTTGATGAATGGCGTGGATAATCTCCTCTGTAAGCACTTCATTCTTGGGATGAAGCTAGAGATCAGACAATGAGTGAAGTATGACTGCCCAGCTACCATTGAGTAAGCAAAGGAGATTACAAGAAGGCAAGAAGAAAGCATGGAAGAGGAGCCCAAAGAAATTGTTGCTAAAGTAGAGCCTACACCAGCACCTTTGGTCCAGAATCCACAACCACTCTTGGTGAGCACAAATATTTCTCCTAGTACATCTACTGAGTATGAAGATCTGCTTAGGAAGATGGGCCAATTAACTATTAATCTTCTTCAAGGAAAGGAATTTAGTTCTCAGGGAGGAGATAGAGGTCCAAAAAGAAATATTTTTGAAGTTGTTTGTTATGGTTGTTATAAAAAGGGTCATTATAAGTATAATTGTCCAGATAGAGCTTCTACATCTGGTATAAGAGATAATGATAAAGGAAAAGCACCTGTGAATTCTCTTGATGTAGTAGATAAGAGTAGAAATAATGAAGTAGATGTGTTTGTAACAAAAAGAAAGAAAGAAAAAGATAATCAAGATGGAACTGATCCTAAGAAGATGAAAGGAGAAACTAGTAAGAAACATAGGAGAAGAAAGTTGGGTGTGCAGGATTTTCTGATTTCACAGGGGCAAGGACCATACTCCATCTTGGAAGATCTATCCAAAAGGCCTGCAAATATTACATATGGTCAACTCTTGGCTATGTCTTCTAAGAAGAGGCGGGAATTGCGAGGTGGACTCAATGCTCGAAGAAGGAAGGAGGTTGAGGTCCCTGTTTTGAGGCGCAGGCAGATCCCTATGCTCCACAAGCTAAGGTATTATGTAATGGTATTTCAATTCATGATGTCTTAGTTGATGGAGGTGCTACTGATTAATGTAATGACCGAGTCCGTAATGAATATGTTGGGTTTAAAATTGATCGCCCTTCAACACTTATGTTAAGGTCATTAAATAAGGGAAAAACTAAACCGAAGGTGTAGTTTCAAATGTGGCAATATCTCATTATGGGTGTTGTATGTGTGGTAGACTTTCGGGTGATGAAAAATGGTACTGCGTTGCATACCCAATGCTTTGGGAAGACCATGGCTAAGGAAAGTTCATGCAAGAAACTACCGGAATGAAGGTTTCATGACACTTGGACGTGGTAGAGAGAGGGTGAAGATAAATGTGATCCTCGACATCATAAGGCGTAAACTCATTGGATTCAAGTGATGAAACCGATGATTGGACATCATCCGATTACTCTAGTACCAAAGAAGTGGACACCGAAGATGAAGAAAGTGAGGTTGATGTTTCATCATGGATATTCTTCCACCACCCAACCCAGGACCCCATAAAATTATTTCAAGAAGAAGTTGATGATCGTCTCCAACAAATAAAGATTGGTGATCTTGTGATGGAGAGTGAGAAGGAATCCTACCTCCAGGCTCTCTTCGAAGGTACATACACTTATTCACTTTTGATTACAAGGAACTCCGTCAAGTAAGTTGGGTAGAACATTGTATTGAGTGGTGGATGGTGCTAAGCCCATAAAGCGAGATGCCATATAGAATGAATCCTAATTTTTCCAAGACTCAGTAAAAGAAGAAATAGATAAGTTGCTTGATGCAGATTCATATTTGCTATGGAGAATTCGAATGGGTTTCTCCCATTGTGATCTCAATAAAAAGAATGGGAAGTTACGCATTTGTGTTGATTACAGAAGCTCAATAAGGCAACAAAGAAGGATCATTACCCTCTTCCATTTTCGATCAGATCTTGGGCGAAGTAATGCGGCAGAGTGCTATAGTTTTGCTGATGGATATAGCGGCTACAACCAAGTTCGTATAGCAGAGAAAGATCAGCTAAAGACCACGTTCACCACTCCTTGGGGAACGTTTTCTTATAGAGTTATGCCTTTTGGGTTGTGTAATGCTCTAGCAACATTCCATCGTTTGATGAATAGGGTGTTCGAACCCTACATTGGAACCTTCATCAAAGTATTTCTGGATGATTTTTGCATCTATGGGAGCAAGTTGGACCACCTGCACCAAATGGAGACATCATTTCAAAGGTTAGATGAAGCACAAGCCTCACTAAACCCTACAAAGTGTGTCTTTGGATGTTCTAAAGGTGTTTTGTTAGGGCATGTTGTATCCAGAGATGGTATTGGTACTGGTCCTGATAAAGTTTCAAAAATCAAAGATTTACCATTTCCTATGAATAGAAGTAAGTTGAGATCATTTTTAGGCCATGTGGGTTACTATAGGAGGTTCATCAAGAATTTCTCAAAGGTTGCACAGACCACTAACCCAATTCTTGAAGAAGGATGTTACTTATGAACCGGAAATAAGGCGCATGAAGCTTTTGGACAATCAAGGAAGCCACGGCGTCTTCACTGTTTTGAAGAATCCAGATTGGAGCAAGCCATTCATTGTGTACACTGATGCCTCAGATGCAGCACTAGGAAGTACTTTGAGCCAAAAAGATGAAAATGGGAATGAACATCCAATTTACTTTGGGAGCAGACAAATGAGTAGTGCTGAGGTAAACTATACTGTAACTGAAAAGAGGCTCTGGCTATCATTTTTGTCAGCCAAAGAAGTTTAGAAATTACTTGCTAGGGCAAAAATTTATAGTTGTAATGAGATCATCGCTCAAATATATTGTCAATAAGCCTAACCCATCGGGAGGATAGCAAGATGGATAATTTTGCTACAAGAATTTGAATTTGATATTATAGATAGGCTAGGAAAGAAGCATGTCAATGTAGATGCACTCTCTCGAGCCTAGGATGGTTTAGGATCATCTTGTGATGATGATGATTTCCCGATGCAAAGATTGTTATCCTGGACACAATCCTAGTGAATACATAGATATTTGGAATTATCTGAATGAATTCAAGTTTCTTGATGGTGCCAATGCAAAGACTAAGAGAAAGATTACTCAAGCCAGTCGTCCATATTCTATTCTGCATGGAGTATTATTTCAAATAGGACCTGATGGACAATACAAGAGGGTAGTTGGACGTGATCAAGGGAAGGAACTGCTAGAAGAATTCCACAATGGTACATGTGGAGGGAACTTCTCTAGACAAATTACAGCAAGAAGGATCTTGGATGCAGGTTATCACTGGCCCACTCTATTTAAAGATTGTTATAATTATTGTAAGACATGTGATATTTGTCAAACACATGGTAACCATAAGACTTCATCAGCTCCATTATGTCCTATTCTTCCCCTTGGTCCCTTTGAAAAGTGGGGAATAGACATTGTAGGTCCACTTCCAACTACATCACACCAAAATAAGTATATTGTAGTTGCCACAGATTATTTAACCAAGTGGGTTGAAGCTAGGCCATTGAAGACAGCTTCTATGGATGAAGTGGCAAGGTTCATATATGAACGTATTGTCACCAGATTTGGTTGTCCATTAGAAATTGTAACAGATCAAGGAAGCCACTTCATTAATGAGGTGGTAGAAGCCCTAGTCAATAAGTTTTCTATTAAGCACAGGAAGGCAACAACATACAAGCCAAGCACAAATGGACAGGTGGAACGAACAAATTTTGTCTGTCAGTATCAAATTCTAGCAAAAGATGCGACCTTGCGGTACATAAATGGGATAAAAGGATTCATGCGGCATTGTGGGCATATAGGGCAACATCAAAGTCAAGCACAGGATACTCCCCATTTCGGTTGGCCTATGGCATTGATCCGATTCTTCCTATTGAGTTTGATATTCCCACTTTGGAGAGTTATGAAAAATGAAAGGATGGATGAAAGTGATTCAAGAAAAGAAAGGTTGGTACATCTTCATTTGCTAGAGGAAATAAGGAAATAGCAAAGGATACAAGCCATAAGAAGAAAATGAAGCGAGAAGGAATACTTTGATCAAAAGATCCAAAGGTGGTCTCCATTTCATGTGAATGACTTGGTCCTAGTATATGATTCCGATACAAAAAAAGAAGACAGAAAATTTCTTCCAAAATGGATGGGGCCTTACAAAATAGTAGTTGTGCATGAAAATGATACGTGACCGGAGGAATTGGATGGCACTCCCATTACGAAATGGGTCAACCACGACAAGTTGAAGATTTTCCAAGCACTGAAGAATAGTCTACTCTTTGCGTAGGACGGAGTAGAAGCTAGGAAGGGGAAGATGTCGACACTAAAATTTTCCTCCATAATTTCTATTTCATTAATGTATGTATTAGGAATAGGATGTTGTTAAGTATAATTAGTAGTAGCGTCGATAGAAGATAACGGTGCCGTCGAGCGGTGTCGCCAATAATGTGGAGTACGGTAATGAATCAAAGTACAATAGGAATGTTGTATAAAGTAAATATTTGTCGTAAGTGGTCCGGTAATGTTAAAATGTCAAAGTTTGGGTAAGTAGAGAAGTAGGGTCTACATGATTAGGAATTAGAAATATTATATTGGTAATAAGGACAAGGAGTGAGGTCATAAATATTTTGTGTATTTTATTTGTAAAAAGTCTAAAAATGTGGAACCCATGTAAAATGATAAGGTTTATCTTATCTTAAGAGATAAGCTTACATGTACGAGATAAGAGTTAAGGTATGGAATATGATTCGTCGAGTGGATTTCTTATCCTATCTTAGAGATAGGATGGATAAGCTGGAAGTTCTATAAATAGAGAGGCCACCCCCTCATTTAGCATAGAAAGAAGTAGTGAGAAATATTGTAGGAAGTGTGCAAAGGAAGCCATCAGTTAAAGGTGTGTTGAAGAAGCCATCGAGAGGTGTAATTGTAAAGTTTCTCCCATAGTCTTGTTGAAGTACCTCATGGGTGAGATTGTAACAATTTCATGTTAATATTATAATTTACTTTGATATTTCAGATTTGTCATTATTCCGTCTTATCATAGTCGATGGTATTCTTGTGTTCGAGTTGTTGTTTTGTTTCAGATTACATCCACCAAACTAAAGGCATGTGCATTAGTAAATAATCATAGCACGAGGAGTTCCTGGTGAAGAATTATCATAGTGCCGGATTGGTGATGACAAAGCACCAGCATTTTTAGTCCAAAATGCATAACTATGTAACAAAAAGTTCCCATGGCATAGTAAAAGATGTATTTTCTTAATCAATGGGGTTGATTTTTATTTGATTTTAACCCATGAAACCATCCATAAAATATAGCATGTCATAGTTAGTAGTGGAGTCCACAATCATGTCAATGTGAGGTAGAGGAAAAGTATACTTGGCACAAACCTTATAGAAATCGTGAAAGTCAATACAACATCGAATATCACCATTAGGATTAGCCACTAGGATGATATTAGAAACCCATTGATGGTATTCAATGGCACAAATGAAACCGTCATAAAGAATATTCTTTATTTCCTTTTAAACATAAAAGTCACACGAAGGTACATTTTATGAATTCACTATTTTATGTACTTAGCATGTTCATACAAGATAATGTTACACATGGGAATGTGATGCAGGGCATCATCACCAGGGCTAGTTTAGGCTTATAGTAGGAATATTTGGTTTGATAGGGTCTATAGATATGTCTTTGAGTCAATTTTGGTGTCCTTTAAGCTTTAGAAGTTCAAAATTTTAAATAGAGGATTTCCCTCCATTTTTGACTATTTGAAAATTTGAATTCTAAAGCCAATTTTTGGCTTGCTCATTAGGTGTAGGGGTCTAGTTAGCAATCTTAGCATGTTGTTAGCTTATTTTTATCTTTGTGAGTGTCTTGGAGGGCTCATATTGAAGTTGGATTGGTCATGTTAGTCTCAAGTTGTTACTTAAGCTTTTGTTATGAAGACTCCACATGTGACTTGGTCATATGAGACCTAGAAAAATAGTTATGAGAAACCATTTGACCTGTAGAGTTATAATTCACTATTTTTTAACTAATTCAATTCATTTATCAATCAAGGAACATTCAAGTTTGGAGCTCCAAAGAAAGGTTTTGATCATTTTTATGCATACATTGTGAAACTAATTTGAAAGTAATTGTGAAAGAAGAAAGGAAACATTCTATGGCCCATTGGCTTGAAGAAACCTCAATCTTTGGTAAAATTTTATCATAAAATAAATTAAGTATAACCTTTGGGTTTAGTTTTGGATTTTCAGAATAAGTCATGAGGAGTTTTTAATTTGTTGTTATTAAGAATGAGACAGGGTTTATGGAGAAGGCAAGGGGATAGATTACATATTAGATAATCGTGAGAAAACCTTGGCTATATTCAAGGATTAGTATATCTTTAAAGAAATGTGTATAGGTCATTATAGCCTCTCTGAGAGTTTGGAACCCTAATTGTGGAATGAAACCTTCATTTTTCTTAGAGCTTGGGCCTTCTGTGATAGAGAAAGAGATTTTAGGAATGCAATCACGTTATTTCTGAAAGGAGGAAGCTTATTGGTAAGGTTTTAAGCCTCTAACTGTCATTACAGATCTTCTTGAAGTGATTAGAAGATTTATAAATCCTTCCAAGATAAATGATAAGGAAAATTGTGTCCTCGAGCTCCGGGGGGTTTTCTAGGGTATTTAGAAGATTTTATTGTATCTAGCCTAATTTGAGTCCTCCTTGTTTGAAACTTGGTAATAAGTATTGTGATCATTTAAGGAGAGATGTTATTAAAGGATCGGTCGAAAAGATTGCTCCAAAATTTGAAATCTATAGTAGTTGACTGTGGAGTACTTGTAGAAGGGAAGAGCAGGCCTATTTGAGGCTTAAATTATGAAATTGTGTCATTTATCCCAAAGGAATAGGTAATCAAACTTTTCCAAAAAAATCTAGGCTCAAATGTATGTTTGATTGAACTCTCGATAATGAAAACAATCCTGCAAGAGAAATTTGTATTAAATTTTGTAGTGTAACAGGCCTGGAAGGTGCAATTAGCCTAGTAGATGAAATTGTGAAGGGATATAAATTTACACTCAGAGATAGATCAAGCCATCTAGTACACACCTCAAAATCTATAATAATAGCTCAAAATCATTAATACTTCCTTTAGGGACCTTGTGTTTTTTTCTCTCCAACATCATTCCATTGACTGTGTTGTCAAGAAGCCCAAATTGGCAATTATTGCAAAGGAGAGTGAGATGATCATTTCTTTAGTTTCCAAGGATCTAAGTGGTTGTAATAAATCGAATAAATGATATAAATCATGCTTGTATCATTTAATGAATTTCTTGGATCTATAGGACAAAGTTGTAGGTTCTTGTATGATTTCCAAGCATTGAAACCAAGGTATAAGGGAAATTTTTAGGCTTAGTTGAATTAGCTAACTACAATATCTTGTTGAGATTATTATAATCCTAGGTGTGGCTACATCATAATGGGTATCAAAGCAGAGAAGAAGAAAGGAGAATAAATTGAAAAGAAAGTGACAGAGAGAGAGAGAGAAAGAAGCAGTGAAGAAGAAATAAGAAGTTGAGAAGAAAGAGAAGAGTTTGACAAAATGCCACCGAGAAGAGAAGGTGGAGGTGAAAATAGAGAACAAATCAGAGTTGTTAAGTTTGTAGTAATCTAAAGGAACATTCAAGATACGTTAGAAGCATTATAGGTCTCCCGAGATGAGGAAAAGCACTAGAAGAAGACGGTGATGATAAAGAGAGAAAGAGAAGTAGCAGCAGAAGAAGGAGAATAAGGAGAAGGACCAGAAGTAAAAATATTGAAGGAAGTCATGGGAGAGAGTACTAAGCCAAAGATGAAAGTGCCATAGTATGGAGCTAGCCTACATCCAGAATATCTCATAGATTGGATAGCTAAGATGGATAAGTACTCTAATTTAGAAGGAATTGTAGAGAACAATAAAGTGAAATTTACAATACCAAGCTCACAAGACATGAAGCAATATGGTGGGACTTTGTGAAATAGGAAATATTAAGAAAAAACAAGGAAAAGATCAAGAAGTGGGACAAGATGGTGGCTAAGTTGAAAGGTAAATTTATTCTTGTTGATTATCAAACTATTTTATTCAAGAAATTACAAAATTTGAGGCAAAGAGAGTTAAATGTAACTGATTATACTGATGAGTTTTACAAGTTGGCTATGAGATTTGGTCATATATAGGATGATGCTGAAGAAGTGGTCAGGTATGTAAATGGTTTAAGGTTGAACATTCAAGATGAAATCATTTTATTTCATTTGAGATCAGTAGAAGATGAGGAGAGGAAGAGTAAAATTTGTTAAGAAAAATCAGCGAGAAAGGAAGACGAAAATAGTAGCGACGGCAACAAATGAAGAATAATTGACTAGTTCACGATATAGATTTCATTCAAAGGTGGATATTCAAGAGGTGGATATGGATATAAAGGGAGAGGTGAATTCACATGAAAGTGTTTCAAATGCAACAAGTTTGCAGGACATAGATATTTTAAATGTGTTGAATACCCTAAAAAATCAGAAGTAGAGTTAGTGAAGCAAGAAACCAAGTAGCACATGTAGAAGAAGAAGAGATTACAACATCACCATCTATGACAGAGAAAGATATTTCAGGAATGAAATCATGTGATTTCTAAAAGGAAGAATCTTATTGGTAAGGTTTTAAGCCTCTAAACATCATTATAGATCTTCTTGAAGTGATTAGAATATTTATAAATCCTTCCAAGATAAATGATAAGGAAAATTGTGTCCTCATGCTCCCAGGGCGGGGTTTGCTAGGGTATTTAGAATATTTTCTTATATCTATCCTAATTTGAGTCCATCTTATTTGAAACTTGGTAAGAAGTACTATGAGAAGTTAAGGAGAGATATTATTAAAGGATAAGTCCAAAAATATTTCTCCAAGAATTGAAATCTATGACAGGTTGAATGTGGAGTAATGTAGCGAGGCGAGCATGCCTATTTGAGGCTTAAAAAGTATGAAATTATGGCATTTCTCCAAAAGGAAGAGGTAATCAAACTTTACCAACAAAATCTAGGCTCAAAGGTATATTTTGATTAGACTCTCAAATATTGAAAACAATCCTACAAGAGAAAGTTGTATTGAAATTTGTAGAGTAACAAGCCTGGTAGGTGCAATTAGCTTAGTAGATGAAATTGTGAAGGGATAGACATTTGCACTCAGAGATAGATCAATCCATTTAGTACACACCTCAAAGTCTATAATACTTCATTAATATATAGCTCAAACTCATTAATACTTCCTTCAAGGACCTTTTTTTGTTCTCTCCAACAACATTTCATTGATTGTATTGTCAAGATGCCTAAATTAGCAAAACTCTTGTAAAGGAGAGTAAGATGATCATTTCCTAAGTTTCCAAGGGTCTGAGTGATTGTAATAAATTGAATGAAGGATATAAAACATACTTGTAGCATTTAATGCATTGTCTTGGGTCTATAGGATAGATTTGTGGGTTCTTGTATGATTTCTAAGCATTGAGACCAAGGTATAAGGGAAAGTTTTAGGATGTAGTTGAATTAGATAATTACCGTATCTTGTTGAGGTTGTTATAATGCTAGGTGTGGCTACATCATAATAGAGGTGTAAAAAAGGAATATCATTTTAATTCCAATTGAATTGGACAATAAAATCAAGTAACACTTATTGACTAGCCTCTCTCTCTTGGTTATTATGGGAAACAGATTAGGAGAACAATTTTAGGATCAAAATTGGTACCAAGTTTGAAGGAAGTAGTTTCTTTATTAATAAACATGGAGCAATATTATACATAAGAACGTGTAGGAATAGTGTCGGAGGTCTTATCCAATATATAAAAACATCACATTCCCCAAAATATATGTGTGCATGTAAAACGGGAGGAGACATATTCTTATGAAAGGAAAAAGGGAGATCCTCATGTATGCACCCAAATCTTAAAGAAGAGAATTCATCCAAAATGGATATATAATGAGATGCACTATAATTGATAAGATCAATGTTGAAAAGTGTGAGGGATATGATATAATTTACCATACCAACCTCATGGGAATGAATCCATGAGGCTAGAAGAAATATTAGAGTTAATGACAATTAACACAATGGACATGGAGTATAACCAAGACCTTTTTGGGGGTGGGTATTGGGTAATATGGGTTCATGGATTCCTTGGCCATAATGGCCAAGTACTCATCCTATAAATTCATTGCATGATAAATATTGATAATAAATTCCATATTTATTATGAGTGGAATGAGGTTTTGGAGTAAATTTGATTAACCTTGGATCTAGGACAGATTATAAGTGGGGAATAGATAAATCATCCCGAGTAGTGGTGGAAAAAAATTTAAAGTAGTAGGGTCATTTAAAATATTGTACACACATCCTTGATAATACTATTCGACACAAGAATGAAGGGTAGAAGGAATAACATGCATAATATGTATCCAAGGATGACCTAGGAGTATGTTGTAACTAAGATTATTAGGCATAACATAACATACTTTATCAATAGTTTATTCTCCCATGGTAATCGATAAGGTCATTTTCCAAAGGACCTAGCATATAATATTTTCAAATCAACATATATGGGTGGTCGAAGGAGTAAGGTTGGGAGAAGAAATACCAAATGGATGTAAAAAGGAAAGGTTCTTGTAGAGCTATATTGTGTGGAGCTCTTTCGATAAGTAGCCCCTTCCCTTTTGTTGCCCCTTCTTAGCTTCTTTCGTTCACTCGGCTCCAAAATTGGCTAAGTATAAAAATAAACGTGGAGAGTATCCACATGTCTCCTTGGCACAATTGGAATAAGAGAGGGGATAGAGGGGATCTTAGACTTGCACCACACCGAACACATGTCATAGACCCCGAGACTTTAGTTAGCGAGAGAGAGGTCATAAATATACTAGTTACGCTCGAGAGAAATCTCCACGTATTTCCCACATGTAGATTCAAAATAGAGGAAAGAATGGGGGCCATAAACCAACATGTGTTCCTCATGTGTCTATTGGGTGCATTTTGAAGAGTAGAGTCTCATGTTCAATCCTCGAGAAGCACCATCCCGCCACGTAAGCAAAAAAACTTCACCAAATAAGAAGTGCCACTATATAAATTAAAGACAATTACAAATATTCCGAAGAAGTAGTTGATATTTTGGCTCAAAAGGAAATATCATGTAAGAGAATTAAATGATAGGAGTTAAGGCTCTGGTTCTAGACATCGGGGATGGAGCCCCAAGCATCTACAAGAAGGGATAACATTCTAGAACAAAGAAGATATATTTGGGGAAGGACCAGGGAAAAGGTTAGAAACTAGGGAAGAAAAGAGAACTTTCAGCTTTTTAATAGTCACCTTAGCAAGATCTTCCATTATAAGGAGTTGTAATTTGTGCCATTTCGGCCTTATGTATGATTTCCTTTATATATTAAGTTCTTGTTCTATGTAATAGAGCTCTTCATATTCTGAATCTTTGTTTATGTTAATGATGTCGGAAGTTATACATTTATCATGCTTTAAGCCCTTAGACTTTGACTTATCTGTGTTTGTTATGTTTTCTACCCTTCTTTCATCGTTCTGATATAAATCTAAGGTATCGTTAAATAGATAGATCATGCTTTAATTCTCTTCAAACTATTTCGATTGAACTCTCTAGACATTTCTCTTTCTATAGTATTTATCTTGGCACATCGCCTCCGTTAAGTTTTATGTTTCTTTTCAACTTTCTCCTAACTTTATCTCACACACGACTCGGAAGAGCCACTTCTTTAAAATCTAGAGGTCACCTTAGGGCACAAATCTCACTAATCTAAGGTTTCTGTGACACCGATAGTTTGTCCGCAGGATAATCTTCCCGGGATAGAACCATCTAGCTAAGGAGCCCAATGCTTGGTGCTTCCCTTGCAATAATTCTCATATGTCAAAGGACTACCCCCAAGGGAACTTGCAACTAAGGGTAGCCGAACAACAATCAAGAGAAGGTTATGATGCATGCACAGCTGGACCCCACCAATCCACGGGAGCCCAAAGCGCCACTTTCACAGCCCAGATGCAAGGAATGTCCCTGGAACAAGAAGCGGAGATCGCACTAGAGCATGCCCTTTTCTCTTGGGTAGAAGGAGAGGAGTTCATATTCATAAATGAAGTGTCTATCCTGAAACCTATTCAGTTTAACTACAACACCCACTTCAAGAAGAGAATCATTGAAGCAGATGCACTAACTTCAAGTTCAACCGACAAGATGTACAAAGAGCCTTCGATCATTGTGAACACACCATCGCTAACAGTAAGGGAAGCTCCAAAGCAAAGCTATACAGGATCAATATGTCCATCACCTTGATAAGGAAAGGATGAAGCATCAACCACCTCCTAAATCATCACTTCGAGACCCATCAATGTAGTCCAATAGCTGAAAAAGGCACCAGCTAATGCATCCTTGTGGGATCTTCTAAGTATCCCCAAACAAAAGGAGTTGCTCCAAGAAGTGCTCAAATCAAACAAGGATTCAACCATCGTAACCATGGAGAAAGGACAGGTCAAAGTCACCCGATTGCCTACAGAGGCCATATTGTTGAACCAACAAGGAGAGGTGAGTAAACCAAGGCCCAACCCCTTCTTTTTAACTCTTATTATAGGTAAGAAGTTATTACATAACTCCATGATAGACTCCGGTGCAAGAACTACTGTCATGCCCTAGGAAATTACAGATGCTTTAGGAATTTAGTACAAACCCTTGAAGAAGGGAGTTATGCAACTAGACAAAAATCTATTCAAACCATTGGGATTATCAAGGGACTCCCATTACAACCTAATATAACTATTTTCCAAGATATCATGGTGATTAATGTTCCACCAATCTTCAGACTCTGCCTCTCCCGAGATTTCATAGCTAAGATCGGGGGGTATATGTCTTTGGATTGGTCTCATTTAATCCTACGAACCAAGTATGGGTCCAAAATGAAGGTCTTGTTAGAACCCCTCTCCAAGGAGCATATAACGGACCAAGTGCCTTCCGGCTTTGAGGCCTCCCATGCTATGATCACCAAAGAAGAAGAACTATACATAGAATATGGGGACCCTGGGGAGTGATCATCTATTTAATATTCCCTCGAAGATCCTTTTGGGAACTTTGACTCAACCGGCTTGGGCACTTACGTCATTTTCGACAAAAACCCCACAATCCCAAAGGTAGAAAGGGGGCATGATGAACGGGAGGAAGCCCTCCCGGAATCCTCCAATGTTGACCCTACATTTTAACGGGCTAGGAGAAAGAATGGATCGGGATCCGAGTTTGTCTACTATCCCCACTGGTAAGAAGATACTCTAGTCGGTCTGTTTCTAGTTCTCCTGTACTAGTAATGAGGCAGAGTACAAAGCCTTGGTGCACGGCTTGTCCACCGCCCGGAAGGAGGGTATCAAGTAGTTGAGAGTATTCGGTGACTCAGAGTTGGTGGTCACACAAGTAAGAAATATTTCCACCACCAAGAACCCAAGGATGAGATCCTATCGACACCAGGTATGGGATTTGATAGATGATTTTGAAGCCTTCAATATTAAGGTAATTCCCCATGATCAAAATACAGAGGCCGACAGAAGGCTATGATAGGGTCTCAATTCAACCCGACCCAGGATTTAATTGTAAATAAAGACACCATAAAAGTGATCATTCACCCCTCTATCCCTAACAATGTCAACCATTGGTAGGTGTTCAATAATGACCAACATGTCATACACTTCCTCTAGCAGTTAGACCAATTCACAAATCAACTCCATCTTAAGATTGAAGAAGCATATGGAGATCAGATAATTCAACTAAAGACAAATAAACTCCTAAGGGGGTTAATTAATCTTGAAATTATTTTTGACTCAGATGATGCTAGTTTTGATTAGAGAAAGTTTGAGGCAGTAAAGGAAGACTATGTAGAACTAGAAATAGCTAGGGAAAAATGACTAAAATTTGGAAATTCGATGACCAAAAGGAAAGAGACAGACTCGTGGCCTTGTGTCACAAATATGATAAAGTAATAACTTAGACATATGATGATCTACATGGTTATGACAAAGACATTATCCAACACACCATTGACCTAGAAGAAGGGACTAAGCATGTGCGTCAAAAATAGAGGCCTATGAACCCTAAGGTAGAAGCCCTCATGGCTGAAGAATTAAGAAAGCTATTGGAGGCTCATATAATTTTTCCAATTAAACACACAATGTGGGTCTCCTTTGGTCCCACTGTGGAATTTGAATGGTGAAATATGACTCTTTGTGGACTTTAAAGATCTAAATAGGGCCTACCTAAAGGACCATTACCCATTTCCCTCTATGGAACAAATATTACAGATGGTCGTAGGCTTTGAGATGTTTTCTTTGTTGGATGGATTTTCAGGTTATAACCAAATATAGCTCACAAAAAGAGATTAGCATAAGAATACCTTCACAACCAAGTGGGGAACCTTTGCCTACGCAAAGATGCCTTTTAGGCTCACCAATGCGGGGCTACTTTTCAAAGAGCCATGGATACCGTGTTTGGGGCGTTAATAAACAAAGTAATCCTCATATACCTTGATGACCTTATGGTGTTTACTAAAATAGTGGAGGAACACTTTGATGCCTTAGAAGCCATGTTCAAAAAATGTCAAGAGTTTGGAATCTCTCTAAACCCAAAGAAATGTATCTTCAAAATACCCCAAGGAAATATCCTAGGACATGTTGTGTCAAAGGAGGGAGTCTCTATTGATCCCGAGAGAGTCAGGGCCATTTTGGAGCTTCCTATTAGTTAACAAGAAGGTTGTTCAATCTTTCTTAGGAAAGATCAACTTTGTCAGAAAGTTTATATCAGATTTTGTATAACGATCCACCTGATCAATCTCATGCTAAGAAATGACCTAGGATTCAAGTGGACTGATGAAGTTTGTGATTCCTTTGAATTGATAAAAATGGCTATTACATCGGCTCCCCGTGCTCCACTACCCTGACTTCTCAAAATATTTCATTATGTATTTATATGCGGGAACGAATATCATAGCGTTTATGCTCACCCAAAAGGAAGAACAATAGGGGAGGAACACCCAGTCACTTTATTTTTCGAAAACTCTCCACGACTATGAAATGAGATACAATTTCATGGAAAGACAAGCTTACACCATAGTTAAAGGTCTGAAGAAGTTCAGACACCTTGTTACACATAACAAAATCCAGTCATAGTGGCTCACTCCAGTGTCAAAGAATACATAATGGAGGGTGAGATAACTAAAAAAAGGGCCAACTGGATAACCAAGATCTTAGAGTACAACATAGAAGTGAAACCCATGAAGCTTGTGAGAGGCAAGGGACTATGTCAATATTTGACACAGGAGTCCATCCCAGATGCCAATAGCGAATGGGGGAGGTAATGTACCTACAAGAGGATAGGCTTGAAGGATGGGTCTCGTACAGAATTCCCTTTATGCAAATTGGAAATTACCCATGTCATCTTCCCTAAAAAGAGGAGATATTATAGGCAACAGGGGAGTAATTTTATCATAATTAATGACTTCCTCTTTAGGAGGAATTTTAATGGAATCCTACTAAGATTCCTAGACGAAAAGGAGGATAAAATGGTCTTACATGAATTACACCATGGGAGCTCGAGAGGCCATTTTTCTACCCAGACTACAGCCATAAAAATCCTGCAGGCGGGATACTTTTGGCCAAGTCTCTGTTTGCCCACAATCAAACAGAGAGGTAAGAATATGTAGGGTGTGCCAAGTTTATACCGGTTTCCATGAGAACACGGCATTACCCCTCAATCCTATCTTGGTAGAGGAACCCTTTGCCCAATGGGGTCTGGATTTCATCGGGATGGTAAATCTAGTTTCTAGCGCTGGCCACAAATGGATCCTTACAACAACTGACTACTTCACTCGGTGGGTGGAAGCAGTACCCCTTAAGGAGGCCACAGAAAATGTAATCCTAGGACTCCTACATGATATAACCACATGTTTTGGGCTACCCCGCACGGTTAAATCCGACAATGCTTAAAGATTTTATGGGAAACAAGGTATCTGATTTTGTGGTAAAACATGGAATTTACCTAAAGACATCTTCCAACTATTATCCACAGGGAAATGGTTTGGCGGAATCTACCAATAAAAACTTAATCAAACTTATCAAGTGAATGGGGCATGAGCATAATAAATTATGGCATGAACACATCAAGACAACCTTATGGGCTGATCGAATCACCCCAAAGTAGATCCTAAAAGCTTCACCGTATGAGATAGTTTATGGGAAAAGCGTTGTGATGCTAGTTTCCCTAGAGATCCCCGCATTACAACTATTAAATCAAGTTGAGATAAATGAGAATGGAGCAATGCAAGTAAGGTTCACCGAACTAGTGGAGCTCTAAGAGAAACGAGAATCAACTCATGAGGCCATGATTAGCCACCAGCAGATAGTCAAGACTTGGTTCGATCAAAAGACATCAGATCCAGATCTTCAGGTTGGAACCATGGTCCTAAAATGGGATGCAAGAGCCGCTAAGCCAAGGAATCATGGAAAATTCAACCCCTATGGACAGGACCCTTTTGAATCAGTGGATGTAAACAAAACAATGCATTTGAGCTCAAAACTATGGAGGGGGATCCCTTAGCCATCCCAGTGAATGGGATCCACTTAAAGCCATTCTTGTAGGCCCTTTTCCATATTATATTATATGTACAGTTGTTTTTTCTTGTCTATTTTGTTTTCTTTTTGGCTTGTCTCGGACACATGTCCCTTTTAGAGGCATTTCTCCCCTTTTGAATTTTGAGCAAACCATACAACCTCGTTTTTATTTCTGAATTAATGATCTAGTGATTTCCTCGGCGCCTGAGGAGAGAAAATATTTTGACATGATGCAAATCCCCTTAAGAGACGTAAAGTGTCATCTTGAGTTCATTAATAGGAAATGGGTCCATTGTGTGAAGTGACCCTATTTTCGTGTAAGCCATTATGATTAAATTGAGGATGGATCTCTAAGTATTAAAGAGCATTCAGCATGCCAGCATTTTCTAGGTTCCCTGAATCAATTATCAAATTCTAGAGCTAAAGAAATTCTAGTTGGAACACCATGGCATGTTCTAGCTCCACACCACCGTAAAAGTCTTACGCAGGTGACCTTTCCCCCTCGAACTCCACAAGTGAGGTTAAAGTTTCCACATGAAGGGCTTCGGTTCTGTGACCCCACCATAATCTCGACCCCGTTGATAATGTTTTTGACCCATCCCTCAATAAAAATCCCAAAGCTTTAAGAGAGGTAGCATTTTCTAGGTTCCTCAAGTTGGGGGATATAGAGTCTTTGGCTCTAGAACCTGAGCACCACGCTTTCCCAATACATGGTGCCCCTCACACACCCATGCCCAGAAATCATTTAGATGTGTGTGACTGTTTTGAGTCCAAAACCCACACTATTCATGGTAGGCACTTAAAGGTGGTGATTATGCCACAAACTATTAGAGACATGTTGGCTCTAACAAAGGACCCAATGGCTAGTTTCTATGACATGGGTAAGCTCCAAACTATTTAGGCACAGTGCCAAAATAAGGGTGTGTTCCTTGATAAGGAATTAAGATAGGTGGATACAATAGTATGCGGGAATCGCCGACTTTCCCATACCACTAAAATCACTTTTAACAAACTCTCAAGATGCCTGCTTAATGCTTGCCTTCATTTTTGGGAAAGATTCAGATAGAGGCATCGAAGATTGGCATATGGGAGCCTTGTTCGGATGAGGTATGTCACCAAAGAATTTGTTGAAGTCGTCGCCAGGTCCATTTGCAAGAATCTCAATTAATTCTTAGTGTCCCTAACCTTCAGGTATTTTTCGTATTTGTTTCATCTCATTCTTTATCAAAATGCTGAATATTTTAGTCAATTTATGACTCTAAATATCTGGGATGTGGAAGTAGACTCACAGAAGGTCATACCAGTGTCTGCATGGACCCATGTATTGTCTCACTTGTTAGATGTATATGAATTCTGCAATTCTTTTATGGAGCCCCTTTTACTCAAAATTGACCTAGACAGGATCAACAACAGAATGAGAAATTCAGTGCACGTTCTATATTCACAAATTCCCCACACCCCTATGATTACTTCTTTTCCAGGGGACATTCCATGATTCACCTTCATGGTTTTAAGGAGGAGTCCTTTATGCTCCCTAGAGTCCTCGCGGCTCAAGTGGTTGGCCTCAAAATTACCTAGCAACTGGTAATCCTGGACATAGAGTTTAGCTCAACCTGAAAGAAGAAGGTGCTTTTCGAGCTTCCCTTGAGCAAGGGATGAATTACCATTTTAAAAAGGAAGGAAGAGCATGGCCTTACAAAAAAAATTGGCTTCCTATGGGTTCGTCCTAATTTGGGATTCATGGAGGTATGACCCAGATGGAAAAATGGCTAAAATTTTGGTTGATAACCGAGTCTTAGACCCCTACAAACATGATCTAAGGGAGTTTCTCGAGGAGGATTCACCTGATATATTTATTGAGCTCTCGGACATACCATCCCCAAGCTAGGAATCATTCCATCAGGTCAAATACAAGTATGATCCCACTCTTACTATGGCTAAGGGACTCCAAATGGCCCTAAAAGAGAAGGACTGGAGTGTAGACAAAATTGAGGCCTTTTGGAAATACAAGTAGGAGATTGGTCAGACCACCACAAATTTTGAGGTTGTCTCCAGTGATGAGCATTGGGAATAATTCTAAGATGGGGATCACACATTTGATACGAAAAAGTGAGGATACAGTCACACAATAACATTGGGGTGGCTCGTAAAATCAGCCATAGAGACCTCGGCCTCCAACTCCAACAACAACAGAAAACATTGCCTACCCCGCCTCCATCTTCCATTCCTCAATAAAATCATTTAGTCTTAGCTTTTATGCCACAACCTCCGATTATGCTCTCGGGGGAGAGACATATGGAAGAACCAGCCTCTAGCCCACCGTGTAAGAAGTCAAAATCAGCAGCTTGTTTTTTTTCCACTCAGCCTCTCCCTTCTCTTAGAGCTCCATTTCAATCTCCTATTCCACCTCTTTTCTCCCTTTCTGAAGGTTTTCCTTTGTCTCTCGCTCTATCACAGACTCTCTCTCCACCCCCACCACTTTGTTTCCACAACTCCCCTCAAACATACCATCCTTCTCTCCCCATGTGATGATTGGCTCCTCCACGGCACTGTTGGATTCGACACCCCAACCACATATCACAATCCCTTACGATTTACTTTCTAGTTTCCCATTTGCAGGAGGAATGGTCCCTTCTTCTTCTAATTTTTTGAGTTGAGTCGAGTCCATCAAGGCTGCCCGAGACAATAGAAGGAAAAAGAAAAATAAAAAGGAGATGGCGGCTAGAGCTACCAAGCACATGTGGTCATTATATGACCATCAAAAAATTTCCTTGACAATCACCCACCTTGTCCCTCAGGTATCCAAACCCACGGGAAAATGCAGCCAGAGGATTATTCCATTAGCATTGTTGTGGTTGATCTTTCAAAGTTCCAGCCTCAAGATAAGGTTGAATTGATGAACAAAATTATGGCAATAGTCACTATAGCAGACTATTTGAAGCTCAATAATCAGCTGAAGAAAGCACAGTCCAACCTTCAGAAAGCAAAGGCCACGATCACTACTCACCAAGCTGAGATAAAGGCTAAGGGAAAATAAATTGACCAACTCCATAAAGAGTTGAAAGGATCCCCATCTCGAGAGACCCTTTTAGCCTTACAAAGGTTGAAAACAGACAAACTCCAAATCAAGCTCAGATCATTTGATGATGAAATCAAGTATTTGACCCATAAATTGTCATAGCAATCAAAAAGGAGGGATTGTAACATTGGTATAGGATCTTTACACCTCCTATTATGACCAAATTACTACTACATAAATGGCCTTAGCCCCCACACTCAGATTCATATCCGATGCTCGGGGTTGTGCTCAAATGTAGAATCTATTGCTTCTACCATAATCAACATAGTGTCTGTCATCAGGTCGCGAAGCTTGGACTCTTTATTCGAAGCTTTATGATTCTTGAGACTCCTTTTCAAGGGGCAGGAATCACAGACATATGGCTCATTGCTGTAAAAATTAATGAGATTCTGAGTTGTGACAAGGATTCTACCAAATGTCGAATCTCTTGGCATAGCTACACCATGGGATCAGGGAGAGGAAGCAAAGCATTAATGAGCTAGTTCAGTTAGGTTTTCCTTCTCCCTTCCCTAAAAATTCTATGGTCCTCACAAAGGACCAAATCCAGTAGCTCCTAATTGCTAAGCGCCAAGACAAGACTGTCTTTCAGTCTTTAAAGGAGAGCTCTAGTGTGGTCGAGGTGGATACCATCTTAAACCTCATTGTTCAGCTGGAGTTCCGCCTACATGCAATAGTGCAGAACCTTCACAATTTCTTGCATAAAGATATCATCGAACTAGATCGATCCTTTCAAGCGTTGCAGAGGAGAACTTACCCAACCGAAGAGGAATGTCTCGGTTATCAGGATACATTGTAGAAGCTCTAAGTGGCATTTGTCAAACCCATAATTTTGACATTTTAAGGATGGGAGAGATAGGAATATTTCATGACCGGAACTGATTCCCCTTGTAATTCACCAAACTATAGAGCTATTTTGTGTAGATCTCTTTCGATAAGTAGCCCCTTTCCTTTTATTTCCCCTTGGCTTTTTTTGTTAACTCGGCTCCAAAATCAGTTAAGTATAAAAATAAACGTGTCTCCTTCACACAATTGGAATAAGCATGGGGAGAGAGGGGATCTTAGACTTGTACCATGTTGAACACTTTTCATAAACCCCAGATAATTTCCTTAGCAAAGAGAGGTCAGAAAGATACTAGTTATGCTCAAAGGACTCTCCATGTGTTACCCCGGTGCATATTTAAAATGGAGGAAAGAATTGGGGCCACAAACCAACATGCATTCTCCACATGTCTATCGGGAACATTTTGAAGAGTAGATTCTTAGGTTGACTCCTTAAGAAGCACCAGACCACCATGTAGCGAGGAAAAAAATTCACCGACTAAGAAGCACCAAGCATTTATAAATTATATACGATTACAAATATCCTAAAGAAGCGAGTTGAGATTTTGTCTCAAAAGGAAAGATCATGTAAGAGAATTAAATGATAGGAGTTAAGGCTCTCCAAACATCATGGATGGAGCCCCAAGCATCTACAAGAACCGACAACATTCTAGAACAAAGAAGATCTTTTCAGGGAAGGACTAGGGAAAAAGGGTTAGAAACTAGGGAAGAAAGGAGACCTTTCAGTTTTGTAATAGCCAGCCTTAGCAAGATCTTCCATTAAAAGGAGTTGTAATCTGTGCCATTTCAGCCTTATTTATGATTTCCTTTATATATTAAGTTCTTGTTATGTGTAATAGAGCTCATATTCTAAATCTTTTTTCTATTAATGATGTCAGGAAGTTATACATCTATCATGCTTTAAGCCCTTAAACTTTGACTTATCTATGTCTGTTATGTTTTATGCCCTTCTTTCATCATTCTGATATAAATCTAAGGTATCATCAAATAGATATATCATGCTTTAATGCTCTTCAAACTATATCAATTGAACTCTATGTACATTTCTCTTTCTACAGTATTCATCTTGGCGCATCGCCTCCATTAAGTTTTATGTTTCTTTCATCTTTCTCCTAACTTTATCTCACACAACAGAGAAGAGCCAACTTCTTTAAAATTTGGAGGTCACCTTAGGGTGCACGTCCCACTAACCTAAGGTTTCCTATGACTCTGACGGTTCATCTGCAAGGATAATCGTTAACGATTACAAATATTAAGGCCTAGCCAATTTTTGAAAAGGGATTTCTTAATCGAATTATGATGTATTTTAATTTGTACATATAATGGAAATTCATTATTAAATATACCATATTATGGAATTTCATGAGGGATTAAATTTATATTTTATCTATAAAATGGAAGCTTTACTTGAGTCTAGATGTTACATATGTCAATGATTTATCATTATAAATCGATGTAGTATCATAGATACCCCAGGCTCTTAGGAAATGAGGGATGAATAAATATATAATCATGAAATGGAATATATGATGCTTACCAACATTCATGATGGAATCCTATGTGATAACCCATGAAGAATTACTAGTCAATAAACATGTGTAGATTGAAACCAATGAAACCCAGATGTACATGTTAGAATAGGAAGGATATGGATGGGAAGGATGGTGAAATAGGAAAATTAGATGCTAAAAATTTTGTGATGTTGGTCCTCATATTGGAAACTAAGTAGTGTGAGGACCATACAACTATTGTATAGTCCAAGTTGAATATGCACACCCTCACCTAGATCTATATAGTTGTTTACCTTTTAATAGATTATATTTGAAACTTCATGTGTGTTTTGTTTTTTTGTAAATGGCCTTCGTTGTGTTTCATTCTTGTTTATGTAACCTTCAGATGACTTGTAATCACCTAAAACAAATTAGAAACCATAGAATCATGTAGAACCCTTCTTCATATAATTATCAAGCCAAAATGAGAAAATATGTGTGTTTAGTGAGGATGGACTACCTTTGGTGGTCATACTCCCAGCTATTGAACCAATAAAAGAGTTGCACTACATGCCCTCATTATAGGATCAAACCTCTTTTGGTTATCTTAGGTGCTTGTGCAAGTTTGAACAACTAGCCAACCCCATAGGGGTGCCCTCATGTCTCTTTACACCAAGATATTAGTCTAATTGCATAGTATAGAATGTACCCAAAATTTTATTAAATTTGATATGGTGTAACTCAATTACATAACCTAACGTTTTTTTCCTTCAAACCCTCGAACAATGTTTGGAGATACTTTCCTCTTGCCAAGACATCTCTTTATGACCTTTGTATGTTTGGGAATGGAGATAGTTAGACTCTTTGACCTAGTTGAGTGATTCAAAATTATAGTAGGGACTACTCTAATTGATGTACAACACATTTGGGTAGATTAAGGCACCCTTTGATTTCTTTTGGAATGGTATTTTTAATAGGATCTTGTAAGAGTTTCAGGTGAGTTATAAAGTGATAATGAATTGCTTATATATCCTTCGTAGGTGAAATATTTTAGTAAATCCAACTCTTGGAAGATTAAACGACCCAAAGAAAATATTCAAATTAAAAATAGAGTTAAAGAACTCAAATGTAAAGGACCATACAGATCATCTAGTACCATACCCCACGTCCTAACCATTTTTATGGTCTTAGAGGCAGAGAAGGGGAAAAGGAAATAAGGAAATTTTTATATGAAACAAAAAGGTGTTTTACAATTTTGATCGAGATAATATTCTCATATTTTATAAAAGATAAGAGTATATAGATAGGAAAGCCACATAATATCTAGAGATGAATTGATTGGATTATGAATGTGATCATGTATCTTAACAAGGAATCATGGTTAAACTTTGTATTAGAAATGGACAAGTTACTAATTTTTAGTGTCTATAAACTCAAACCAAGTTTAAGAGTCTAGTTTCCTCCATTTTTAAGCATTCAAAGGTACTAAATTCATGTCTTAGTAAGAATGAGTCACCACATGTTACCAAAGGTATTCAAGGGAAAATGTGATTAGTACAAGCATTTAAAGCACACCATATCACACTACTATTGCATTGGGTACATTTTCTACTCTATATTTAGCACACTCTATTTTTTCAAGAGACGTGAGGACACGAATAAGAGGTTTGATTAGACATGTATGCATACATGAACCTAAACTAGGATAACTACATAGGGCTTGTTCCTACTCGATGGGATGTAGAGAATCACTTGTATTGGTTTAGAAAGGTTTGAACACTAAGGGTAGTTCAGCCTCACCCACAAACTAATTTAACCTTTTGTTATTTAATGTTTTCATGAACTTTTTACGGGTGTTTAGGGTTTTTTTTTTTGCATATCATTTAAGGTGGTGTCAAAGCTATTTGTTCCCTAGAGATATACATTGACACTCATTTATAGGAAATTGTAATGTTAGACAATTTGTATAACTCCATTATGAATAAGTCCAAGATCGTATAAAAGGATCTAATATCATACCACATTCTAAGTAGAGTAGTATGATCCTACACACAAGAAATTTCCATCTCCATATTTAGAGAGGAATTATTTCCTAATTTATAAGATCTCTTTCACCCATTCTCCATACCCAGTTCATTTATATACCACTCTAGGCATATAAGTATTTATCCCCTTATTTGTTTTGGGAAATAATTATATCATTTTATCACATTTGCAAGTATTAAAAGATTTATTTTGGATTTGTATTACTAATGTTTATTAATTTATTTCGAATAATCAACATTTAACATTCTTTAACATTTCCATAACTTACCCATCCAAATTAGGAATTTGTAAAAACATTTAGTGAACCAAACCTTTTTCAAATCTATCGCTCAAACCCTAGCTATCCTAAGGTGTTTCCTTCTATTATTATCATATGATCCTTCTCTTAGCTCTAGGATTTATTTTTCTATAGGTTACCATGCATCCTCAACTCTTTAATAATATTTTCATTGATCCTAAGGGTTCCCGCCCTTACTAGTATATGATACCATCCCTTTAATAAAGTCCATGCTCATACTATGTTTGAGGAGGGAACTCATATGTTGATTTCCTTTTAGATCAATCTATAATAGCTTCTAATTTTATTGTTTTTGAGTACTTTGATGAACATTAAAATACTACTATGGTTTCCAATACTTGTGACCACACATATTTCTTTGTTGATATTTTTTCTCACACTATCTTTTCTATATTTACTTGAACATCCTCAAGGTGAGGTATCTCATCATGAATTTAATACTTGATACACATGGCCTTCCTAAAGATGAATAATTTCATTTCACGTGTTTTTTTGTAGGAAAATACTCATCACATTGATAAGTTTAATCTTTTATAAGTTTCTCTCATTTAATCATATATATCATATTAAAAGAGCATGAAGCTAAGATCCTTATCATGAATAAGCTCAAATATGGTTCCAACACTCCTAGCACATATAATTTTAAGTTTCAAGGAAAACCCACTTTTAGAGGTAAACCTAATAACAACAAATGTTGTATCTCAACCACAAAGATTTGGCTATAAGCTCCTCTATGGAAGTAAATATGATTTCCTTTTGCATCTCACCTATTTATTAAATAATTACTTGACTGCAATCTTATATCTCTCCTCTACCTCTCAAGGTTTCGTAAGAAATCCTCATATTAAATTTTTTTATGTTAATGCATATTGTGATTATCATAGATGTTTCTCACATTCTACTAATTGATGTGTTAAACTTCGTCATTTTATTCAATATCTCGTTAGTGCTAATTATATTGAATGGGACATTCACATTGAACAATTCATTCCTACTAATGATATTGTGAATCTCAAAATATTTAATGACCCACTTCCCAATCACAACAAAGTGCTAAATCTATATCAAAAGTGTACCATGCTCATTATGGTATACCTACCCCTCATGATCATGTATTGAATGCTATGACTATTACTATTTTTATTGTTCTACCTTCACATATATTTGTTGATTTTGATGATATTTATATGGCTCATGATCCTATTTTCAATACACTATACATTCAAGCTTTTATTGGTCAACATCCTATACTTAGTTTTTCTTAATATTAGTGTTATACATAATAGGTGAACTTTTAATTTGTTTGGTTCCCTTGGATAATCGTAAAAAAGGTAATTTTTATCCTAAGAAAAATCTCATACATGTTTGTATACCTCTCATATTCAATTCTACTACTATGGCTATTCAATTTTTAATTACTTCTTCCCTTATCTCAAGTGATATGTGTCTATATTTCTATTAGCTACATACTTTTAAGGCTATACCATCTATTATGCATCAGGTGTGTCAAATTAATTTACAATCATAAAGTGTTCGGTGTTAATGGTATCCCATATGAGGCCCCAATTTCTATGTTAGTCATGTTGGTGCTCGTTTTGAGCTCACCCCTTAGTCATAAAAATGTCTCCAAAAATTTCCATGTCTAGTTTGCTAGAATTTTGAACTACATGTATTCGAAGGATAAACCAATGTTGAACCTAGAAAAATCCTTTGCTTGTATAATAAATTTGATGTGAATCTTCCTTCCTAGTCAAATTAATCACAATGACATTGTTATATGAATATTTTCGTGTAAAACCTATTAAAATACAATCTATGTGTGTCATCCTTTGTTAATCCTCATGCAAATTGAATTTTGTTTTATGGCACCCGAAGGCACAAAGATGTTTTGATTGGTTTCACCATTTCAGGATTTACTTACATATTTATAATCTTTACATAATCTATAAAGTACCAATAAAATCCTGAGACCCAATCGAATATTGCAGGAACATTCAAGGTCTTACAAAGGTCTGCAAAGTGAAAATACATCCCAACTCAGTGAAGGTAAACATGTGTCTAAATAATATTGGAGCAAGGAGACGGACTTTTTATGAAATATTGCATTATGCACCTAATGAAGAGTACAAAGAAAATTTATGCTCGAAGCTTTGACAGAGCACACATGTCAGTGTTTCAAGAAAATTCAACAAGTAGGTGTTCGGGTCAAACTTGCAATGTTGCATTCATTTGAAAAGTAGAAAAAATTACAAATAAGCTCTGCAGTCCCTCTGCTCTCCAAAGAACACACATGGATGGCTTATATTTAAATAAAAGGGGAAATTGAATGAACAATATTTGTTGTATTATGGCTACTGCCATTAATGCATTTTCACGGATCAAACTAAGATTTTTTTAAAAAATGATCATTTCCAATTATTACATTGCATGCAAGAAATTGGATGCCCTAGCTTTGTTGCCTCTACAACATAAAGATAAAAATTGGATTATGGAGAAGTATGCTCAAGAAAAGAGGATTTGGAGCCACGTACAGAGAATAATTTAAGAAATCTTGTGAGCAACGGGTGATTTTTTTACATTTCTTTTGTATTTTTGTTGTTTAATTAATGATTTAAAAGGAATTAAGAGGGGAAATTGAAACACAAAAGATGAAGCCCATGGAATCGAGATTTGTGTTGCTTCCAGTATCACCATTGGGACACTATTACATTTATAAACTTATTAAACGCCTGACTTGGGTGATTTTTGCAAAGACTCAGTGATCCAAATGAAGTGAATTCATGGCCACCATTAATGCTATCCATATTTCCCTAGTCTTTGTTTTCCCTCCCTTTGAGCATTGTCCGAGCTAGTAAATATTTGTACTAAGAATTATGATCTCAAAACAACAAGTCTTAGATGGAAGTGGTGAAGCAGTATTGACCTTAACACCCAGAGCATTTAGGTTGATGCTAGAGCTACCCAAAATTGTGAAACTAGTAACTATATACATAGGATCAGCTTTAGAATATTATTAAGCCAAGAAGAAATATTATTCCAAGCTCATGAATACTAAGTGTTTGTTGTCAGATAGAAATTCTACCATGAGAATCCATAAGAAGTTAGCCGATCATAATTTTTGGCAAAGGTTGAAGACATAATTGGTTTGTTAAGTAGAATGGTTGGCTTGGATATGGCTTAAGAATTTAAAGAATGAATGTGCCCATACATTGCAGTTATCTTAGAAAATAAAGGAATCATTTGTTGGGAAACATTCATAGCTACATCAATTCACACACAAATTTTTTAAATAGCCACAAAACTCAACGTGGGCACCACTTTTAATCTTGAGTTCTATATGATGTCATACTTGATTTACAATATTACATGACACAAACTTTTTCCTAGCCTCCCATAACAAGGAAATTTCAAAAATCATACAATATATGATGTTTATCCCCAACTAAATCTGGACAATTGGAAAAGAAATTTTGGACTGGTAAATGATGCATTTTTACACCTATAATATGTCTTTTCAAACCAGAATGGGAGTAGTATAGAATATCTGAAGAAGCCAGGAATGTAATATTGGAGTATGGTTGATTTTTTATTCAACATAGGTTTTTTACCTATATCAGAGCTAGTGGATTTGATGGGAACCCATACAAATTTCCTAGATATGTGGATGACAAGTGGGCCCTATGTGAACTTTCTAGACAATTGGCACCAGTGCAAAAAATGATTGCAGGAAAGCACAAGACCAATATTAAATTTCCTATCAGGATTGGAGGATATTCTTGCCCCACTATTACAAAAGCTAGGTTAATGGAAAAAGAGATGGAAATATTTGAAATGGATAAATTTGAACCCATGCCCAGTATGATATCATATGGGTTGTTAGTTCTACTTTAGGAAGTGCGTATGAGCATGAGCCTCATTTTGAGGATTATTGGATGAATTGTAGAGATGAAGAGGAAGTTAGACTCAGAGACTTTTCTAGAATGAATCTTAGATAGATCATTGATTTTAAGATTGTTGTAATACCTCAAGGAATAACAGATGACCAATAGATAGTGAATCAATACTATAGTGAATCAATTACTCCCATAGTTTGGGGTGAAGAAGAATCGTGTAATCCACATAAGAGAATTGCTGAAATGAGAAATTTGAATTGGTTACAATGGAAAGTTATGGACTTGTCCATATAGAATACAAAAGTGTTGAATGAATTTAGAGATTTGGGAATCTTGAAGGAAGATCTTCCTCCTTTAAAATAAGGCAATGATAAGATTGATCCATTAGGTGGAAGATATCCTCAATTTCCTACCAACAAACCTACTTCATGTAATATTGATGAATGGAATACTAATTCCAATGAGACTGGAACCTTTATGTCTATTTTGAAACAAAAATAGAAGAAATTCTCTTAAAATCTATTCAAAATGCCCCATAACCCAAGTAGTGCCTATACAAGCTAAAGGGGTAAGCATAACCAAACCAAGGACTCCCATAGTACTACTTCTAGGATCATATAGCACTGCTTCGGGATCATATAGCACTTTGGAAAGGAGATGAAGGGAGCTCTAGAAAGTTTTGATCCACAATCCAAAGTACAGAGTGCAAAAGAAAGAGAGGCACCAGACCTCAAGCACTTTGAGAGAGCTAAAAATAAATTCAAGATAATACAACCTTTGGAAAGTGATACTCGGCATTTCAATGAAGGAAAGTGGTCATGAGTCAAAGAAACACAAAAGAAGAGAGCCTGAAGTGATTGATCTTATTCCCCTCACCGAGGCTCAAAAAAATTTGGTTGCTACATTAGCAAGGAAAAAATAGCACTACAGGTTCATGAAAATATTCACGATACTCCACTTGTACCACCAGAGGTTACAATTTGCACCCTTATTTCCAACAAGAGTAGTAGTAGATTCATCCCAAAACAAAATAATTCATAGCATCCCCATATCTAATCAACCTAGTAGCATTATAACATAGGAGGAATATTATCCCAATTAGATGATTATAGGAGGAATATGACTAAGAAGGTGTCGTAAATGGGCATCCAAGAATAGAGTGAAGCATAGGGAATTAATGAAGTATCGTCAATTTGAATGAATTGGAGGAAATGCTAGGTGTAAGAATATTTTAGGTGTCTACATTTGCCTTTCTTTGGGGTGGTGTAAGTGACATCACTCCAAAGAAAGTAGACAATCATAAATAAGTAGAAAATTTTGAAGGGATAGAAGAAAAATGAGTATCATGAAGGATGTCCCATCAATTGTCGATGGGGTGATGGAAGAACTTCGATCATCGATCGAAAAGATGACAAAAATAGAACAAAAGAAAGAATAGTGTGAATAAGAAGAAAAGGGATATAGAAGAAAATGAGTATGAGGAAGGGGGAAATGAGATAACATCCATCCACTGCCTTTTAAACAACTTTATTTTTCATCATATTGTTAGAGATCTTCATCATCGGTCCTTATTAAAAAAGAATGAACAAAAGTGTAGTATGACATGAAAAGCCATATACGAACAAATTTCCATTGCTAAAAACACCAAATCCATGCAACATAAAAATACAATGCAATATGCGACAATAAAATATGCCTAACTCCATGCAACATAAAAATGCAATGCAATACGAGAAAGTAAACAAGCTAAACTAACAGAGAAACATAATGTAATGTTTTTATTATCAAGCTTCAATTTCGACCTGTGTGAATTAATGACAAGGGTTGATGATGGTGCCCCAGTAAGGATACATGCAAGGTTAATAACAAAGAACACTTGGGTCTCGATGAAAAGCAATGTGCACTATGAAATAGTACCAGGCAACTCATTGTGCCCTAGAGTATAGACGAAGTAAGCAACCTAGCTTTTGTTGATGGAGGTAGATCAAGATGATCTGTGAGTCACGCACATGAACAGTGAGAACCAAAGAGCGACGTTTTGTAGGATGATTTTTATTTTTAGAAGTTTTTAAACATATTTGAATGTTTTGATTTTTGAAAGTTTTCTAGAATTTATGTACGGGAAGACGAGGAAACATGGATTCCCTAGCAATAGATGGGGTGTACAAGGGAAAAAGGCCACGTGCATACGAGAAGGTGAAGATGCAAAATACCCCAAAGATTAGGTGGGAGTATTCAAAGGAAAATTATTCATGCGAAGTGGAACCCAAGGCCATTATGGATAGGTTTAATATGATGATGAACATAAACCAATGAAATGCTGGGAAGAAGCAAGGATGCCCTAGCGTAAGTTGGCACAAAAAGAACATGATAGAAAGGAAGGAGAAGATTGCTTTTATGAAAAGGGACAAAGGTGTCCAAAAACAATGAAAAAAGGAAATACCATACACATGGATGTTCTGAATGAAGTATAAGAAATATGTGAATGATATGAATGTAGCTTAGAAGCCTCGTGACAAAAAAGTGATAAGCATAAGGAAAAAATCATGAGACGAGATATGGATGAAAGAAATATTTTGAACAAGGTCCAAAAAAGACACTTGGTAACATACTAATCCTATTTTTCATAGAGATGTAGTGTGTCCACGTGGAAATTAATTTACCTCTTGGAGGGAAGATTTAATAGGCAACAAATAAGGACAAACAAGTCAATATGTAGGAATTATTTATTTTGATAGGTGATAGGTGATTGGATGGTGGAAGGATAACCATAGATTGCTCCACTGTCAAAGTGTCCATAGCCCCGATAGAGATGTATTTGATTCTAATAACAACATTTATCTACTTTCAATCAGGCATCCATAGCCCCAAAAGAGATTATTAGAAATACCCCAAGAGAGATTTATATATCAATTTTCTTTTACTTTATAGCTTTTAGCTTTTGATTGATTGATTTTGATTCTTTTGCTTTCTAAAAAAATATTTCAGCTCTCTTGTTTAACAAGGGGTTAAGAAGCACTGATGGCTTGATGGAAGGAGGTGGAAATGATTGTGATGATAACATTGGCTAGTGTCAACAAATATGTCCAAAATTTCTTTGCAGAAATTTTATTAGATGTTGAATGTGATAGGATCTCTAAGAGGTCACGTTCTTTAATTTACCAAGGTGATGAAAGACCAAGGTCAAATAGACACCATAGAGATAAGTGTCGTAAAATGTGTGTGAATAGGCTAGCCAAAATATCACAAAAGGGATTGATGCAACCTAGAATTTACCAGATAACACCCTAGACGCTTTGGCACATCACTCAGCCTAGACTGAGCACTCACCTGAAGCATACAAAGGTACCAGGTCCCTCTTTAGGGTTGTTGTAGTAGGATGTTAGCATGATGAAGGAAGAAACATATAGATCCATAATTAATCCATCATTCTACAATGCATGCCATATTCAAATCTATGAAAGAACAAGCTTAAACAATAATCATGATTGAATCAAGAACATGCACTACTCAATTACACACAATGACACTTAGATTTAGCTAATAACTTCCATCTATTAATAAACACGTAAGCTCTTTACAATAATGGCATTCTATACTAGATGCACACTTGGATCTGATATAGTAATCCAATCATATGCACATATCTCTTTATGCTTACACGGCTTTGCATATACCTATATATCTCTCATCTCTTAGGTAATTCACCACATATATATAGGGTGGGGACTTTCCCTTCACCACTTATCTATTCCAAAAATAGGTCACATGTTGTTAATAGCCACATGTCACTTACGAGCATAGCCACACATGCAGTGTGCTATCTATAGACCTCTTACGATTAATCAAGTGAAAATCCTATTCTTAGCTTGTCTCCATGTAAAAATATTTGATTTGACCCTCCAAAGATAGACAATACATGTCGTGCACGTCTTTGCATTGTTGGTGTGTTCCGCATGCCATCTTCTAAAAATAGGTCTTCATGCTCAAAATTGGCTAAGTCCTGAATGCTAAACTTCTGCTCCGTGCGTGCGTTCTTCCTATCCATTCACACCCTTAAACCTAGCCTATTTTCCCGCATGGACTTCTTATGTGAGTTCTATCAAGTGTTCTCTAATCAACAATATCCCACACTAATCTCATTGTCACCCCGACAATGGGTATCTCCAAAAATTGAAGTAAAGAATGGAAAGAATAAGAATGAAAGAACGTAGATGAATAAAGAAGTTTTATGAGGAAGCCTCCTCTATATCACTATGAAGGATCAACTCGGATACTCCTCCTTTATTCCGGCCTCCAAGGCCTACCATTCAGCGAGTACTTGTTCTGATTTTTCTAGAATGTCCACAAAGAATGGACTCCAATTCATCCTCGTAATCTTCCCTTTTTTAGTTTGCGAACCAACACAATGTTCCACATTGAGGTCATTCTTCCTTCCAAAATATCCATCTTCTACGCATAATGATCTTCCCAAGCTCTTCTAATTGAGTCTTGTGCGGCTCTTGTGTTGTTGTTAGGGCCTCGTGCTTTTGTTTAACCATTGACAATCTTTCTACGCGTGGCCTAATGTTTCGTCCTTCATTGCTCTCTAGACCTCATTGTTTTCTTCTAGGGTCTTTATGTTGATAAGCACCTCTGGAGTTGTTCGATGTTCAAAGCCTGGTCTTCTTTCTTCAATACTTCTTGTAGTGCTTGTAGAACCCTTCATAGGATGCAATCTTTCACATCACTAAAGCTTTCTCTCGTTCTTCCTCTTGTTCTAAATTCCTTGGTGCTAGCATGCACAGAGGTTCATCTTCAAGTACCAGGTCCACCAACTTTCCTACATAATGTATCACTGAGGGAAATGTCTATGGTACCTTGGTCTCCAAGTGTGGCCTAGCTCTTATGACATTGTCTCCAATCTCCTCTGTGATGCTTTGATAAATACTTCATTCTTCTTCGCACTAAGTCCCTCTCTTGTGTTATATGCACTATCTCTGCATCCTTTTTTAGCTCCTCGCACAATGCTCTTATCGCTGCAGTTTTTCCATGCTTCTTATAACAACTTCAGTAGAAACCTTCACCAATGCGTTGCTAACTCTCATTTGACATGACATGAGGCTTTACTTGTCATATGTCTAGCTTGGGTGCCTTCTTCAACTATCTCAAAATGCATGACTCTTCACATACATAAATTTTAGGCTCATCCATGTGGGTATGCATTGACCGTGAGAGTTAATTTCTAGTGAGAATGGTTGTATATCCCCATCCATTAATTCCTAGCCAAATAATTTTTTTGTTCTACAGTTCTTTGGAAACGTGCGCGGATAATTTTTTTGATGTCCTCTCACGCACCCCATGAATGGTGCATTGTGGTCCCCACTCATCCTCTTTGACCTAAGTCCCTTAGAAATTGTAGCTTCAAGTTTAGAAGCCTATCTCGTCACACCTTGAACAATCGCGGATCCGAGGTTTATTTCTCTCTTTCTTCTCTGTCCTTCATCTCTTCATTTTTTTCTCTTCCTCATTATGTGGCTCATCTTCTTACTCGAGTGGGTTAGGAGATGCATGCTCTATCTCCTATGATTCCTCTTCTTATTCATCCAACTTCAACTTTCTTCTCCTCTTTAGTTCAGCGGTCTCCTTATGTGGAGAGAGACGAGGTGATTTCCTTAACGTTTGTGGGGTTCCACCTAGAGTCCTTGTGCATCTAAATACTTTCTTAAATATTTTCTCCCGTACTCAACCTTTGTATCTTCCTCTTTGTCCTATCCCTGAGATGGAGTGGTTGCTCTTTGTGACTCTTCTCTGTCATAGGGTTGGCTTCTTTTGCACTCCAAGCCTCCACTATCTTCGCGCTCCTCTTCTTCATCCTCTACTTCAACAGTGGGCCTTTACGCTTGTATGTTATCCATTGTGTTCTTACCCTTCAATGGCCTTGGGAGTGTGAATTCATTCTCCACATACTTGTTATTCTCCATCTTGGGCTTTAGCTGAAGATACACTAATGTTGGCCCTATATCTCACACATTGACTAGACTTATTGGCTTAGTATTCAATACCTCCAAAATGAGCCTCTCGACATAGGAACTTCTTCCTAGATACACATACTTTTTCCTCAATGTGTGGTAGTCACAGTCTACCTTATCTCGCATTAAATACCATTCGTCAATCGCGTGTCTATGAACCTATCAACAGATGCTTGGAAATTCCTTACAGTGAATGCGTAAGGCAATTTACACCAAGGGATCCAGACTCCATCTCTCATTGGGAAGTGCATGATGCGAAATGTTGATACATAAAAAAGCTCGATGTGTTTCCCCACTACTAATGGTAGGTCCTTCGGGATGCGCCACTCTTCTCCAAATGTCACACGGATCTTATCGTACCATTTCTCTACCCTTTACTTGACGTCATCTATCATGGAACCTTTACATAGGTACTTGTTGAACCTTTCACCGGGTGACTTATTCTCCATGGGGTATTCCCATACCTTTTCCTTCGGCCCATCTGGTACTCCAATTTCCATGAATACCAGTGTTAGTAGAATAGCCCCAAAGCTGATCTTCCCTCCTATGCACGCTTCCTCAACTATTTTCTCTACAATGTAGCCTCATATTGTAGATTGCTCTTAACATCTTGTGCATGTAACCACGTAGTATTTACCTGATCACCACTTCTCTCGGTCATTCAAATTTGTAACAAGGTGTGTTGACACTTACACAACCACATAGTTCTTCAAATTTTCTATATCCATACCACGTGGACCCTTCAGGTACCCCAACTCCTATCTAGTTTTTAAGATCGCGGCTTTATCTATGAGATCATTCTTTATATCCTCTCATGTGGCCTTCAAACATGTCACCGTTAAGATAAGCGTGGATGAGATTCTAACTTTGCATCCTTCAAAGTAGAAGAATTCCTCACACACTTTATCGCTAACTCCATGGAAACTCCTCTGTCACCTTGCTTCAAAGTGGAAACTTCATGTGTTAACTCCTATGTCACCTTGCTTCACTCAAAACCTTCACCATTGGGGACGCAAGCTTCTTTTCACACAAATTTGTTTGTCATGCTTGGTTTCACACCCTTCACACCTTAACCCAATCACTCGGCTCTTTGCACTTAGCTCTTTCCTCAAATACTCTTAGTCGTAATGGTAAAAATGAATTCGCATCCCATCCTTATATAATTTTTCAAATTTTGATGCATTTATTGCTCCTTCACCTACCAAATATCCTCTCATTCATTGACCAAATTTTTTCATTCTACATGGTACATCTTCATGCCCCAGCTATAACCTTCTAGCATGCCTTCCTACCCTCTAGTCATAGAATTCTCTTCAACACGCGTCCTTATGCCTGAGTACCTCATCACTATACCTTCTCCTAGTAGTTATCATGGCCTCTTCTTACCTCCATTATCTGTCCTTTCATTCATCTCCATCCTTGGTCACTTTTGAGAAGCAATCTTCTTTTGACTTAAAGCACACCCGTAGCAACTTATTCCTTTCACCTTTTAATTCCCATAGTCTTTTACTTGGATAACTACAACCACCCCACACTAAAAGTATGTGTAGTCCTCTATGCATAAACATTCTTCACATAGTAATTAGCTTCATGCACGCAAGTGTGCTTATTACACAAGAACAACAACTAAATTGACAAAGCATAATGACAATGAAGGAAATACATAATTGAAAACCTAATCTAAATGGCAATACTACCTTATTACAAACACCAAGAAGACTTATTTATAGTAGGACTTTAGCCTACTCCTGTTAAAGTAATTGGGTGGTCATGTTCCATCAATTACTTCTAACTGGAAAGCACCCGATTCAAGTATGTGAGTGATGACATACGGCCCAACCAATGTACTTTAAGTTTTCTGGGATTGCGTAAGAACTTAGATTCATAGAGAAGTATCATTTGTCCAATCTCAAACTTCTTATCACTTATGCTTCTATAATGGCATGCTTTCTACCTGGCCTTTTCCTTCTTCTGAATCCATCGTGCTATGGCTCATCACTCATCCAATTGAATCATCTTCTCAATACGCTCTTCTAAAGCATGTTCATCAGCTATACCTCTAGCACGCACAATGCATAAACAAGGTAGCATAAATTCTATAGGTAGAACAGATTCTACACCAAACACCAACTAAACAGTGTGACTTTATTCAATCTTTTATAAGTTGTTCTATATGCCCAAATAACAACTGAAACTTTATCGTCCCGATCCTTTCTTCCAACATCACAAATTTTTGTCAATGTCTAGCTCAAAATCTTGTTGAAAAGCCTCAGCAGTTCCATTTTCCTGAGGGTGGTAAGGTGTAGTCTTATGGTGGGCAACCATTAACTCATCTAATAGGATCCTTATGGTTTCATTTAAAAAGTGTGTGCCCCTATCACTTGTCAAACTTAAAGGACATCCATATCTTGTAAGAACATTCTCCCATAGAAACCTAGCTATTATAGTTGTTGTATAGTCCTTTGTAGGTGTTGCTTCTACCCACTATGTGAGATAATCTATGCAAGTAATGATATAGCATTATCCGGTCATGCATGCGGCTAGCGAAATAGGTCCTACAAAGTCAATGGCCCATTTATCAAATTGTTCTAGCACTGATAATAGGTCTTAGTGGCATTTCATCTCTTTGTCTTGGTTTTCCTAGGCACTGAAAATGGTCACATGCCTTACAATATTCTTTACAATCTTTATACAATGTCTCCCACCATAATCCAGCAAGTAGGATTTTCCGGTAGTCGCATCACCTGTATAATGGCCTCCTGCAATACCACCATGGGCTTCTTCCATAATATCCTTGCGCTCATGCTCTAATACACAACGGCGTAATACTTCATCTCTTCCTAACTTGTAGAGGTCACCACTGATTAACATAAATAGTGATGTCTATAGCAAGTTGTTTCTTTTCTAATGCATTCATTCCTTTTGGTGCTACACCAGTCCGGAGAAAGACAACAACGTCTTATAATTCTGATGGTGCATGTTGTAACCTATATAATTGGGCATCTAGCATGGTTTCTTCAATTTTCTATGCTTCCTCTCTTGAGTTGATTCTAGACAAGTGGTCTGGTCTAGAGTTACTTTTCCCTGGCTTCACCACAACTGTGAAATCAAACTCTTGAAATAGGAGTACCCATCTACATATGCACCCTTGTAAGATGGGTTTGTTCACCAAATACTTCAATGTCATGTGATCTATATAGAATACAAATGGTGTAGCTAGCAAATACTGTCGAAACTTGTGTAATGCATAGATCATTGACAAAGCTTTGCGCTCTATAGTTGTATAATTTTGTTCAACAGGAGTCACTTCCTACTAGCAAAAAAAATAGGATGATCACCAATACCTTCTCCAGGTTGAGTTAATATTTTGCCAATAACCATGCTAGAGGCGTCCACATGTACATGAAATGGTTTGTCCCATAAAGGAAAATGTAAGATAGGTGTGGTAGTAAGTTTCTCTTTCAATGTTTCAAATGCGCGCTGCTACAATTCTCCCCAATAGAATGTACCTTTTCCTTTTAGTAACTCCTCCAGAGGTGTGGAAATTTTTGCATATCCCTTGATGAATTTTCTATAATATCCTGTGTGACCTAAAAATCATGCACCTCACTTTGACTGGTAGGCGCTTCCAGGCCTAGAATGACTGCAACCTTAGCTGGATCAACAAGTAATCCCTCCTTGTAGATTATGTGTCCCAATAGTATTCCAAAAGGTGTAGCAAATATGCACTTCTTGATGTTCAAAGAGATACTCAATTTTCTACACCGTTCAAACATTAAGTGCAGATTGTCACAGTGATCCTTAACAAGCCCATATACTATCCAATCATTGAGGTAGACTGTAAGAAGTTGTGAATAAAATATTTGAATGCTTGAACAACTATGCGTGAGAATACAATAGGCACATTTTTCAATCCAAAAGGCATCACAGTATAGGAAAAATTTCCCCATTTAGTACTAAAATTTTTCTTTTCTTGATCCTCTTGAGCAATCCTAACCTGATGATACCCGAAAAACCCATCTGTGAAGGAATAGATTTCACGCCCTGTAACTCCTAGTATTTCCTTAGTAAATGGCATAGGGAATGGGTCTGTTACACATGCAGCATTTATCTCCCTATAAACCACACATATTAAAATTCTACCATCCTTCTTGATACTAATCACCATTGAACAACCCATTCTGACTCATCAAGGGGCTTAATAATTCTAGATTTCAACATTTTATCAATTTCTTCTTTTACCTTTTCACGCAAATTAGGATTCATTCTGTAAGGTCTCTTTCACACTAGATGTGCACCTTCCTTAAGTTTTATCTTCATTTCCCCAAGTGATTCATGCATGCCTTTAAGTTCATGATACCCTCGAGGGAATAAGTCCTGATAATCCCTGAGTAACTCAATGATCTTTGCCACTTTCGATTCTGACCAATAGTCTCCAATTATGACCTCCTTAGGCTCAGCCTTTCCGATCCTATATTGACCTTCTTTGTCTTCATTGGTTCATGGTATGCACGCGTATCCTTATCTACACTATCCAAGACCTCGTGTGCCCCCTATGAATGGTCAATATCTAGGTTTTCAACTTCCTCATCATCCACAATGTACACCATCTTTCCTTTTTCTTTCTCAAGGCAAGCACGTTCAAGCAATATGGAGTCTTCTCCTTCTTCTTCAAAATGTGTGCCTGATTTTGTCTCGCCAAATAATTCCTGTATGAGTTCCTCCACCTTTGCACTATCTCCCATGGTTAACCGCTTGAAAAATTTTAATGCCTCTTCTATTGGAGGTTGGGAAGAAAAGTAGTCAAAGGTCTAGAGTATTCTTGTAGCCAAATTCTTCCTATTTCCAGGTCTCTCATGTAGTTTGGCGTATACATACCAAGCGCATGTGCACCCTTGTAGAGTGGAATATAATTTATGCACCCAGAGTGAAGGTGGTAATGCTTCCTATCCTACTATCCAAAGTCTCTCACACTTTGCTGAATGTGGTGTTGAACAGGTTGATCACCATTATAAGTATAAATCTATGTAGGTGCATTGCTTCTTACAAACCTGGTAGATAAGGTGATTCTAATATCTTTTCACTCAATAAGATTATCTCTGTGAACTATCCACCAGCGTAATGTTGTCCCGCGTAAGATATATGATAACATGTCTCTTATCCTGACCTGCTCTATCCACTGTGCCTCTATGGCTTGTAAGAATACAGAAGATCTTCTACTCCTGTATACCAAGGCACTGCGCTACCTATCCATTGAATAGAATGAAGTCCATTCTTACACGCAACCGTGCTTTTTACCTCGCATCCTACTAGTTCATATGTACCATGAGCCCAATTGTCACAAGAAATACTCATAGTATCACTAATAGAGTGAGAATCCTCCCACTGTAGGATGCCTTCCTTTGATGGCTCATTGACCTTTAGGTCCTGAATAGCACGTACATAGATTCTGTTTAAGTCCTCCTCACTTAGAGGCTCAACATATGGTGTAGACTTCCCATCTATCAAAGGCATCACAACCCTTTCCTCTTTGTTCTCAAAGCTGATATACCCCTTATTGAATCTCAAATTAGCATTATTTGCATAACACCAAGGGCATCCAAGCAAGGCTAGAAAATTGTCTACTTCTACAAGTACTAATACCTCAAAATCCCCAATGAACTTGGCCCCTTGTATGGTTATAGATGCATCCTTCAAAATCCTATCGGGTGGCCTTAGTTCGGTTTTCCATAAATAACACATTAGATGATGGCTGCAATGGAGGCCTCCCCATTTGTACCCATTCATCTAATATAAGCACATTCACTTCCACACTGTATCAATCAATATGTTTCTCAAAACCACCATTCATCCTCAATAGCATTTAGAGTAATTTCTTTGTCATAATCAATGCTATCAAGGGAAGATTTACATGCGCAGGATTTGTCATCCAGCCTCAATACTTGTGCATGGAATGTTCCTTTTAACCAACTTCCTAATAGTTGAATGATGTTCTCCCGTGCAATATTTTGCACACTTCTCTCGATCATCGATATTCATTTAATTGTCTTAGATGATTTCTTCTATTCCTTTAAGTATTGTATCTCACCCTGAAGATTCCTTAGCACTTTCATGGTATCCTAATAAACTTCCTTCTGATGAGTAGGATCTAGGTACCTTGCATGCAAAACCTCCTCCTTGGTGATCGTAGGCTTCTAGTGCAATGCCTCTCTTACGCGTCTTTGCTTCAAAGACTGTGGTAGTCTTTACTGATTAAGGCCTCGGGTTCTAGCGTTATCTTGGGCATCCACTGATTTTCCTCCACGTGTTGGATCCTAACCACCCCTATTTTTGCTAATTACTGAGATTCTCATACAAGTCTAGGCACTCCTCATAGCTATTATTCTTTCCGCAAAAAGAACATGTAACATTATGGGGACATTCACACCTATAATGATCAAGGGATCCGCATGTATAACATGTTCCACGAGGGAACTCACTTCTTCCTGCACCACGGCCTCATCCTCCATATCCACCTCGATATCCACGTCCTCTTCCATGACCTCCTTCAAAATTCCCCTCATTCTTGTCATAGCATGTTTGATTATGATCCCAATCCTGGTGCTCATTCTTACCCTTAAAATTATCCATTACACTTGTTTGTCATACCCCAATGTCTATAGCATCATGGATCTAACCAATCAATCAACAATCCTCAGTATCATGGGTCATGGACATGTAAATCTTGGAAAATCAAGATACATTCTTCCTTATCGCAAGCTGTAATAAAGGAAAATGGCTAGCATCATGATTCAAATGATAGATTTTACAATCTAATAGCAAAGAATGTATAGATCTGATGAGGGAAACTATCCTTGGTGTGACCTTCCACTTCACAATCTGTACACCAAATCCCTGAGTGAATTTCATGGGCTGAATTCACTAATAGCTTCTCTAACTATTTTTCCATAGCTATAATTTATGCCTATAAGAATGGACTAATGCCAGTGTCAATGTTCCCAACTACCTCAAAGACACAAAGTTTTTTTCAGTGCTTTGCATAGATCAGTGTATGTCTTATGTGACAGTGCTCTTTTGAATGGTGTAATCAATCCTCCAACAAACCATTGTGCATGTTGGCTGGCATGAATATCATAAGACAACTTAGATAGAAGTGTCTTAAAATGGGCATCATACTCATGTACACTCTCAGTAGTGCCTTGCTTGATATCTTTGAGCATGCTGATACTCTTCTACTCAAACTCCGGGATATAGAACTCTTTTAAGAAAGCATCCTTCAATGCTGCATAATCCACGCAAGTTTGATCAGGGTCAAACTTCCTATACCAGCTGTGTGCATGTCCTTGTAATGTAGCATCAAATTGACTTGCCTTACACTCAGAAGTCGTGATCCCTTTCGCATGCCATAAGATTTCACACATATGCACATGTTTGGTAGCATCCTCTATACTTTGGGAGATGAAGAGAAATCTCCATATAGATATTTTGTGGTTGTTGTGGGCCTTGACCACCTGATCCAGAACCTCCTATGTTTCCTCTACCTCCAGAACCACCAGATCCACTGAAACTAGAACCACCTATACCTCCTGATCCTCCACATGTAGCTGGAATAGGACCTATAGATGTACTCCCCTGTGCTCTGATAGTAGTACTATACTGAACCCCTACAGTCTGTGAGGTAGTTCCACTTCCAGAGGTGAATCCAACATTTTGCGCACTCACATTCAGTGTAGATGATGCACCTAAGTTGTTTGTCCCGCAATTGATGTACTTACTCCTGCTCTCCTACTTCCCAAGTTAGATTGTTAGTTACTTGTTGTACTAGATACTAGAAAACCAAGCGTAAGGGCTAGGTCATCAGGTGGATTAAGTTGTGCACCCATGGCCCAAGTAGTCTTTGTTGGCACACTTCTATGTGAAGCCAAGGGGGGATCTTTGTCATTCCTTCCAAGATGGGGGAGTTCTGATGCTCGCTCCACATCTTCTACGTGAGCTTCAAATCCTTCACAATCCATCTCTCTCCTAAACATCATAATTTTTGCAGTGATACACTACTTCTCTATCTCCCTCTCGCACACCTCATTATAATTAAGCCTCATTTCCTCTCTTCCTTTCTGCATTGTTAGGTTTGCCATCTTTTACCAAACCTGTTTTGCCCTTACACATGGTGAAGTTTAGCTAGCCATCACTTTACTCTCCAAGTTCAAAGTTACCATCAAGATCTTGATTGCCAGTGGAATACCTTGCAGATATGCTCCTCTAGGATACCACAAAAACTAGAATTCAACTACCTGGGAAAGAATACATCAAAATTGAATATTCTAGAATATAACTGTTTAGAACACCACGAAACCATGTATCCACAGTGCAAGTCTAGATTAGATCAACATCATAAAGGGCCTGAAATTCTTCCTGTGTCCAGACAAAGTGCACGATACCTCCAATTCCACTTAGATGCATAAGCAATCAGCCACTCGTATAATTCTACTGGAAAGATGGTGAAAAATATCTCATATAAGTTGTCATATAGATTCTGTTCTACCCAAGTGTGTGTGTTAAACTCAAATCCACTGCTGAACCATCATGCATATTCTTCCTCTAGGTCATGTATCCACTCCTCAATACTTGCTAGAGTTAACCGAAGTACGTCTTCATCACGAACCATCCTAAAAACAACTAAAAAGAGGTCCCGACAACGGAACCAATGATGCAGCCTAGAATTTACCAGATAACACCCTAGACACACTAGCACATCACTCAACCTAGACTGAGCGCTCACCCGAAGCACGCAAAGGTACCAGGTCCCTCTTTAGGTTTACTGTAGCAGGATGTTAGCGTGATGAAGGAAGAAACATATAATTCATAACTAATCCATCATTCTACAATGCATGCCATATTCAGATCTATGAAATAACAAGCTTAAACAATAATCATGATTGAATCAAGAACATACACTACTCAATTACAAACAGGAATGACACTTAGATTCAACCAATAACTTCCATTTATTAATAAACATAGAATCTCCTTACAATAATGGCATTCTATATCAATGCATGCATGGATCTGATACAATAATCCAGTCATATGCACATATCTCTTTATGCTTACCTCTTACGCTCTGCATATACCTATATATCTCTCATCTCTCAAGTAATTCACTACATATATATAGGGTGGGGACTTTCCCTTCACCACTTATCTATTCCAAAAATAGGTTGCATGCTATTAATAGCCACGCATCATTTATAGGCATAGCCACACATGCAAGTGTGCTATCTATAGACCTCTTACAGTTAATTGAAGTGATAATCCTATTCTTAGCTTGTCTCCATGCAAAACACTTCGATCTGATCCTCCAAAGATAGAAAATGTGTGGCATGCACATCTCTGCATCATTGGTGTGTTCTGCACGCCATCTTCTAAAAATAGGTCTTCATGCTCAAAATTGGCTAAGTCCTGAATGTTGAACTTCTGCTCCGCACGTGCATTCTTCCTATCCATTCACGCCCTTAAACTCCGGCCTCATTTACTTGCACGGACTTCTTGTGTGAGTTCTCACAAGTGTTTTCTCGATCAACATGGATGAAAATGGAGGGAAGACTTGTAGAAGAATAGAAAGGAAGGGAAGAAAGAAACATCCATGTGTATGTAATACCTTATTGCAATGTTTGATCTTTGTACCTTTGATTTTGTTATGTTTTCTCAATTTTTTGCATTTTTGAATTTATTTTTATTTTTAGATTTTTGATAGTTTTTGGAGAGGTGAGAACAACAAAGTAACTCTGCATGGTAAGATCCAACAACAATGTTTGTGACTTCTTAATAAGGGAAATCAAATGTGTTTGTTTATCAAGAGTCATGGTATCTCCGATCTCAATGATCGAGGTGAGATTATACTCAACAAATGACTGTGATTGATCCTGAAACAAGGATTTCGTATGTAGGATCTTGAGTTTCCTATCTAGAGGTTTCTACACTTTACACCATACTTGATGGGTGCGTTGATGTGCATTCTTGAATCATGTTTGATTTTTAACCTTAAGATCATTGGATTTGTTAGGAGCTTTGGAGCTCTTGGAAATTTTGACCTGAGCTTGATTAAGAAACTATTTAGGTTTCTTATAAGCTGACATGTGACTTGTCTAATCTCAAGAAGGAGAAGAAAGTGAACTTGGATGTTTATACTTGATGTGAGAAATGACCACAAAGCTTTCTAAAACCATTAATAGAAGAAATGTTTGATGGATGAAAATGATACAATCCAAGAATTGAAGATGATAGGCTACCAAGAGGTGAGCCACTGATAGAAGATGACAAAGGTCTAATAGAATATGCCCCTAACATGGAAGAAGTTGAGCTATGAGGACATGGCCCAAGAATATAAGAAGATGACAAAGGGCTGCTAGGGTGTGGCCCAATTATAGATGAGAAGGGACTACTAGGAGGGGTCCCATAGATAGAATAGGAAGGGCTACTAGGACGTGGCCCAAGAATAGAAGGTAATGGGCTACTAGGAGATGAACTAGAAGTAGAAAATGGAGGGCTACCCGGGGTGGCTTCGTTACAAAAGAAGACAATGGGCTAGTCGGCGGTGACCCAAGGCGGGATTTTTATTGAGGAATGATGATAGATAAGGAATGATTTGGTAATGAGAAGATAGGCCACAGATCAATGCTAAACCCTAACATCTCATCATGCTCAGAGGAAGGTGAAGATGGAATGCCGAGGAGAAGAGTCAAGTTCCATTACGTTAGCCTCCTCTTCTATGTTCTAATAAAAAGGATCAACCGCATCTTCCCCATACGCAAGTGTATCGAGTTCTAGAAAGAATCCTTGTAGAGGGATATCTTCATGTAGTCTGATTTTTTGTCATTCTGAGAGAAATCAATTAGTAGAAGTAGTTGTTCTTTAACCATGGGAGTTTTTCTAGAAGAAATGGTTTCGATAAGCGGGAAGATTGATTGATAGAAGAAGATGAAGATGTTTAATGATGTAGATGAGGGGAAGGCTTGACCTTATCACTCCCACGAAGAGTTTTGATAGTGCTTCAAAAATATATCTTAGCACATGGATTATTTCTAATGGTTCGACGTGGTCACAGACATTGATCCTTAGAAGATGGATGAGGAAATGGTATGATATGGTTGAAAGGGATCAAGGGCTGAAGAGGGATTGAATTTGGTTTGATATCGAAGATGACTCAAGAGAGGAAGTAGGCTTGGAGGTAGGTGTCTCATGAATGGATGATTTGGATCTGGACTGGATCATTTTTCTAGAAGACGACGCAATGTAGGTTGGAAAGTAGGATCACATAGCCATCCATTAAGTTATGATGTAGGAGTTGAATTGGATGATTGACTAGAGGGAATATGAGTCATATAAATCTTCGAAGAGGAAGAGGTCGTCGAGACAATCGATGAAGGAGGTCCTGCAAAGATAGGGAGGACCGTTAGGGTATCTGAACAATAGTTGGGATCTGAATCTTTAGAAGAATAATGGGAATCCAAATGGTAGTTTGGATCTGAATCAGAAGAAGAGTGGGGGGAACCTAAATAATAATTTAGATCAAAAGCATCCATACCATACCACCGACTATGAGTTGAAGGTGGGGAACAGGCTACCCCAATGGGCCCTCTAGTACGAAGAACCAAACGAGGCTTAGTCGTAATGGGCATCTTTTGATTTGAATTCCTAAACCTAGGTTCCGTATTTTTGTAAGTGTGAGAAACTGTGCAATATTCATTCATCATTGTCGTCATTTAGGTATAAATGCCTAGACTTGGCTGGTGTGATCAAATTCCTTCAAAGTGAAGACAATTCCATGTCAATTCGGGTAGCATAAGGGAAACCAACTAGACATCTCGTAAATATGGAGATGCGTGCGTGATTTTTTGAAGAATGTCTAAGGAAAATAGACATCATGATGATGCAATCTCAATGAGATCAAAAGGGATTTTCCTAGAAAACAAGTTTTCCATATGAATGATCACAAGGAACAATCATGCAAGTGTGAAACACAAATCCAATCAATAAGGAAATACTCCATATGTAAAATGTGTGTGCAAAATGATAGTTCGATGAAAATATGATCAACAAAATGTCAATACTTACATCAAGCTCGAAATGAACAAGGCGTAAATATTAACAAAGGGTAAATATGATTCCCACTTAAAGGATACTATGACCAGTTTAGAGACAGTAAGGCCTAAACGTCAAAGGGAGAGGATTACAAATATAAGCTACATAACCACACCAATTGGATACATCTATCAAGCTTCACAGAGAAGCGAGATATTAGTGTCAAATTGGTACTGAAATGACACAAAATAAAGTAAGCGACACCCGTCAAGATTTGGAGCAATGTTTGAATTTAAACCAAGTCAAAGTATACTAAGGATGTGCTAAAATGTGTGCAACATAACGCCACAATGTGGATACTTAGATCATGTTTATGAAAAACATGACGTAAGTATTTTAATTATGTCAAGGCAATGCAAACAAGGTAACACGTCAAAGGGGATCAAATGATGAACCAATCCTAACTATGAAGACGATCTTGAAATCAAGATCAAAGGACTATCAAAGATACAAAAATGTACTTGCGCACTTTAGACATTTAACAACCCACCACAAACATGGATGGGCGTAAATGGACAAAAAAGTGGTGAATACCATCTTTGATAAGACTCGCGAGGTATGCTTCCTTCTCACCCCGAAAATGGGTAGTGAGAATGCAAGGGTATAAATTAAAAGATGAAATAAACTAAGCGCCACTTGGGCAGAGTTTCACCTTGTCCAAAGGTGAGAATGAAACTGAGCTAAGTGAGACATCGTTTAATTCCATGATGAAAGAAAATTAGCTCAAACTTACATGGGCTCTTTGCCTTGTTCGAAATAAGGTTCAAACTCCAAGTGATTCGTCACTTCGTGATGGCTTGACGTGACAACGGACTAGAAAAGTGGGCTCCAAGATAGAATGGCTTCCCTAATAAGATCTCTCAACTAGGTGTCACAAGTTGTCTAGGAGCGAGCTCGATTTACCCAAAGATTTTAAGCGGCTGATTTGGGATTATCTCACTTTACTTTAACCCCTTCAAATACGATGATCAACTAGTGTGTTCATGCATATTGTCACTAGGGTCGCGATACGACAACTTTGACTCTAACTTGCAGTGTAAAATCTAGTCAAGTGGGTAAGCGTAGCGCTTTTTGTTTCATCCATGAGGTTACTCAAAGAAAGGATTTTATCTTGCTTAACTTAATGTGGTTTTAATTAGCACACCATTTGGCAACTTGTATGAAAACAAGTTTATTAGAAGTTTTTGTTTCGTCTTGACTCCTCCTTTCTTTGACAAGCATTAGGCCCTACATGCAAGGAGTTAGTAATTTTCCATCAAATAAGAAAGAGAGTTTGCACGTTGTTTTTGATTCCTAAGATCACCAAAAAGGTGTGAAGGAAGAGCATACACAACGCAAAAACTCAACTAAAAAAGTTTTATGGAAAAATAATTTAAGTGTTTTGTAAAAGGAAACTCATTTTAGAAAACTTTGACAAGTTAATTCATTTTAAAGCTTAAATTGAAGTGTTTTGGAAGTAAAATAGAAGGTTTTTGAAATGTTTTTATTCCCAAGATCACCTAGAAGGTGTGAGGGAAGAGCATACACATTTCAAAGGACCCCTACAAATTAAAAAATGTGAACACTTAACTAAGTTAGCATAAAAATATGAAGGAAAAGAAACCTGTAAACCACTATCAAAACCCTGCAAGAAATTTAGAAAACCAAGAATATTAGAAAATTCCATAAATCTATTTTTAGCAGTTTTTCAACAGTTTTTAGTATTTTGCATTTTGGAGGTCTCCAAGGCACTTTGGGAGTTTGATGATAGAATTAATGATACCAAAGGTATATTACTTTTGAAACTTCCTCGCAAATTTCACTTTGTTCTCTTTCTCGACACCTATTCAAACTCTAAAAATGGGTCAAAAGATATGACCCAAACTAAGAGCACTAAAAATTATGTGAACAAATCCGGATCAAACAGAGATACATGCACCCCCTTCAAGGTGTATGTGTGTCGCTTTTAGGTGTGTGCACCTAGGTTTGGGTTCCTATTCCCCTCGTGTAAACTTCGCAGATCTGTGGGGGTGTGCACTACCCGAGAGATGTTTACGCTAGGGTAAGTGTGTCTACGCGGATAATATGTGTCTCATTGCTAAAAAAGAAAGGTAAAAACTATAACAAAGCATGTGCATTGGCAGAGGGTTACTTGTTCCAAAAATGGTGTATGCACCACGGTTTAGGTGTATGCATGCTTGGTAAAAAAATTGACATAGGGCCGAGAATACATAGGGTGCTTACACGTGGGTTTGGGTGCCTGCACACCTAGTGAAAAACATGTTACGGGGTTTCTACGCTAGCGAAAGGTGTGTGTGCCATGATTTGGGCATGTGTGCCTACTTTTGGGTACTTGTGTGTGGTTTTGAGTGTTTGCGCCCCTCTGTTAAAAATGACAGTTTAAAGGTGCTGCGCTAGCAAAGGTGTGTGTGTGCCTACTGAAAAACCACCAAAAAACACGGAAAATGAAATTTTAAAAGTGTTAACAGTTAGAAATTAGCCATTAAATGCATTTTCTAGCATAAACTTAACAAAGAATCATGAAAATGAGGGTTAACTACATAAAACCTAGCTAAAAAGCTCAAGGTAAAATATTTAACCCTACAAAAACATGTAAAAAGTTAGAAACTGAAAAAAGAAAAAAACCTTCAAAATGACCCCATTAATGGAGGACAGCCTAAGTGTCCCACTGCATGCAAATGGTGTGATGAAAAATTTTCAAAGCTATGGAATGAGGCTAAAGAACCTCAAAGCTTAAACTGACTCAACCATGCACCATGAGATAAGAGCTAAATAAGAGTTAATCCTATACATGCATCATAACTTTGACAAAAACATCAAAACCTAGCATATATACTACTCTCTACTCTTTAGATTACTAATTAAACATTAAACCTAAGAAGATCAACTTTAGCAATCAAAGGTGTGATTATTTGTTTATGGTTTTCAAGCTTTCAAGAATGGAGTCTCACCATTAATGGCTTCAAGGCCAATGGTTCTCTCCATATTACTCAAAACTTGGTTTAAGGATGCAAATGGAGGTGTTAGCTCAAGGTCAATGGAGGAGGTAAGCTTAAGATCAAATGTCTAATTAGCTTAAAGCTAATACAAATGAGATCTCAAATATTTCTTAGGCTTGTTTTGGTTTTGTGTTATGTAAAGTTGTGTCTTTGAATGGGTAGGCTTAGCCTTGTATTTATAGTTTTCCAAATGGAAGAGTTTGAACTTTTGGTGCATGTGGGACTAAGTTCTAAGAAGGATTAGGCTAGTTAAACTTGGTTTAGGCTATTTAACTAGGTTTTATGCTAGTTAAGCTATATTAGTGAGTGATTAGAGACTCATTGAGAGTTGGGAGGGTCCGATTAATCAATCGTGACTAATAGATAGCCTAGGAAGCCAATAGAATTAATCTAGAGAGAACTAGGGAGGTTTTGAATGGTCGAAAGGATGAATGTTTAGCTAATAAGAGAGATATTAGTCCAATTAGATTATGATATGAAGAATATGATAGAGAATGTGTCATAAATGGGCATCCGAGAATGGACCGAAGCATAGGGAATTAACATAGTATCATCAATTTAAATGAATTGGAGGAAATAGTAGGTGTAAGCATATTTTAGGTGTCTACACCATCCAAACAATTGATAGTTTTCCCTAAAACTCCACAACCCACATCACATGGAGTGAGTGTGGGAAGTACTCTCACAACTGGGTGGTTAGGAGCACTCCTTCCAAGTAAAGAGAAGGAGACAATTCAAGAGGAAACATTGGATATAAGAAGTATTGTATTCCCAAAACCTACAAGAGCTCCTAAGAAGGCCATAATCCTAACTAAAACCCATGTAGATCAACAAGGATTCAAGACTTTGGAAATAGCCACTCCACAAAGTGACAAGTTGAAAGGTGAAATCACAATGAGTGATTATAATGTTACACATATCCCCTTGGGAAAACCTACTAGAGAAAGATTGAAATAGGATGCTACAGTGGTTGTTGGTGGTTTGTTGCAAAAGATGGATGAAGATAAAGAAACCAAGAAACAGTTAAAAGAAAAGGTCAAAGTACTATCTTCATATGTGCAGAAATGGATACAACCTGATGATGAAGGGAAGGAAATAACTTCTTCCATAACCCTAGAAGTCTTAAGTGAAGTAGACAAATCCAAGGAAAAAGTCTATGATGTGAATAAATTGAAGGAGTTAACTAAAAATGAAATAATATTATAGAGGATACGGTGAAATGTTAAGATCAATTCACACAAAAATCAAATGATGCCAGAGAATAAACAAAAAATGCACTCGATGAATTACATTTTTGGAGGGTATTTTACCCAAATTTGAGGTAGTAGTTGAGTTAGATGATCAATTGATAGAAGAAGAAGAGGTTATTCCACCAAAATAAATTGGCACACAACACACCTATCTAGATGGAATTCAATTGAGGTTTGAGATTCTGAAAGAAGTCAAGGGAAGATTGTGTACATAAAGGATCTTAATTGCATAATGCATTGATTATTTGGATGGTAGATTTGACAAAATAATACCTGATAAAAATAGAATTACTTATGGAAATTTAGAGACAATTTCCCTAACACTAAATTTTGATCAAAGAATTTTTGAAGTCCCTTTCAACTACAAGATTATTCAGAGGTTTTTCACCATAGAAAAACAAATAACTAAATTTCCAAAAGGGCTAAGGAAGAGTAAGAGTGCAATGAGAGAATTTTATCAAATGATGAAAATACAGTGTACCATACTCATGTTCCATGTTGGGCTAGATGAAGAAGACATCTTTAGAATATTTCATAAATTTGATGCATACAATGAAATAATGTCAAAAGCACAGAAAAGGATGTCAAAGAACTTGAAGTTGATCCCAATGTACCATGAACAAGATTAGGCTTGTTTCCTCAAAACATTTCTTCATCATTTTTTTATCTTCATAATTGTATATTTTCTAGAGTACGAAAATTTCAATTATGCATGTAAAAAAATGTAATACGGTATGATTTCATTTTGTTTTAATAGAAACTTAACTCTATTTTGAAAATGAAATTCATCGTAACACTTTGAATTTTTCTACATTTGTGAAAAAATAGGGTTCTATAGGGGCCTCAACCCAGAAAACATTTACGTACATCTTTGATATTATACCAAAAAGGAAAAAGGGAAAGACAATTAGTTATTCTATCATTAAGATATCCTCTCTGAAAAGAGGAATCTTCTTCAAAATCCTATTTTTCCTAGCTGTAAATTCCTTCGTCTCGAGCCATTTGTACAAATAAAACATCCCCTACCAAACTACAAGACATGTCTAGAGCCATAAGTTCATCAACACTCACCCTAGGACCATCCAAAATGTCAACCAGCTCTAATTTCTTCTTATAGGAAGAAACCCATTCTTTAATATCTAAACCACCCTTGGAAAGAGCCTTCTTCCTGATGCTTTGAAGGTAGAAGATGGAATGGAGGTATGTGTAAAAGTTGGGAGTGTAATTACGGTAGTTTCTGGAGTAGATTGAGTAGGAGGTTTGGAGTTGGACTCACCCCGTATTTCTTCATAAAGAATGGTGATGCCCTAAGAGGTTGTGAAGGAAAAGATTCTGTTGGCCTTTTCTCCAAAGTAGAAACACGTTGCTCCAACTCTCGGTCACCTTGAGAGAAATAGAAGACACAATGTCTATAAAAGTCCCTTCATCGATCACACAAGATTCTACAAGAATTTTGTTTCCTCAATACAAATAAAGGGACATGTATTATAAACTGCACCCTTCACAGTCAGCCTGTACTTAATCCAAAATTGTTTCAATCCTTGGGAGTTTTTTTATTTTCCCATTTAAACAAATGAAATTACATCATCTAGAAGGAAGAGAAAATGGGAAAAATATTGATTAGTCTTCGAATCAGCTACCCAAAAATTTTGAGCTATCAATTACCCATTATAGTCTTATGGATCTACAATCTCAAATAGCATCCTCACGAACGCTTCATCTGGGCCCGATAAGTCAAAAATTAAATTTAGGTCTTTAGATGAAAGTTCTTTCAAAATGGATGCTAATGATACTCCTACCATATTACAGACAAATAATTTCACTAAGTTTCTCGCACTTAAAAGAAGGGATGTGAATTTGTAGAAGAAATGGTGGGAATTTATAGTGAAGATGAGGCTGGTGAGTTAAGTTGAGAAAAATCATGGTGAGTTGATTGTTGAGATTGTCTATGATATCCACACAAGGGAGATAAATATGAAGTAGACTGATATCACTCAAAAAAGAGGTAATTGGCCTGATGTAACACAACACATGTGGAAATACTCAACTCAAAAATATATGACAATAATTGTGTGTGTTTCGAGGTGGATTCCCAAAGGTGGGAATGATTAACATCAAATCAAACTATTTGGGGCGCTCAAAAATCATTAAAAAGGTTTCTCAACCTACCCGAAATAGGAATGATCAAGTTGATGATGTCAAATGAATGACATAGGCATCTCATTCATCATAAAGGAATGAAATATACACATGGAAACATTTGTAAATATTTCTCCACATGGCACGATAGGGAATGAGATATTTTCAAAGTAGAAGAATCAGATATTGTTCCTTAGGAATATTCCTTGAAAATATTCAAAGTTTTGGGGGAAAAATAAAACAAAGAATCAAATATTGTATAGATATGAGAGGCATGTTCTCATATCGAAGGGGGGTTAAAATTTTCTAAATTTTAGAAGAGATAGAGATTTTGATGTGCTTTCTTGAAATATGAATTTTAATGAGATTCATGTGAGTTGTTTTACTTCTTCAAATTTTCCTATGTCAATATGGTTGCAAGTGTACAACCATTGATAAACATTGAGATCATAGGTTTTATGTTCCCTTGTTAAGGAAATTGAATATCTGAAAATGAATTGTGTGCATGTTTATTAAGATTTGTTATTCTTTGTTCTTGATACAAGTATACATTAAATCGACCACTATTTTCCTATCATAGCAGTCTTTTGTTTATGGCTCCTATGAGTTACACTAGATCTGGTCTTAATGGTGGTATTTTGGTAATTGAATTTGTAGATCTTGTAATCGAGCTTTGTTTTCACAAAGACTGCAAACACATTTTTAAATTCATGATGTTTCCTTTTGTTGCTAAGATTTTTGTAATCCTTTGAGTGTATCTTAGGCATAATAAGTAGTGAGTTGTGAATATTTTGTCAAGATATTTACATGATCTTTCATGTGCAATTTCTTGAATATTTTATGAAATCATGCATTCTTGGGCTTCCATGAGTGTATACCTTCTCTCCAAGCGATTGTTTCTAATCAATTGAGTTTCATTTTACCTAGAATGATTCCTAACATTGTTAGAGTTCTAAGAAACCTATCATAGTAAATTTCATCTTATTTTAATCTCCCATTCATACAAAATATAAACCTACTACTGCTCAAATCCTACAATTCACCTATTTTTGCCTTGCCTATAAGAAATTGTCAAGGGACTTTACAAATTTTACTTCCATTTCTATAAATATGCAAGAGCAGATGGAAATTTGTGTTTTCTAGAGTAACCCGATTCCAAATGGAGTGATATATGTAGAGTTTAGTGTGACAACTTGTGAAATATAAATAGTGCATTCAATGGCCAAGATCATCCTTGAGTCTAGACTAATTTGTTTGTTCTC